>JBBPBP010000004.1:60615267-60650571 GCA_037974735.1 Cicer chorassanicum
ATATATATATATATATTATAATATAAGATTATGTTAGTAATAAATAGATAGATAGGTAGATATGTAGATGACACAAAGAAGAAAGAAAAATTACTTTTATAAACCAAAATTTATTTAATTTTTCTTTTCTTACAGAATTTAGTTTTTATTACTATTTTTCTGTCTTTAAATTTTTTTTCTTACAATTTTTTTCCTAAAGCAGACAAATTATTAGACCCTATTTTATTTTAATTTATGTTTTACTGTTATAAAAAAAAAACACGTTTTCTTAAACATGATTTGCACTTTTCAATTCACCTACTCCATAAATGGAACTCATGTTTTAAGAGGGAGTCATACTACCAATCTCTCAACACCATATTGATAGAAAAAGAATGGACTATTATTATGTTATTATAAGCTACAATGACATTTTGAATGTTGAAGTGCGTGTTTGAATAGGAGATATCCTTTTTTTTCCACGTTAGTGTATGAGTTTTGTCACTAGAATATTTAGAACTAAAAATGACATATTAAAGTGAAACAAGTAGAAAATGGTAAAATCGACCGATCCGTCCCATTTTGGCCTGCCTCGCCATCAATCTATCTTAAAAAGGGGCAAGGCAGAGCAGACCAACTTAGGTAGGTGGATCAAAATTCCCACTTTGCCTCGTCCTTCAACAGGTTAGCGAGCGGGTTAGTTAACTCGTTTATAACATACAAATATTTAAACGAATTGAATACATTAATTTTAGCAGAATTAGTCTTGTCAAAAAAAAAAACTTTTTGAGTTGGAGCGAAAAAATATGTTAGTCATTGGAGAAAAAATAACAAAATTACAAAATTCATAAGACGCTCAAGTGTGTACAATAATGAGTGAGAGAATTAAAAATTAAAATTATTTGTCAGAATAAAGCTTAAGTTAAAAAGTTTAATATAGGATTAAGTGCTTTATTAGTTAAAGATGATTAACTTCAATTTGTTGTTTAGAGGTAATTTTAGAAGTTTTTATGCTAGTTGTGTGATTTATTTGTATAGGTGAAGGTGATTAGGCCAAACTTAAAAAAAATGTTGCAGTAGCATGGCCACATGGCCACCTTAAAATCATTTTCCTTTAACGCCCTTTCAATTTCCCTTCTTTGATCTCTCACCAACGAAGACACTCTCAATTATCATATCTTATTATATACATTATAATATATAGAGAGAGATGCTCAAAACTTTCGATTTTCAAGTTTATCACTTTCTTTCGAATTCTCAAGCTATTTTAGCTCTACGATAAAATTAAGGTTCTTGGTGTTCTTAAAATTTAATTATTATTTGTGGGTCATCGCCAAAAACAAAACTTTTTTCTTCCTTCATTACTTAATTGAGTTTGTGGACTTTGGTTTTGTGTATTGCAGAAAATTATGTGTTTTTGTTGTGCCTTTGGGTGTAAATGATTGTCAATTGAAATGGGTATTCACTGAATCTAGGGTTGAGGGAAGTTGTGGTAAAAACCAACCTATTCACTTTTGTTTATTGTGGTTTTGAATGGATGAAAATTAACTTAGACAATGCTACTGTTTTGATTTTTTATACTAGAGTGATAGGTTGGTTTTATTTCTTGTGTGGCTACAATTTATGAAGCACTCACATAGAAATTGACACCAGATACGACACTGACACATAGATACCAGTATTAGTTTAAGAAAGTAGAAGGAATGAAACCACATCTATCAGTATTGTGTTGATGTACAACACCAACACATGTCGGACACAAAATATGCCTTCAATCTGAACTGTCTGTGCTACATATGCTAGACTAGAGTAGTCTAATTCAATTAAGCCAAGCAGGCTGTGAAGCTGACTTGTCTGAACGTTTGTCACTTGGGAACAAACTTTTTCCTTTTTTCCATTATCTTGTGAATAATTTTTTTAGAATTAACTTTGAAAAAGGTAAATTGATTATTTGTTGTATTGATCTTGACAAAAAGTAAATCATTTTAGATTTGTGGAGAGGGTTGTCATGCTGAATGTTGCTGCCAATCACTAGAATAGGGATGAATTCTCCAATTGATGATATGAATTTGATTCAGCAAGCACAGAGGCATCACTTGGTTGTGAGGGAGATTGGTGAAGAAATTGATTTAGAAATTGGACCCGGGGAAGATGATCCTTCATTTGGCAATCCTACTCTAATCGTGCACCGTTGTGGGAATCTTCTGTGGAAGAGCATGGTGAGAGCATGCAGATGATGGGGGTTTCTCAGCTTTCTAATGATGCTCAAGATATGTCTCAGACCCAACAGGTGAAAAGGAAGAAAAAGGTTGTTAAAAGATGGAGAGAGGAATGGGCAGACACATACAAATTGGTTTATGTCGATGTGAAAGACGGGACACCGAGGATTTTCTGCTCTGTCTGCAGGGAATTTGGCCGTAAGCATAGAAGAAACCCTTATGGGAATGAAGGCAGTCGGAATATCCAGATGATAAAATTATGACTGACAAGCCCGTTTATGTAAAAGGTTGGCCATTTCAGCATGCTATAATAACTAACATGTGCAAATGATGTTTTCAGTTTCATTAAAAACGTTAATGGCCATATACCGTGTTTTCTAATATTTGAGTTAGCTACTGATCTGAGCTATGGAATATAGAAACTATGATCTTATCCCAAATCATTTTAATTATTGGTCCTATGTTCATCATAAAATAAATAGTTAGTTGTGTTGAAATGCCACAAAAGATGCATTTGGTCAATAATATACAGGATAAGAGGAATATGCTTCACTGCTGCATCAACACTTCAACTGACCCTTTGTATTGAATCAAGTGAAAAAATAATTCATTAGGTATATCTGAAGTATCTTGGTGATTTCAGATATTTTACTCTTCTTGTTCTTCCCCTCTTTTAATGACCACTTTACAAAATATAGTTTCCTTGCATACTTTCTTTAAGGAGTATTTGTCAGTGACAGAATCTAGATTATTTTGAAATTCTGTTCTACGCCAGCTAAGCCTTGGACTTCAGTGTGAGCCTCAGTTTTTGGCAGTTATTCTGTTTAGAGTTTGTTTGGCTCAACTAACTCTCTGGATATATATATATATATATATATATATATATATATATATATATATATATATATATATATATATATATATATATATATATATATTTGATGCACACTGTAATATTCATAACAATTAAGAAATATAGTCACAGATTCAGGTTTCTCTTCTCTGTGTGTGTGTGTGTCTGTGTTTGTTATGGAGTTTCCTGACCTTGATGATCTTGATCTTGATCTTGATGATCTTGATGACCTTGATGACCTTGATGTTAGGGACATGAATTCAAATGTCACTAAAGTAAAACCTTCATCGAAAGCAACTTTAGATTCAGGAAAGCCATCCTCGGTGTTTGTAAGTTCAGGTTTTCCGAGCAATTTGGTAAACACAAAGATAAAGAATGTAGATAATCATTTTGAAGATTCAACAAGGTCTCGTTCTAGAGTTATGCAAACTCATTCACAGCATTTGAAAGCAGACAACACGGAAGTTGGATCTCAAAGCAATAGTGAATCCGGGGTGAACCAAGATAATGATTGGGATGGTAGCAGTGAAAGCAGTATAAGAGTACCTGCAAATGGATCCAAACAAGAAGCAAAGCGTGGAATGATTTCTTACTCTGTGCAAGAAAGTAAAAGACAAAAACGTAATTCATGTGAAGAGGTGGCTGATGGAGGAAAGGATTCAGTATTTGCAGATATAAATACTAGTGACCAAAAGAAGAGAGAATCTTCCTCAGATGAAAATAGTTGCTCTTACTCAAAGTATGAAAAGGAGGAACCAGAATTAAAGGGACCTATAACGACTTTCTCTCAGTAAGCAGTTGTTTTTATTTTCTTTTGTGATTATTATTGCAGAAGTTGTATGGCGATAGGGTTCTTTTGACTTAACTGCTTTTTTTGTTGTTCTGATACATGTTTTCTATGCAATTCTAGATATAAAGAATATGTGCAGGAGTACCGTGATAAATATGAGAGTTACCTCTCCCTGAACAAGATTTTGGGGGGTTACAGGTAAAACAGTCTTATGATTCAAGGGTTATTTGCTTTTCGGTTTAGTGTTTATTTTGATTAGTTGTCTTATATTTTGTCTAACATATCACCCATTTGCAGGGATGAGTTTCAGAAACTAGGCAATGAGTTAGAATGTGCTGAAAGAAAGGGGGATATGGATAGATATGACGACATTGCAGCACAAATTAAGGAATCCTATAGGCGATGCGGTTCTGTATGTTTTATTTGTCTTCACCTATGCTTGTAGTATTCATATATACTATATTTGTGTAGAGCTCAAATATTGTAGAAGTTGAACTATAAATTTAAAAATACTTGTACTGTGCAAATCGAATGTGTGAGTAAGAGTGTAAGACATACAATCTTTACATTTTTCAATTAAGATTTTATGATTTGTGTGTCCCTCCTATTAGCTCTACCATACCTTGGAAACAGTAATGAATTTATGTTCATTGATGGTGCATGTGCATGTGCATGTGCATGTGATGTGACAATATTCATCCTGGAGTCTGTAGTCTTAAGCTGGTTTGTCTTGTTATATCAATTATCAACCTGATATAGGTATTGTCACTTGTCAGCAATGATAATTGACTCAAAATTGCCTAGTTTAACTTGATTAATTTTGGTTGAGTTTAAACATTTATTGATTCAATTTTTATTAGAAATTTGTATTTGGGATATTGTGGCTTCTTTTCAATTCTTTTCTCAAGTACCTAAACTGTAACTTCTCATTATATTAAGAACAGTATATCTATTTTCTAAACATGTGACCACAATGTGAATTGCAGCGACACAAGCGACTGAAGAAAATATTTATCGTGCTTCATGAAGAACTGGTGGTAATCATTACAATATTTCTGAACCTTGATATATGAATTTTTTTCTTCATAGTTGTTAGAGTTTTTTATGTGCTTCTTTTGTCCACTTCATGCAGAATATTAAGCAAAGGATCAAAGACTTTGTTCAGTTGCAGAGAGATTGAAAATACAGGAGTACTATTTTTTTTATATATACATAGAATTTAAAGATGCTTTTGGGTGATAGATGAATTCTTGTAGTACAAATTTTGGTAGAGCCGTATATTTGTACATAAATTGACTGTTTTTTGGCTTAGCATAATCTTTATTTGTTTCATGTCCAGATAAATGTTGTATCATTTGTCATACTTATGGTGAGTCAAACAATGTGACGGATTGATTATCAAATGATTTGGATACTTGGAAGACATGGAGATGTGAAAATTGAAAAATGGTTCATTTAAGATACTTATTCTAACATTTGGATGCACCGCCTACTAGGTGCTTTTTTCTTTTAGTGCATGATGTAGTGGGAATTAAACTACCTCGTAGTATTCATATTTAGTTTTCTTTTAGGGGTATAGCCCCTCACTTAAATTAAAAAATACTCATATTTGTTAGAAGATTAAAAAAAAAAAAATTAAAAAAATACTCGTATTTGCTAGAAGATTACAAAAAAAAAATAGATTAGCATGTAATTTTGGTCTATTCATTTTATTAAATTTGTAGTGTTGACTCCTTTATTTTTCGTGTAAATTTAGTCATTTGTTTTTAAAATTATTGACATTTAGTCTTAATTATTGGTTTTAGTTGTAATTTGGTGACTTAATTATTGGTTTTAGTTGTAATTTGGTGACGTGGCAATTATGTAAGTGATGTGAGCATAATGATATATAATTTAAATAAAAAATAATGTCACTTTACTAATTTTTTAAAATAAAAAAATAAAAAAAAATCTTCAAATTTTTTGAATTTTTTTAAGTTACTTTTTTTTTGTTTTAAAAATTTATGAACAAAAAATTAATAAAAAAGCAATTAAAAAAACATTTTTATTTTTATAAAATTTTAAAGAGAATCTAAAATTTTAAAAATTTATTTTACAAAACTATTAAGGTGGTATTATTTAATTTAAATTTCATGGCACCGTAATTTTTTACGTTACCATATACATATTACTTAAACATCATCATAATGCAAACTAAATTAAAAACTGAAATTAAATGTCAACAATTTTATAAATATAAGAACCAAAATTGCAAAAATTAAATAAGAAGATTGAAATTGTAAATTTAGTAAAATGAGAAACCAAAACTGCATTTTACCAAAAAAAAAACATTTCTAAAATGTAAAGATTTTAAAGATAGAGATAATTTTCTCGTTGGTTTATTTTCAAGTAAAAAGGTAGGAATGTGCATCTCATAAAATTTTATATAATTTACAAATAAAATAAAAAATAACTTAGCCAAACACTTTTTTTATAGAAAAAATAAATATAGGAATCAAATATTCATCTTTTTAAAGTAATTGAATCCCACCATAAACATAAAAATGTTGCTTTAAGCCCCTCTAGTGCTCCATGTTTAGGAGTATGAGAAGTGTCGATTGCATCAACAAGTCAAATGTTTTATAATTATAGGAGACTTTTACACTATATTTTAATCTAAAATTTTAATATATTAGATATATAAGTCATCTCCTTTATATATTCAACATTTGACTAATGAGATGTGAGTTATCCACATCCTATATTTGTAATGTCTTTATTACCAATAGAACTTGCCTTCTGACTCTACCGCTATAAAAACTTTCAATTTATTTAATAACTAAAACGAATCATTTTAACCTTTTAATTTATTAATGTTAATTTTAAATAGTTAAAAAAAATTATATCTTTAATGAAAGCGTATTATAATAATTAAAATCAAAATTATACCAGAAACATACAAATTCACCCAAATTCTAAAACAAACCCATTCCAAAACTCATACCAATCTCCATAAATCCATCCAAAAATCCAGAACCCAAATCCCAACATTATTACCCTTCCACTTTTCTCTCTACACACACAAATCTACAACCCAAAAAACAAACGCATCTTCTTCTTACTCCTTCCACCTCCACATCAATCCCTTCACTTGTGGGAAAACACAACCACATGTTTTAATTATTAAAATCATTAAATAGAGTTCAGTGGCAACATTTGCCACGTCATTAAAATTAAAGACGATTAAAAATATATTTAAATTTTTATTAAATTTATGCGAAACACACACGAATAGTATAATCTATTTGAATTTTTTAAACTAATAAAAGATAATATATTAAAAATAAAGGGTTTACAAGTCACTAACATCGATTTATAATTTTTAGTGAATTTACTGTTTAAATCTATTCTAAAAATAACTATGCTAATTAGTACGTTTAACGATAAATATGAGATTTATCCAATGTAAAATTTTAATAATTTTTTATATTTATACAATAACTTATAATGAAAATATTGTCAGTTTAATTTTACACCGATTGAATGAATAAATCGGTACATTATACAATGGATGGGTGCAACATTTGTGGTTGCCTTTGAAGTTGAGTGACCGATTAATTACAAAATGTGAATAAATGATCTACTTGACCGATTATTTTTATCACGTTGAAAGGAAGAAAAATAACATTAAGAGATGTAACATGAGAGGAAAAACATTATGTATAGAAGTTGTTAAATTATATAAGAAAAGATGCCAAATAAAAGATATTTTAGTTCAAAACAATGAAAATGGTCATCATAACTAAACTGTACATTTTGGTGATGTATGTCTTAATAAAAAGGAACCAATCCTCACATTTCGTTATGAAAAGACCTATACAATTTCATGCATTAAATGCTATGATCAAATAACATGTTAGAAATGACTTACGAAATAAACACATAAAATTTGATGCTAAAAGAGAAATAACAATTGTGAATAGACTTAATAACATTTTTGGTAAACACTTCACGGTATCATGTTATGTTCATTATTGTTTTAATAGAGAAAAACAATATATCAATTAATTTGTTTATTGGAAATAATTGAATAAAAATTTTTGTTGTAAGTTATTCAATACGATTCATAAAATAAATAACTTAGCTAATTGAAAAACTTATGTAAAAATTAAAAGCTAATTAAAGATTTAAAGATCACGAGTCAAGTGTTACATCCATTAACTTTTATAAGTAAATGGTTTGACTTATAAACCATATTTCGGAAAAACACAACAACAATTGATTTAGATAATTTTTATCACTAGATATATCATCAAACAAAATTAAAATTTAAAGACGTTTCTTTAATTTGAAATTGTTAAAATCTTATTTACAATGTCATATGTCATAAAACAGATTAAATTTATTAAACTAAACAAAAAAACGATTAAAAATTTATCTTATATCCTTCTCTTTTAAATCCAACATATTATTACTTATCATTATTTTTTCCCTCTATTAAAATTTATCATCTCTTATCCATTAAATTAAACAAATCATAAATATCACAAATCATAGATGTTTGTTTTTTCATAAGACATTCCATATATATAAATAGTTTTGATTCTTTCACCGATCATAAACAAAACACATATATTCTAAAACAATCTTAAAATATTGTTTAAGAATTCAAAGAAAAATATTGGTTGATTTTTGTTTTTTGAGAAGAAATCTTCATTGATAAGTTAATATTAATATATGAGGACACTCATAATTTATTTTCCATGTACATCTATTAGAGTCAAGTCCAAATATCTATTTTCACAAAAAATCAACTTAATAAATTCAATTTATTTTCTAATCAAAACACAAAACAAAAATCTAAAATACAAAAATTAGAAGGACACCATTGCAATGTCAGAGAAACTGAATTAAGAAGAAAAAAAAAGACAAAAAGCATAGAATATAGAATTTGTACATACGATAAACTTGAAATAGGTTTCAATTTCATCGTCATCAAATAAAATTCATCATCATTGGGTCGGAGTCGGACACCACCCAACATGTACGGCGGACCCTCTTCCAAATTGGGCCGCGCCGGCCCAAAACGCCTCCACTCCTCTTTCCCACCTCCACCTCCTCATCGTCCGCCTTCCTCCGCCGGTTCTCGTCTCTCACTCGGTGGCTCCGCCCGGAAAACGCCGACGCCACCGGCGGTTGAGGAAACCTTCAGCCTTGTATCCGGCAGCAATCCCCTCGATTTCGGCATGATTATAAAATTGACGCCAGACCTCGTTGAAGAGATCAAGCGCGTGGAGGCACAGGCTGGCACTGCGCGTATGAAATTTGATGCCAATCCTAATAATCCCAATGGAAATGTATGCTTCCTGTTCCTATTCTTTTATCATACTGTTATTTTTGTTATAGTTTTGAGTACTTGATTGGTTTTTTTACTTGATTCTTGCAGCTGCATTTTGAAGTAGAGTTTGTGTTAGCAAATGCTAATTTGTTATTTGAACTCGAATTCCAATTTGATTGACTTTAATAACAATAGACCCTCGGTGATATAAGGTTGGTTTGGTGGCTAGGGTTGGGAGGAGTTGTAGGGTTCTATTCCACCCTCAATAAAATACTAACAATATTAACGGGACTAATTATCAGTGTTGCAAAAAAAAAGGCATAGACAGTTTGTGTAAATCAGTTTCATACACTTACAAATCTTAGTTAATGTGGCAAAATAGTAAATTTTTATTGAATGTCAATATAAAGCTTAGGTAAAATTGCTTTAAACTGACAATATATATCTTTTAAATCCTTTGTTTGTTTATTTGTTCATTTTTGTTTTTGGTAAGATTCTTGTTAGGTTATCCCCCCTTACCCTTTGAGTTTATTGGATTTTTTTGAGTAAAGAATTCATTTGAAGAGTAATGTTAGAAATTATGGTAGTAGCCTTGGCACAAATGTTGGAGTTGTTATCACTTGATTAGTTACTCGCAGGTCACGGGTTCGAGTTGTGGATTTAGATTGTTTCATAGGTTTGAGTCGTGGAATTAGACTTTTTTTGAGAGCACTTTTGCCGAATGTGATTCTGAATCAATTTGTTTAAAAACGAGTTTAAAGTGAAGCTATTAATGTTTTAATTTTTGTTCTCTCGAAAAGCAAATTTTGATGTAAAACATAGAGTAATATATATATATATTTATTGTAATGCAAATTGCAAAAGTCATTCAAGGTTTCGTGGCAAAAAAAATTGGATCGAAAGTAACAAGATTATAATGTTTTACCAAAATCACATGCGATAAGAAAAACATTTGCGTTTGACACTCGATATGGTGTATGTTTCCAAACATGTAAATGCAGGATAAGTTTGCCTGTGATAGACTCAGAGATGGGTTCGGCCCTTCTTTTTACTGCACGTGCGGGAGGTTGGTGGCCCCAAAAAAGAAGTAATATTAATATTCACCACACGTGCATATTATTCAGTCAGCGGTGGATATGTGGCCAAATACATGGTTCATAGTGAACTCGAATCTAGATTAAAATACTAATAGTATTGTATTAATGATAATAGGAATATAAACTAACCATTGAATGCTGTTCCTAATTTGATAGTTTTCCATAAACTTTATGAACTTTTTTATTTGAGATTATTATATAAATACCATTGCAGATTAGTTCCTACCTACCGTCTTTCCTTTTGGTGGGTTTGCCATTTTGTAAGAAATTTTTTATATGTAGTTTGAAAGACCTGTCGTTTTTTCGTTGTACCAGATTATTGACGTTGGTGGGAAGGAGTTCAGATTTACATGGTCGAGGGACGGTGATCTATGTGATACTTATGAACAGCGCCAACGTGGTGACAATGGAAATGGTTTGCTTGTAGAATCTGGGTGTGCCTGGCGCAAAGTAAATGTACAGCGTATCTTGGACGAATCAACTAAGAATCGCGTCAAAATGCTGTCAGAAGAAGCGGAACACAAGCTCAAGTCACGCAAGTATGTAGTTGTTACCTTACACTGACATTCGTTGCTTGTTGTCACACTCAATTTTATGCACTATGCACTTTGAAAATCTTGTCTTCAACTATTGAATTTCTCAGTTTCTTTTCTCTCCTTTTCCTTGTTAATTTATCACTGCTGGCATCTGGCATGCGCTAATAAGAAAATACACATGATATATTTGGTAATAATTATCTAAATATATTTTTGTTAATTAGTGGAAGTCTATGAAAGTATTACACTCATATTTATAAATTATGAGGGTTTTTGCAATAAAAATCAATCAATATAATATGCACGAGCTTGTATAAATGTCAAGCAACTACTAGGGTAATAATTTTGAAGCTTAGTTTTAATTTTAAAGTCTCGTTGGTGATGTTTGATACACTTCTCTTTTCTATGATTGCAAGGTTGCCTCACATTTTATTATTCTATAATAGTATCATGTGTTAGATTACTTGTATTTAGGTTGGTGGACTCATGTTGATTGAGAATAATTATGAATTTCTGTTGGCAAAACCCCTATAAAAATGGTGAATGCTAGGCAAAGTAGGAGTGATCATTGAGGAACATGATAGCTGTCCTAGCACATAGTTAGTCGAAGTTTCTAACTGAAACTGAATTGGTTAGTGGTGGGAGCTCAAAAGAATTAGGGACAAGGGAGGGAAATGGCAGAATATAAATAACAGGATTAACAATTCTTGGTCGTTGACTGATTTTGGGAGTGGAGTGAGTAGAAGGGCTCTACATTTCCTATTGATTCTGCAATCTTCTTGATTCAGAGTTCAGACTGAAGGATAGGAGTAACCATTTATATTAATTTCCATTATTGGTACCCATTTCTCTGCTCTATTGTACTGTTCCGTCAATTTTTTACTTTGCGATGTCACAATATACGATATCATACCAATACCAATAACACACAATAAACACTTAAAATTTTGAAAAGTAAATGAACTATTGACGAAGTTGTAATCAGCCATTTGGCCTCCAAAAGATTTTCTGGGTTCAGAATAGTTGTTCTATTTCTTGTGTTAAAAGTCTTAATATGCTGCTTAGTTTATACAGAACTCAATGATTTTTTTCTTTCTTTCTTTCTGATATTACTTTCCATACCCGTGATAGTGCATGATGTATGGATATCTTCACCATTTTTTGTCCAATTAATAGTTTATTATGTTCTCTACGATAGAGCCATTGTCTTGGAGCCTGGGAATCCATCCATGAAGAGTCAGATAAAGGCATATGCAGCTGTTGAGGGTAATTTTTCTTTTGCTTTGTGTATTTATTTACGAATTAATTTTTCCCGAGTCTTTAATTTTGAAAATTTCAAATTGCTATTTTATTATGTCATCAAGTCGAGTCTTTATTATGTCAGATAAAAAATTGTGATGATGTTGGCTATGGATATCTTCTTGTCAACACTCTATTTTGTTCTGCCAAAGCATTCTAGTTTAAGGATGTTTATACTTCAATTATCTAACTGAAGAGCCTCGTGTTTCCCTTGTCTAGCTACACCATGGAAGAAAAAGAAAGAGGCTGCACTTAAGAAAAGGACTCTTCAAGGTGATTAAAATTTACATCTTTTCAACACAGTTTCAATCAATAGTAAGATTACACTACGTAGAAGTGTTGAAACCTTTCATATAAATCTTTGCTAGCTCATCTGCTCATGCAGTTTATGCTCATTTAGCTCTTATGCAATGTTTGGAATTTTTTCATAGTTGGAGGCCCCCCAAAATCTTCCCATAGATCTGGATTGATGTCAACAAGTACCGCTGCTGTGCCATCACAGACGATAGGCAAGCAAGATACCAATTCCGTATCTGAGAGAGAAATCCCTACTAGGACAAACAATGCTATGAGGAACACACCAGGTGGCAAAGGAAATAATGGATCTAAACCAGTAGATTTGCAGAGCTTTTTAATTTCTCTCCTAAAGGATAAACCTAACGGAATGACTTTCGAGGTGCTGTATAAAATATAATATATAGTTATTCTGACTTCCTAGGCTTGTTTTTACTATCTCTACATTTATGATTAATCAAATTTTATCCAAGTGTTTTCCCCTTTTAATTATAGGCCTTGGAGAAAGCAGTCAGTGACACACTTCCTAGCTCCATAAAGGATATTGAGCCCATTATTAAAAAAGTAAGTGGTGCAAATATTGAGGCTATTATTTTATGATACATATGTGATCTAATTTTTCATTTAACCTTGAGCGTCAGATTGCAAAATACCAGACCCCTGGAAGGTATTTTTTGAAGCCAGAAGTGGATTCAGAAAGCTTCAAGAAACCTCAGACTGAAATTGGAAGGTACCTGTTATTTTCACCTTACGATATCTCTGGATACTAGAATTGCATGCATGTTTTTTTTGGGCCCATAATGCATATAAGGTGTACTTTCTTATTTTGATCGTGTATGTTATTACTGAGCTATTATAGAACCTTCTTTAGTTTCTGTAACAGACTTCTGTGAAAGGATGATTCTGTTATGACCATTATAAGTTTCTGTTAAGTGAACGGATTTCAATACAAGCTTGAGTTGTATAAAAGTCCAATAGCTACCCGGCTTTGTATCTTTTGTTTCATTTTCTTAAAATTCAAATCTACTAGTACATTCTCTCTTCCTCTTATGCTCTTTAAATTCAATATATTTGTACAGTTCGCCTGAAGAAAATCATAACCAAATACCTGCCCGTGAAGAATCTCATAATCAGACATCAGCTCCACAGGGAGGTTTCGAAGGGAAAATCCCAAATGAGGATTGGGAGGAAACAGTGCAAGTACATTCCAAAGTGGAAGAAGAGTCAAACACATTGGGAAAAATTGATGTGCAACATGCTTCACCTGATATCTTTGGTGACAAAAAAGGTTCTGATTATAGTGAAGGGAGGGCAGGCAGCTCCAGTGCTAGTGGAAGTGATAGTGAGAGTGAAAGTGACAGTAGTGACAGTGGAAGCGACAGTGGAAGCCATAGTAAGAGCAGAAGTAGAAGTCCTGCTGGATCAGGGAGTGGGAGTAGTAGTGACAGTGAAAGTGATGCATCTTCCAGTAGCAAGGAGGGATTGGAGGGTTCTGATGAGGATGTAGAAATTTTGAGTAGCGATGATGAAAAACAGCCAAAGCACAAAGCAGAAGCCTTTGATCAAAAGATGTCCTTACCCATTCCTGTAAAATCTCCTGATGGAAGATCTATGCATAATGAGGTTGATGAGACGCAGGATGGTAATGAGTCTGACGCAGTTGATATTGAAAAAGATTCACCTGTGGAACAAGAAGTGAAAATGGCAGTAACTACAGATACCATTTCTGATAAAGGTGGAAAATATGCAGAAAAGACAAAACCTTTTTCACCTGATTATCAACAGCTCCAGGAGCGTCAAAATTTTATAGGGAGTTTGTTTGATGAAAGGGAAAATGAAGTCAAAGAAAGCTCTAGGAACGAACAGGATGACAACTCTGGTAGGCTATCTAAAGGCAAACATAAGAGGAGTTCTGAATGGAAGAACATTGATGAGAATTATGAAAGTACAAAGAGGTTGAAAGCAGGAAACGCAACTCGCGAATCATTTTCCCCAGGTACAGATGTGCAGATGTTTGAGAACTCTCGAAATTTTTCTCCTTTCGAGTTTACTGAAGACACTGGTAAGGGCCCCAATACACATGTGGGGACTCGAGCTGACAGACAAGGAAACTTCAGCGTTGGTTTCCAGAAAGGATACAATCGAGCATTGCCTGGGAAATCTAGTTCAGATTTACCACAAACTGGTCAAAGGTCCTTTGACCAAACCCCTCTAGGAAACCCTTCCTATCCATTGGAAAATTCAGATAAAGTTGGTGAAAGCATACGGCACAGCAGAAAACACTCAGGAAAGGACTTCCGTCCACATGAAGTTTCGTATGTGCAGAAAGATAAATCTCACAGAGATGCTCAAAATGAAGATATTTATGCTACTGAGAAAAAAGTCCCCAGGAATTCCAGGGATGGTAGTAATGGAAATAAGCAGTCATTATTATCCATGGATTCCAATCACCAAAAACACGGGGAAATGGTTGGTAAGTTAAAGGAAGGCCGACAAGGTGTGCAGTCACATTTGGGAACATCTCCTAAGGATAACAACAGAATTGATCTTGATAAATCCCCTGCAGTTAATGGGCGAGGTATCTCACTTCAAAGAGAGCATTCGGACTTGGAGTTGGGAGAACTTCGTGAGTCCACTCCTGACGACACCAATGTTGCAAAGCAATTTGAAAGAAAAGGTTCATTTAAACACATGGAAAACAAAGCAAACACTTCAGAGGACATGAATTCAAATGTCACTAAAGTAAAACCTTCGTCGAAAGCAACTTTAGATTCAGGAAAGCCATCCTCGGTGTTTGTAAGTTCAGGTTTTCCAAGCAATTTGGAAAACACAAATAAAAAGAATGCAGATAATCATTTTGAAGATTCAACAAAGTCTCGTTCTAGAGTTATGCAAACTCATTCACAACATATGAAAGCAGATAACATGGAAGTTGGATCTCAAAACAAATTGACAGAAATGAGTACCAAATTTAGAAATAGTGAATCCGGGGTGAGCCAAGATATTGATTGGGATGGTCGCAGTGAAAGCAATAGAAGAGTACCTGCAAATGGTTCTAAACAAGACACAAAACGTGGAATGGTTTCGTACCCTGTGCGAGAAAGTAAAAGACAAACACCTAATTCATGTGAAGAGGTGGCTGATGGAGGAAAGGATTCAGTATTTGCAGATAGAAATAATACTGACCAAAAGAAGAGAGAATCTTCCTCAGATGAAAATAGTTGCTCTTACTCAAAGTATGAAAAGGAGGAACCAGAATTAAAGGGACCTATAATGACATTCTCCCAGTAAGCAGTTATTCTTTATTTTCATTTGTGATTATTGTTGTAGAAGTTGTATAGTGGTAGGGTTCTTTTGACTTAACTGCTTTTTTTTTTTGTTCTGATACATGTTTTCTATGCAATTCTAGATATAAAGAATATGTGCAGGAGTACCGTGATAAATATGAGAGTTACCTCTCCCTGAACAAGATTTTGGGGGGTTACAGGTAAAACAGTCTTATGATTCAAGAGTTATTTGCTTTTCAGTTTAGTGTTTATTTTGATTAGTTGTCTTATATTTTGTTTAACATATCACCCATTTGCAGGGATGAGTTTCAGAAACTAGGTGATGAGTTAGAATATGCTAAAAGAAAGGGGGATATGGATAGATATGACGACATTGCAGAACAAATTAAGGAGTCCTATAGGCGATGCGGTTCTGTATGTTTTATTTGTCTTCACCCATGCATGTAGTATTCATATATACTATATTTGTGTAGAGCTCAAATATTGAACAAATCATAGTTTTGTATATTGTTGATTTGTTCTGCAGTTAAAAGTTTCTCAAGTTGTATTTGTAGCCCTTTTATTTTATCTCATTCCTTTACCTTTCTGTTTTGAACAATAAATTTAAAAACTTCTTATACTGTCCAAATCACATGTGTGAGTAAGACGAAAAATCTTCTCAACATTTTTCAATCATGATTTTATCATTTGTGTGCCCCTCCTATTTTAGTTCTACCATAACTTGGTAACAGTGAATTTATGATCATTCATGGTGCATGTGACAATATTCATCCTTTAGTGTGTAGCCTTAAGGTGGTTCATTTGGTATATTAAATAACAACCTCATATAGGTATTGTCATTTGGAATAGAAATTTGTGATTGGGATATTGTAGTTTTTTTACAATTATTTTCTCAAGTACTTCATGTGGTACCTAAATTGTAACTCCTCACTATATTAAGTACAATATCTATTTTCTAAACATGTGACCATAATGTGAATTGCAGAGACACAAGAGACTGAAGAAAATATTTTTAGTGCTTCATGAAGAGCTGGTGGTAATTATTACAATATTTTTGAACCTTGATCTAGATAAAATTATGAATTTTTTTCTTATTAGTTGTTAGAATTTTTATGTGCTCATCACACTTCTTTTTCCACTTCATGCAGAATATTAAGCAAAGGATCAAAGACTTTGTTCAGTCGCAGAGAGACTGAAAATACAGTAGTACAATTTTTTTTTATAATTTTTATATTTACATAAATTTAAACATGCTTATCAAAACTTTAGAACTTTTGGGTGATAGATGAAGTACATCTGTTAGATGAACTCTTTTGCAGATTGTATGTGCACTAGCTTTTAGTACAAATTTTGGTAGAGTCGTATATTTGTACATAAATTGACTGTTTTTTTGGCTTAGCATAATTCTTTATTTTTTTCATGTCCAGATAATTGTTGTATTATTTTTCTTGTCATACTCACATGGTAATTATCTGTAGATGAGTAAAGTAAATCCCCATTTCACTGTATAACTATTATATTTTCCAACACCATTTATGTCTTTTTGTGAATTTATTATTTTTTGTTCCTGTTTTACACAATCAAAACAAAAGGAAAAAAGAGTTACTTTCTTTTCCTATAAATTAACCCAAAATTTGTTTTATTTTATTTTTTTTCCATACGCAATTTACTTTTTAACTATTTCTCTATCTTTAATTTTTTTCCTAAAGCAAACACATTAATAGATCTCATTTTGTTTTCATTTATGCTTCCCTGTTAAAAAAAATAGTTTTTTTAGACATGTTATGCACTTTTCAAGTCATGGAAATCTAGTTTTAAGAGTCGTGTTACCAATCGCTGAGCATTGCATATAGCTAGATGTATAGACATTTGATATGTTGGAGTGCATGTATGATATGTGGCGATTATTTAAGCCCATATAGAGCTTTTTTAGCTTACTGTATCTAGGGGATAAGTCCATATAAATCTCTTATTTTAGATCTCCATGAAGAAAGACATTTTTTACATCAAATTGGTGCAAGTTCCAACTATAATTAGCTGTTAGAGATAATATCACTCAGACGGTATTCATTTTTGCAATTGGAGCAAATGTTTCCAAGTAATCCATTTCATACGTTTAGTAAATCCTTTAGCTATCAACCTTGCTTTGTACTTCTCAATAGACCCATCAGCCTTGTACTTTACAATGTACTTTACAATGTAATCCATTCACGTTTTGCTTCAATGATAAAATCATATGCAACTCTTATTTAAATTATATGCAAATCATATGCAAATTATATTTTTTAATTTGCACTCTATTTTGTTTCAAATTCAAATATTTATTTATTTTAATAAAACTTAAAAATGTAATACAAAAAAATATAATGAAAAATACATAAATATGATTAAAAAAAACACAACGATGAGAAAAAATAAATATGATGAGCCACACATGACAATAAAAAATATAATAATTAATAATATTCATTATTCTTTTGTCCGAAATGCTCTCAACGACGCTCCACAAGGTCTACTTGAAATTGATTAGTCTTTTTCGCGAATAAGTGCTCTCATTTGCATATATTTACAAAATTGGGTAGATGGCCATTCACACTTCGTCTATTGTGGCACCACTACACACAAGGTGGTAATCAAAATTACCACCATATGTGTGACGTTCATCCTCAACTATCATGTTATGCAATATGATACATGCTTACATTATATGCTTCATTGTATTCATGTGCCAAGTGCGTGTCGAACCTCGGACAATCGAGAATTGAGCTTGGAGTACTCCAAATGCTTATTCCACATCCTTTCTTATTGATTCTTGTCGTTGGGCAAATAATTTTTTTTTCTCCTTGCAAGATTGGGATGGTCTTTACAAATGTGGTCTTCTCGGGATAAATATATCAGCTAAATAGTACTCCATTGTATAAGGGATTGTGTTCATTGTGTATTGTATTATGGGAGTTTTTCCATCCAAAACGTCGTTAAACACATTAGATGCAATTAACACGTTGATATTTGAATCAACAATAGGAAAAAAAATGCATGTCAAGTCTTACGATCCACTACTTCAAGCATTATTGTAGGTTTTACATGATCAGACTAAATTGTCCTTTTCATGCGATCGAACAATTTTTCCATTTCTAATGCATACAATCAATTGAACCTAGCATACTACAAAAGCCACGTGTTTACCCCATTTGTAGTAGGCGTTCGATATCTTCATTGTTAGGTCTCTTCAAATATTCATCTACATTTCCGTCACAAATCGCTCTAAGCACTCAACTGCGATGCTATCACCAATTCAAACATAATCATCCACACTATCAAAAGATACCCCATATGCCGATCAACGAATAACAACAATGTATTTTTGCAATGGTGAAATGTCTTTTCTAGTGATTGCATCAATCCTCATTTGTGTAATATTTAGTGAATGAAACCATTAAATATTATTTCAACGGTTATAATGTAAATGGTGATACTTCTTCAATAGTAATTTTTGTTATGAAAAGATTATTCGGTCTATACTATCCACCCACACACACAAAAACCCAACTTCCCCACTTTCCCCTACACATACCACTAGTTTCTTTTATCTTTCTTTTTTAATAAACACAAACCACTAGTTTCACTTTCCTTTTTCTCACACAAACCCCACCTCATACTACTTTGTTGTACCAAGACTCCATGATTGCCCCAAAAATTTCTTCAAGCCTCGATCTTTTTCTTCAAACCCTCGTCTCTTTCTTCTACTCAAACCATATACTAGCACTTTCCTTCGTAACCCCACAAATTCATACCCACCTAGATTTTGAGATCATATTTATGTATTTCTATTAATTTTTTATATGAATCAGTTTTTTTTCCCTCTTTTGTAATTGTTAGTTGTGAAAAAATAGTGTATTTTATTTCAGTGATACGATTGCTTATTTAAGATGTCTCGCCAATTTCAATGCTACCCATTTTGCCACATTAGGTTTCTCCAATGGAAAGCAAAATAAGATACATGTTCATTATTATATGAACCTCACATAGATACCTTCATTGGATATGCTGAAGCAACTTAAAAAAAAATTAAATATACCTTTAAATAAACTAATATATCAAAGGAAGTAATTTAAAAAAAAAAAAAAATTAACATGACATTTAATGAAATTGATTTTATTTGACATTATATTTCGACATTATTTTATTATGGATTTAATTCATATACATTATCGGTGTAAAAAGTGTTACACTTTCAATCAATCATAATTATTATATCATTAAACATTTTGATTTTTACACAATTATCTCTAAAGCTATGTTTGGATTAATGGTATGAGATAGAATATAATGAAATAAATTTATGTTCCATTGTTTTTGAGTTGTTAAAAAAGGAATAGTGCGGAACATAATGGAATCATTCCATCCTATTCACTCATTTACCCTAATTTTTATTTCCCTCCAATTTGGGACCAATGAGATGATATCCTATTTTATTATCATTCTATCTTAAAATATTCAAACAAGTGAATGGTTTATTCTACTTCATAATATAAAATCATGTCTATGAATGATTATGACATGTTCACATAGTAAAACTTAAATATATCAAAATTTAATATAAACTAATACGTTTAAAATTACGAAAAAAATTATCAAATATAATTTAATACAATTCAAAATTTAATATAATAATTTTAATAAATAATTTGACTTGTAACTTGAACTTTTTATAGACTTGTAAAACAATCTTAGTCTTATCTATTTTAAAAAATTTGTCTTAAACCTATTCTCACACATATTGCCCGCTTTGCTCTGCTATTCGATATTGCCAACATAAATTACCTCATGTTTTTTGAGATTCTCATCTCTTGTACCAATGAGCTTTGGTTTTGTTTTTGGAAATTCCAAAACATACAAAAACAAAAAATCACCTGGACCAGATTTATTAATTCCCTTTTTAAAATTTAAATGTTAGTATGGTTAAAAAATTTACTACTTGGTAAAGATTGTTAAATTTTTTTAAAAAAAGTAATAATTTTTTACTGAAAAGAGGTACTGTTAAAATGAAAATAAAAGAAAGACTAAAATAATTAGAGTTTAATTTTTTTTTAGTAAATAAAAAAAAAACATTGATAGGAACAACAACAGTGTATCTTGTGTTCATCTGGCAAAGCGATGATCACAATCACCATCGCATTACTCATCAATTTCATGACATGATGATGATGATGATGATGATGATACCATCACTCTCTTGACTCTTCGATTTCGATTTCTGAAACACCACAACAATACACTTGGAATACCCTTTTCCCCTTGTTTTCTTCTACCCACAAACCTGATCCTCCAATTCACATCAAACTTTCATTCTTTTTCCTTTAACGCCTTTCAATTTCCCTTATTGATCTCTCTCCAACGAACACATTCTCAGATATCATATCTTATTAATTCTTGAAGGAGAGAGAGAGATGCTCAAAACTTTCGTTTTTCAAGATTATCCCTTTCTTTCGAATTCTCAAGGTATTTTAGCTCAGTGATGAAATTAAGCTTCTGGGTGTTCTTAAAATTTACTTATTATTTGTGGGACATTGGAAAAAAGAAATCTTTTATTTTCCTCCATTACTTAATTGAGTTTATGGATTATGGCTCTGTGTATTGCTGAAAATTATGTGTTTATGTTGTGCCTTTGGGTTTAAATTATTGTCAATTGCAATGGGTACTCATGGAATCTAGGGTTGAGGGAAGTTGTGATGGATTTTTGTTAAGTTGTAATGTTTTCTTAGCACTGGAAATGACATTTGTGTTTATTGTGGTTTTGAATGGATGGAAACTGGCTTAGACAACGTTTTGATTTTTTATACTAGAGTGATAGGTTGGTTTTATTTCTTGTGTGGCTACAATCTATGACTGGGCATCATACACGACAATGATAGTCTCATACTGACACATAGACACCGGTAATAATTTAAGAAAATAGAAGGAATGAAGCCACATATATCATTGTTTTGTTGATGTCCAACACCAACACATGTCGGACACCGGATATGCCTTCAATCTAAATTGTATGTGCTACATAGCATGCTGTGAAGCTGAATTGTCTGAATGTTTGTCACTCAGGAACAAACTTTTTCCCTTTTATAATTATCTTGTGAATAATTCTTTTTTAGTATTAACTTTAAAGAGGTAAATTGATTATTTGTTGTATTGGTCTTGACAGAAAGCAAACCATTTTAGATTTGTGGCGAGGGTTGTCATGCTGAATGTTTCTGCCAACCACTGGAATAGGGATGAATTCTACAATGGATGATATGAATTTGATTCAGCAAGCACAGAGGCATCACTTGGTTGTGAGGGAGATTGGTGAAGAGATTGATTTAGAAATCGGACCCGGGGAAGATGATCCTTCATTTGGCAATACTACACTAATTGGTGCACCGTTGCGGGAATCTTCTGCGGAAGAGCATGGTGAGAGCAAGCAGATGATGGGGGTTTCTCAGCTTTCTCATGATGCTCAAGATATGTCTCAGACCCAACAGGTGAAAAGGAAGAAAAAGGTTGTTAAAAGATGGAGAGAGGAATGGGCAGACACTTACAAATGGGCTTATGTCGATGTGAAAGACGGGACACCGAGGATTTTCTGCTCTGTCTGCAGGGAATTCGGCCGTAAGCATAGAAGAAATCCTTATGGGAATGAAGGCAGTCGGAATATGCAGATGAGTGCCCTCGAAGAACACAATAATAGTTTGCTTCATAAAGAGGCTCTTCGTCTTCAATCAGCCTCCAAAGATAAAATTATAGCTGACAAGCCCGTTTATGTAAAAGGTTGGCTTTCTGAGCATGCTATAATAACCAACATGTGCAAATAATGTTTTCAGTTTCGTTAAAAACGTTAATGGAATTCAGAAACTATGATCTTATCCAAAATCATTTTAATTATTGGTCCTATGCTCATGATAAAATATATAGTAGTTATGCTATAATAACCAACATGTGCAAATAATGTTTTCAGTTTCGTTAAAAACGTTAATGGAATTCAGAAACTATGATCTTATCCCAAATCATTTTAATTATTGGTCCTATGCTCATGATAAAATATATAGTAGTTATGTTGAAATGCCACAAAAGATGCATTTGATCAATAATAGATAGGTTAATAGGAATATGCTTTACTGCTGCATTCAGCACTTCAACTGACCCTTTGTATTGTATCAAGTGAAAACATAATTCATTAGGTTAATCTGAATTATGTTGGTGATTTCAGATAAATATTTTATGGTATACAACCGTTTTTCCTTGTTCCCTCTCACTCTTTTTGTCCCTCCCCACTTTTAATGACCACTTTGCAAAATGTAGTTTCCTTTCTTGAAGGAGTATGTGTCAGTGACAGAGTCTAGATTATTTGAAATTCTGTTCTAAGCCAGCTAAGCCTTGGGCTTCAGTTTGTGGCAGTTATTCTGTTTAGAGTTTGTTTGGCTCAACTAACTCTCTTTGTATATATATATATATAACGCACATTGCAATATTCACAATTAAAAAATATAGTCGCAGATTCAGTTTTCTCTTCTCTCCCTGGCTCTCTCTCTGTGTCTGTGTGTTATGGAGTTTTCTGAACTTGATGATATTGATATTAATCTTGTTCTTGACCTTGACTCTGACATTCAAGGTTTCTTCTTCTGTCCTGAGTAATATTAACTTTTAAAACTTCAGTGTGCATCTTAAAATGCCAGGCTTCACATTATCACCATCTTTCTGGCAAATTTCAAGCCCATTTCTCGTCTTCTTGATAGAATTTCTGTTTTACAATTTACAAGATGAATTTCTTGATACTTATCTGCACACTATTCAGTTTCTTGATAAAAATGCTTGCATTCTTTTGGGTATTGCCTGACAAATTCTATAATTGAAGCTGTAATGTCAAAAACAGCGGGATCAATTCTTGAAGCTACACTCAAAAGGGATCCTCATGAGGCTGAATTCATTCAGGCAGTCCAGGAGGTAGTTCAAGCTCTTGAAAGAGTCATCGGGAAAAATTCTCAGTGAGTTTTGTTCAAATGGTTATTATTGTATAAATTTTTTTTAATATTGTTACGGATGCTTATTTATTTATTAGAACTGGACTGATAATATCATTAATATCCTCATTTTTCAGTTATGTTAACATCATGGAGCGCTTGTTGGAACCTGAACGAATGATTATTTTCCGAGTTCCATGGGTGGATGATAGGGGTGAGACACACATTAATCGGGGGTTTCGGGTACAATTTAACCAGTCAATGGGTCCATGCAGGGGTGGCATTCGTTTTCATTCAACAATGAATTTAAGTATTACCAAATTCCTTGGCTTTGAGCAGGTATTACAAATATTTTTGGTATTTATTGGGACAGAAATTTAATCATTGGGACAGAAAACATATATTCACACAAAGTTATACTTATACTAGTAATACCATCTTGAGTTTGATTGAGTAATAAGTCTTTATTAGTTGATATTTGACAAATATACTGAGGCTCACATATCAACAAAATTTTACTATCTAAATTTCAAGCTGCATTTCCGTGATGGACCACTTTATACAGAATTTCTTCTCTGCAGACCTTAAAGAATGCTTTATCACCTTACAAATTAGGAGGAGCAGCTGGTGGAAGTGATTTTGATCCAAAAGGAAGAAGTGATAATGAGGCGAGTTATCAGTTTAATTTCTAGCCGTGTACTTTTATTAATTACTAAATATTAATTTGGTATGCTGGCAGGTTATGCGATTTTGCCAGAGTTTAATGACTGAGATGTTTCGATACCTTGGTCCTGACAAGGTAACTGAAAGTACACTTTTCCTGTATCTTTTAACCTAATTCACGTTGAAGGCCTGTTCAAAATACTATTATTGTATGGATGTATATTAGGACCTTCCATCAGAGGACATGGGTGTTGGTACTCGTGAGATGGGATATCTTTTTGGACAGTATAGACGTCTAGCTGGTAATTTTCAGGTAATTCAAGCATTGTTCCCTAACTATCTTTTCAGTGGATTTACTTTTCATCTTTTTATGTATTTTATCTGTGATAGAATACATGGAAAATATCTTACATCTCCTAATGTTTAGGCTTGATCTTCGAGTAACTTAGAATATCTTAGGTTTGATTTCCATATTTCTTTACGTTTCATGATTTCCCCCCTTATTTGATTAGGATTAGGTGTCTAATGGCTTAGTGGGTTTTTCTGCGTGCTACTTCCATAACTTCTCTCAAAAGCCTTAGATTAGTTTGTCTCAAAAGCCTTTTGACGGCTATCCCAAATGAAGTTTGGCTGATAGGCATCATGGTATAGAGGAAGTGGTTAGAAGGAGTTATAACAGAATGGGACAGGTGGTAATTGTTGAATGGAGAGAGAGATAGAAAATCATTTCTATATATTGCAGTGAGGGGAACCGGGGAATGATGGAAATTAGGCAAGGATTGAGAGGAAATTGGATTGGGCAAGTCTGAGTGAGGAGCGTAGGGTTCCTTCTCGAGAAAGTTTATCACTTTGTTCTCTTCCTTATTTTTAGTATATTATGTAACCAAATTTATCCTTCTTGTTGAGTGATTTAGCATCAATTCAAAATGGAACTTTTTCCTTATAATATCTTAGGTTTTCTCTTAGGATTGTTTTTCATTTTTCGTTATATTTCGAGATTTATTTTCTTATTTAAAAAGGATTAAGAGTCTAATATAAGTATAAATAAGGGCTAGTGCTTAGTTTTTTGCATCTAAACCTTAATCACAATTTAAAGTCTTCACTCTTTCTCTTCCCTCATCCTTGTGTGGATGTATTGTCCTCTGATGGACTTTCTTTTTGGTATATCCGAGGAGTCATTGTGTAGCTATGCAGTCTGTTGATGGTACCTTTGAGTATGTTTTGTTGTACGTACCCTTCTGAGGCCCAAGAGAGCGGGCCACATGCCTATCTTATGTAGCTTCAACAGAATATCAATAAACGTAAAGCCCAATGGCCACAGAAATTAACAATTGTATAACTTAGATACATCTTACATTTGCAAACCTAGTTTAGGCATTACTTTGTATTCGTGTTATTATTTTTAGCTTCTCATTTTAAGCTGGTTGTTGTAGAGTTTTTTAAAAACTTTTTCCCGTGTTATCTTTTCCTTTATGTGCTTGGGTTGGGTTACTGCTTTACTGTATACAAATCAATGTGCATATTATGCATCATGTATAGTACATGATAATTTGAGATATGTTGGCATTCATTGAAAAGGGAAAACTTTTATCGTCATGTAATTTTCATATATGCATCGGCTGGTAATATTTTGGGATACTTCTGCAGGGAACTTTTACAGGGCCAAGAATATTTTGGTCTGGCTCCAGTCTTCGACCTGAAGCTACTGGCTATGGGCTGGTAATTTTAACTTTTAATTGCTCCATTTTCTTTCTCTTTTTTTGGGATCCTTTTACGGCAGGTCCTGTAAATTTTCCCGTCAACTTCCCATTCCAGTCAAGAATGTCGTCACGATTAATTTTTTTCTCTAACTCTTGTTTCAAGATTAAATTTAACAAGTTTTTCACGCATCTGCAGGTTTTCTTTGCCCAGCTCATGCTAGCTGACATGAATAAAGAACTCAAAGGATTAAGGTTTCTTTTTTAATTGAGACCATTTTATAAAGATTGTCCTCACCTTTCTGACTCTTCTTTTTTGTCATTATTAAGCATTCCTTTTTTTATCGATAAAATGTTTCTTGAATTCAAAGTTCCATCAAGATTAGAAGCTTGTGAAGTCCCATTTTCTATAATTTCATTCTTTTTAAAACCAGCTATCTAGTGTGAAATTTGTTGTCTCCTAAATTTTTTTTCACACTTTTGTGATCCTGGAATTCTCTTCTAATCTATAATTTCCTTTAGATGTGTAGTGAGTGGCTCTGGAAAGATTGCATTGCATGTTTTAGAGAAGCTAATTGCATATGGTGCTCTTCCGATTTCAGTATCAGGTAATTTTTGTTTTCTTTGATGAGTATATGTACGCTATTGCATTTTGTAGGATGACATGTGAGTTCTTTTGTTCTAATAAGAATGAAAGCCTGCACTTCATTAGGCATAGTGGTAATTAAATATAGGATGGTCAGTGACATTTTGAGCTCTTCTATGTACCCTAATATTTTCACAGAATGTGCGCTTTATTAACTAAAGTATTTATAATTTATCAGATTCTAGGGGCTATTTGGTTGATGAAGATGGATTTGACTACATGAAAGTACAATTTTTGAGAGACATCAAAGCTCAGCATAGAAGTTTGCGGTTTGTATCACTTTTGTCGTTTATTTATGTTTCATGCTGACAGTTATATATGATTTTATGTTCCTTGTTCATAAACTGGTGTATGTAGAGACTATTCAAAGACCTATGCTCGGTCCAAATATTATGATGAAGCAAAACCTTGGAGTGAAAGGTACGATCTTGCATTTGCTTGTGCAACACAGAATGAGATTGATCAATCTGATGCCATGAATTTGGTTAATTCAGGCTGTCGTATACTAATAGAAGGTAGTTATCGTTCTAAGATCCTGTATTTACCTTTTTTTATCTTCTTTCTCATATATATATACTGATGAAGTCTGGTTTTTATTATTTGAATCATAGGTTCAAACATGCCATGTACTCCTGATGCAGTTCAAGTTCTGAGGAAAGCTAATGTTCTTGTTGCTCCTGCAATGGCTGCTGGTGCTGGAGGGGTGAGATGTTTACTTAGTTTTTCCTGCATTAATTGGTCGTGGTCGTGATGTACAACTACTCACCTTCAATGATGACGGTGCAAAATTTATCACCCATAATTGAGAGTTTTTATGTGAACTGTTTGAGGAATTTAACATATTGTTGCTTCGTTTTGTTTTTCCCCAAACATGAATTATAACGATATTCGTTTAATAATTACTTCCCCTGCTGCCTATATGTTAAACTGTCATTAGATGTAAATTTAGTGAGTGCTGGTTAAATGGATGCACACACAAGCCTGTTGGTCAAGGGTTCTGGTAATGGAAACTGCCTTGATTCAACAGTTCAATGCACGAATAGACTTATCTAAACCCTTATCATTCAATAATACAAAACTTCAAATTGAAACTGTGATTCACAAGTTTATGTCAGATTGAGTAGTATCATTTGGATTTAGGGGTGGCATTTGGAAATTGGATGGACTTTCCTTTGATCTTTTGTGCTCCTTGCTTGTAGGTTGTAGCTGGAGAACTTGAATTGAATCACGAGTGCAGTTTGATGCACTGGTCACCGGAGGACTTTGAATCTAAATTGCAGGTAGCTATTTGAAATAAATTGTTCTTACAAATCATATAATTTTCCTTTTAAGAATTATAAATGGTTGATAGGTTTGTGGTTGTTGAGTGTTATATACTTCTCTTTTTATTTCTTTCTACTCAACTTGAATGAAACTTGATTTCTTACATGTTAGTATTTGGGGAAAAAAGAAAGCGTGCAATCTCCATAAACAACGCAATGTCATGTGTGCTGCTGAGGAATATAGGCATACGCATTTCGTGGTTTTTTTTCAGGGTTACTGTTGTTAATTGTTGTTTTTTCTTTCACACTTTGGTCATTTTCAGCTGCATACTGTTCAATATCAACTGATGTTGCTATTTTACTTTTGGCAGGAAGCAATGAAACAGACTTATCAAAGAGCTATAAAAGCTGCAACTGATTTTGGCTATCAAAAAGAAAGCCCTGAGTAAGTGCTTTTTTCAATAACATAACAACACCAACGAAAGCTCTAACGAACCTCTATGCTTTACCATTTTGTTTATTTATCTATAACAATATGGTATCTCTGCAATTTGAGTAAGTAAATAAATTAATAAACTGTGTAACTAGTCATCGAAATAAAAGGCGTTCTTGTGTAACTAATCATTGAAACTGAAATTGCAACTGCAATTCTTCAATTCTATCAGTGCTCTATAAAAGAAAACTTGCTTCCCATTAGTCACCGGATATTATTCATGTCGTGTACCTATTTTTTTAGTAGCTTTTCTTAATCATATTCAAGTATGTTGCGAGTTTTAGCTTTTCTTAATCATAACCAGCCCTAGTTAATATTTTTTTGATTGTTGTTATATGTCAGGGCTTTGGTACATGGAGCGGTTATCTCTGCCTTTCTAACTATTGCTCAAGCCATGACTGATCAAGGTTGTGTATAAAAATTGAATGTTGCAAAACTTTGGATGGCATCATGATTATCACCTAGGGTCAAATGACACCATGTCACTATTGAGAAAGCATATTTCCTTGTATAATTTGTAATATAAAAATTGTCTTAGAAAAGGGGGAATCATAATTTAGAGGACAAATTTTACTTGTATAATATTGTCAAGCTAAAGGAGCAATTGTGTCCTTGCCTTGATTAACCCGGCTTGATAATCGCTCAAAACATTGAAATATTTGGATGTTGAGATTAGAAATAAAATGTTAACTTCAATATAATTGTTGTTCAAAGTATCCCTTTTGAAAATCTGGTCAATGATATACTACATATGTATTTAAAAAATTCCTGTGAGACCCTCGTTGAATTTGAAAAGTGCCCTACAGGGTGAATGTAGTGATGAAGTGTAAGTAAGGCTTATTGGATAGTGATGCCCTACTTATATCAACTCGATCTTAAAAATATGCAACCTCTTTTATTTTTGCCATGAAACTTAGAGGCCATGATTATGAGCCGTAAGGCAAAATCTGAAACAAGAGAAAATAAGTAACAATACTCCGTTGTTATAGTCATTAAATAGAACATGACATGTACTTTAGGTACTCAAGTGAAATTGAAACCCCTAGAAATGGTAAGTTCAATATTTCTATTAATAATCTCCTTTGGCCTTGCATTATGCAAAAAATGGTATAGGTCAGAGCTTTTGAGAACTTGTTAAAAAAATGAACAGAATTAATTTATAACTGCATTTCGTCTAGTTTCATCTTAAACTGCAAACAATTCAAATTCAGCTATTATAACCTTGAGTTGATCCCCTAAAAAAAACACTCAGAATTGATATAAAGTGATATAGAAAATTTTCCTGCTGCGGTGAATCTTAGCCTACAAAGGTCGACATAAATATTATATTACCAAACATGCATAGGAAAAATGGAAAACAGTTTTAAAATTCTGATTGATTACATTCTTGGTTTATTAATTTAATAATTATATATAATTATTGCAGAAAAATTGTCAAATTTGTTTTGGTTACAAGTTTCAATAATTTAAAATGTTCTGACTGGAGTGCTTGTTGCAACTATGACAGGCTGACAATGGCAAGAGGTGGGGATAACAACTTTCAGTGTAGAAAGTTTATGAAAAGTTAGAGAGAATCCAAATTCAGTCACCTCATTACTCGATTTGAAATGAAATAAAAACATAGGAAGATTCTTGGTTTATTACAAGATTCTTTTGCATGAATGCATAGTAGTTCACTATAAAACAATCGCATTCTTTCACTTTTAAATTTAGTTGTGAATAGTTTGTGTCTCGATTAGTTTATAGCGTTCATATAATCCATGGCCGACAACTTCAAATAAAAATGGCTTCTTTTGTCACACGCCAAAATTTTCTGCTAAATTATCTTTCCTTTATCCTAGAAGAAAAACTCCCTCAAATCCCGACAAGGAAAGCTGTAGATCACTCTCTGCATGATAAAACTGCAAATGAAATTTAACTTGCTCGCATGGAAGAATGTGTGGATGTATCGGATTTTTCAGCTAAATAATGCTCAAGCATATCGTCTTCGTCATCTGCCACGATACAAATAAAACATGTATTTTATCATTATTATCCATAAACTTCATATAGACAACATATGAAGGTTTTTGCTTCTGAGAAACAGCTAATTAATTAGATGTGGAGATAGAGAGAGTAAGAGACCTTCGAAATCATCATCATCAAAGATATCTTCCTCATCCAATTCCTCGTCCAATTCCTCAGTAACAATAGCTGCACCTTTCTGTGAACAAACAAAACCAGGTCTATTATTTATATTTTATACAAAACAATAACAAAACCTTTTTCACTCTAGGTTAACTTGTATCATTTCTATGCTTGTAAAATTTAGGGGGAGAAATGTTGAAAGAAACTATTTGTAGTCTTGATATTTACGAAATAGGAAACACTATTCTAAACTGTGGTTAATTAAGTTATGAAGTGTTTTAAGCGAGACAAATCCTAACAAATTCAAAAGCCAGAACGCATTAGCCATTAGCGTGGTTATCTCGTAATCAAGTGAACTATTGGTTATTGGGCTACCTGTGATAATGTTATAGCTCAAAGGTGACAGGTCTTATAATCATTTTGGAGGATTGTTTTTATGAAATATAAATTAATTCAATGTTCAACGTATATTTTAGTCACAAGTAATAAGTTATACACTTGAAACTTGTAACAGAAAAAATGTCAATTTAAGGCATCGAGGTATCAACAGTAATTAGTAAGGACAAAAAAGTACCATCCTTCCACTTTCAAACCACTGTCTACCAGAGAGTTTCTTTTCCTTCGGAGTTGCAAGCACAGACTCTGGCATTAACCTGCAAACAGGACAAATGGTTTTGGCATCAGAACAGAAGGAAAGTCGTAGCTGCAGACTATCAAACTTCAATCATTTGTTAAACAAAAATAAAAAAAATTTGGGTTGGAGATTGTAATCCTTTTAAATATCACCAACTCTATTGTATTATTTGTTATAAATGCTACTTACAAATTTACAAACTCCCACTCATTTTCTTTTCATTTCTCCCGCGACATAAGTATGCCCTTAAGAACCCTAGCCCTACTGATTATCAGGTGTCACACATGCACATTCAGTAGACTTGATTTACTCGGCTACACAAAAACCTTTTGTATTTTAAAAATTGTGGAGATAGAGATTAAGAAATGTGTGCCATACAATAAGAGCAACTACTATAAGAGGCTTACTTGGCTCGTTCAAGTGCTAGTTCAGCTTCAAACCTTTCCCTCCATGCCAAAAATGTTTCAACAGTAACTGGTTCTCCATGGGGTATCACTATCTAAGAATAGTTAAAAGATAAAAAATTGTCAGGCAGTTTTTCAGTACAATATTTCAGAGGCAAATGTGAAAAATTGGAAAATGAATGTACTACAGAGAAAAACATATCTTTGTTTTAGATTGAGTCCAGGTAAGAACAACAGAAGGCATAAACAAATCACTACTACCACTTTTACTAATTCGTCTATCATGTACTAAAGGACTATACTTTGAAACATACAAGTAGATATATACAAATGATGTATATTCTAGATGTGTGTCTACCATGTGCAATCAACTATAAAACTTTTGTAAGAATTACACCCCACTCTCTCCACTTCAAATATTGTGTAGAATAATAACCACATATTGATTATTGAAGCTTCTACTATGGAGAATAACCACTTCAAATTGTTTTTTCCTTCATAATAAACAAATATTATAAAGAGTAATTGGAATTTTGATCATATCAGTGTTCTAATTCACTATGTTTGACATATCTGAGATGAAATATATTACTATGTAAAATTCAATTATGGGATGCAATGAAATATTTGAGACTCTAAATTGATTTTTGATGTTTATTGTATATTTTGTCAATTATTAAGTGTGTAATGAAAATAAAATAAATTCAATCCAAATAGTTTTAGATTTGATTGGATCAGATTTAAATTTAGAATCAAAATTACTGGAGGATGAAATAAGGACAACTATGTAACTATGTAACAATGTAATTAGATAGGATTATGCTTCCTTTAAAACAAGTGTAATCCTTATCCAATCCCCAAACACCCCTAACTTAGATTGTATATCATGTTCATTTGTCCATGCTTCACGACTACCTAACTTGCTCAGAAATCTTAAAAGAACAATTGCTTTACCCTTGAAATTACGAAATCATTTAACTAAAAAAAAAACATTATATATAGTAGACATGCTTACATCTTCTTTGGCAGCCTCTTCTGCTTCAGCATTCACACCATCTGAGTCTTGACAAAACCGCTCAGCCAACCACTCTTTAGCTGAGGAAACGAGTGTGTAAATCATAGCCATGCCAAGATTTTCAGATGCCTGCGGAACACAAGTTTTACATCAAAATTTCTATAACCTGACAAACATCCGCAACAAGTCTCGAGTTCCATACCCATCACACATTGAGCAGGGTGAAATGCATATACATAACAAGTGGAAACATTAAATTCAGAATGACCATAAAGAAGTCTTTCAAGTTGGATGACAACCAGTGCAAGTATAGAACAAAGACTGGTTCGGCTCAAAGAGTAAACAACAAAAGTGCATGATTAAAGACCACCTCTTGTTGAAGTTTTGCTTTCAAAATCCTTAAATCTTCACCAGGTATTCCTTGCAAACTGTTTAGTATAGTGAAATATAACAAAAGCGTCTTAATGTTAGTATATCGTAAATAAAGCAATAATGTGTGCACTTCACTTGAATTTAACTAGACAGACAAAATACTGACCTGCTCACATTCAAAAGCGGAGGTTCGTCAGGATATTTTTCTGTGTGTGCAAAGATCAAAGCCAGCTGAGCTGCAACAAAAATATCAACCACGTCTTTTGTATATTACACATCAGAGGATTTAGAAAATAAGCTCCAAAAGTAAAGTCATTTCTTTGGAAGAAAGCGACAAGATATTCCAAAATCAAAAGTTTCAATAAAATAGAAAGACGAGATGGAAAAGAAAATAACACATCAAAGAGGAAGAAACCTGGATTAGTAATTGAACCATCTTCCTCTTCCTCCTGTTCAATTCCATAACAAAGACAAATAGAAGGGTCACTTTTGCGAATTTATGTGACGAAGAAGATGTCTCAGTTGCCTAAGCACATTCCTTTAGTCAAAGAAAGGGGGAAAGCAATGGAAATGAACCCAACTTCTATATCCAGTAACGCTGAATTCCATTGAACTGTGTACAGCAAGTTACCTTTTGCCGGAAAAAACACTAATATAACTCCAAATAATTGCAATTAAGTTCAACAACCACATACAACAGGAAAATGTTCTGTTCTTATTTTCAATAATGAAGGCAAAGATAAATTTTGCTCAAGTAGTCAAAACATATTATTAGCAACAATATAACTCAGACACAGATTGATTCCATAGTATCTGCATAAGATCAACAGTTAAGACTATCCATGACATAAAACCAGTTTAGCTAATTCTCAAGAAGCACTTGTAGAAACATATATATTAAAAGAACCCTAACTTTTCGCGTAAGATGAAATAAGCTTATGCATCTCAAAGTTTTTGAAAAGCTTTCCCATTCAACTTCTCCATAAACAACTACAAGTTTATAAGAACCTTTCCGTAAGTGAAGAAACGCGACTTATTTTAACTTCGAAGCTCCCACTAGCAAAAAGGTTACTATCTCTGAGCCTTTTTAAGTGTCGTTTAAAGTTGTTTTACACAAAACAAGAAAGTCAACAAATATTGTTGTTTTTTGATGAAATTAATTGTCTTTTTTATATGATACCCTTGACTGTTCATTATCATATTGCACATACTTCTCTCTCTGCAATAAGTAGAGAAGAGTATAATTCACAAAACAAGAGTTAATGTTGCATTGAAATTTGAAAATAACAAATAAATTAGAACAAAATTCTTCTAATAAAACTGACAGTTAAAATGGAATGTATGATACAAACTCTACCATAGACTTCAACAGCAACAAAAGGTTTTCTTTGGTTAGGCGAGGTCAGCTACATCTTAAGCATATCAAAAAATGTGGTTATATTCTTCAATTGATTAAAAATATTATACAAATTTAAAATCATGATTATAATATATATAGGGGCAGATTCCATGTATGGTGAGGGTGTTCACCTGCCCAACCTGAACTTTGAAAAGTTGCACCAATACCTCCTATTTTCTCTTTTTACATTCTGACCGCCCTAGATTTTTTTTTGTACATTAAGCCCAACACACCTAAAATCTAAAGTACTATCATTTTTTGCACCGTCTGAGCCAGGGTCCTGGATTTGCCACTACATTCACACACACACACGCACACAGAAACTGCAGTAAAAGAATGAGTAACATTTTACCTGAGCAGTGACCTTAATCTGGAAGCACCTATTGGAAGTACTTAGACCACTTTCACCAGAGTGTATTTCTACCATCATGAAGCATCAAACAGAAAAATCAAGCCATTTTTCTCAACATAAAAAAACAAATAGACAGATAAAAATAGCTTTTTTATGAAAATAAAATAGCATAGATATGCATAAAAGAAAACCTTTGAATTCATCCATGAGTATAGCTTCTAATGCTTCAATTTCCATTTCTTGTTCTTGCGCGTAGTCTGCATGTAATAATAATAAGCAATTGTCGAATAAGGGTTTGATTAACTAAACGGTGTCGTTTTAATGGGAATATTTGCGGTGTTAATGGAGGTGAATGAAAACAAGTTGTTAGAAGTAAAACCATATAGTAATAGAATGAAAATAGAGAGTTGAAGATTGAAATTGGAAAATACCTGTCATGATTGGATTGAATTGTTGAAAATGAGTGTGAAGTGATAGTGTGTCTGGAAGAAGAAGACCTAATCACTCAAACACGCCCCCTTTTCGTTTCTCTGTATATTCATCCATGGCCAAATCACGCTTTAATTTTTGTTTTT
>JBBPBP010000004.1:60654561-60690975 GCA_037974735.1 Cicer chorassanicum
AAATTTATTTTTTAAAATTAATTACTTCTAAATGTTTCTATTTATTTATTACAATTTAAAAAAAAAATGAAATCTGAAAATATATAAAACTACTTTAAATGTGAAACTATTTTTAATATCTTATCATAAAAATAATTTTTTATATCTAATTTTTTTTTATATAAAACTTTTTTCACTATGACTCCATTTATTTTAAAAAATCTCTAAAAATAACATTTAAATTATTAAATATTAAAATTTATTTTTTTAGAATATTTAACAAACTAAAAAAACTTACCCTAAATTCACCATACACACATAAAAAAATTGAAAAAAAAGCATCTATTTGGCTCCCTCCTCATTTCTAAATGGACCAAGTGCCTAAAAGATTCCATAACTTACATTTTGATCCAAACAGGGAACACTGCTCTCTCTCTCTCTCTCTCCAGGAACCGCTTCTTCTCACTCACTCCCTCTTTTCTACCACACTCACCTCTCTGTACTCTCTCTACATGCCACCGTGACTCTCTCTACATCCTCTCTTCACCAAAATGTCAAAACAACACTCAATTTAGATCCTTTTTTCACTCCTCAATTTCCATTTCACTTCTTCACCTTCTTCCATTTTTCTCTTAGCTAGATCTTCTCCCTCCACAACCCCTTTGTCTAGGTTCATCATTGTTTCTACCCCTTTTTTTAATTATTTTTTGAGTAAATTTATTATTTTTTTATTGCATGCACGATTGGTAAAAATTCAATCTTTAATGTTTTTTTGGTGTGTTTTGTGTTTTAGGTTTAAAGGGGTTGTGCTGTTTCATTCAAAAGTGAAAACTTTCAGCTGTTTCTGAACTTGGGTTGTTCTGCAATGGGGGTTTAGGATATTTTTTTTGGGATTGGATTTTTTTTTGAAGTGAAATGGGTAGTTCTGGAGAGTCGAATATCAATGGAATAAATGCTTCGGTTGGTGGTTTGGTTTGGGTCCGGCGAAGAAACGGGTCGTGGTGGCCGGGTCGGATAATGAGTCTTGATGAATTGTCTGAAGGTTGTTTGGTTTCTCCGAGATCGGGTACTCCGGTGAAGCTTTTAGGTCGTGAGGATGCTAGTGTGTAAGTGCTTCTTCTTGTTATTTGATTTATTTATGTATTGGTTTTTCACTTTTGTTTTTTATTAATTGGCTTGTGTTCTTGTGTTGTGTGCATTTTTATGGCTTTTTTTTTGGCGTTAACTGTTTTGTTGATAGTTTACAGGTTTTTAGCCTTATGATTGTTGATTTTGATGTTAAGGTTGTGTTTGAAAGTTAGGAGGGAGAAGAAGGGTTTTAGGTGTAGGAGAGGAGAGGGTGGTCCCTCACTTTGTTTGGATTTCAAAACCCCTCAATTTGGGGGATTGAAAATATAACCATGGAGAAGGGGTTTGGAGGGTTTTTAGAGAATCTCCAAATTCATTTCCTGTATTTTAATAACTCCCAAACAAGGGAGAGCTTGCTATAAACCCTCCTCCTAAAACCCCCTCCAAAACAAAGACTTGGTGTTTGATTATTTTGTAGGTTTTGTGTGGAGAGAATTGATTTTGGCATAATAGGAAGCTATGCTTTTAATAATTTGTTACATGCTTGTCTAACTATCTTTTTTTATATCTGCCAATAGCACCCTTAATTGGGTGGTGCGCTGTAGTTATATATTGCTGGTTTGATCATTTTGAAGTTTTAGGATGTTTCTGTAGCTGCATGATGCTTGCTTGAAAATTGAAGTTTTAGTTTTTTCAAGCGTTTGAGGGGAGGGGTGGCGGCGGCTTCACACCATGCAATGGATTGTTATATTTGAAACAAGCTTTTCAATAACTTCAATAAGATGTTGGTTTATATCCTAATATTGTGGAGACTTTTTTCAAAGCAATTTTACATACATGATTTTGTGTTTCTGGTTTATATTATTGGAAATTTGGAGCTACTGTGTGACGTCCTTTTTGGGTTTTCTGAGATATTAGGAAACGTTTCAGCCATTGAGCCATGGATCATTGCTCTTAAATTGAATACTATCAGTATGTCGCACTTGTACTTGATCCTTTGTAGGATATATACTGTTTGCAGCAAAAGATCAGTGTGCATTCTTTCAACGAGTGAGACTTATGAAGTTGTTTTAATTATATTACTTTAGATATACATAGGTTATGCGTAGATATAAACATCAGAGAAAATATAGATTGCATTAGCTTATGTACATAAACTGTCGATCTTGGTTCTTGAATTTGTTGGTTGTTTGAGGTGTTAAATCTCATTTATGTCTGCATAAGGTTTGATTTTGGAAAAACTTCTTTGTTGTGCAGGGATTGGTATAATCTTGAAAAATCAAAGCGGGTAAAAGCTTTTCGTTGTGGAGAGTATGATGAATGCATTGAGAAGGCAAAGGCATCTGCTGCTAGTTTAGGCAAGAAGGCAGTGAAGTATGCTCGCAGGGAAGATGCTATTCTTCATGCTCTTGAGCTAGAGAGTGCTCACTTGGACAAGGTACCCTTACCATTATGCTCCAGATCTGATAAATCTGGTAGTGAACACGGTGAATCAGCTGGAGAATTACCTATGATGTCTAATTCTGGTGAAGTCAACGAGGACGTCACTGATGATTTGAGTGACTCTGGAGACAATTCTAATTCAGCTCCAGAATTATCACAATCTGGTATATCTTTTGAAGAACCTAATCATAATGGTTCTTTAAAGATGCAATCTTTGCAGGGAAGGAGGAGAAGAACACCTAATGATTCAGAAGATGATGGAACTGAAGGAGTCAAGAGAATGAGAGGACTTGAGGACCTCGGCGTTGGTGTAGTGTCAAAGAGAAAGGTCCAGGGTTCAGGTCCAACTGAGATAGCTCAGCATGTCAGTGCTTCCCTCAACAATTCAATTGCAGGGAATGGCCTGCCAAACGGAATTTCTGTCAATGGTGTTAAGGGATATTCTTCTCTGAAAAGGAAGAGATCGCAGGTGGCAAATGTTCATGAATTATTGAAAAGAAAATATCGACGCCGGCCTTTGACAAAGGTTTTAGAGAGTACTGCCATGGTATCAGTTCCTGTCACTTGTGATCAGCTTCCAAGTTCAAGCAGTCCTCCATTATGTGGGATAACTGATGGAAAGATTTCAGGGTTAGATTTTACGGATTCAAAGAGAAGTTCTGCAATGGAAATTCACAATTCAGATCGTGCCGAGGCTGCTTGTGAGAATAGGACTTCATTAATTGTTCATGACCATGGTAGTGATTTTTCACAAATAGAGCACAAGGTCAAGGAGAATGGGACTTCAGGAATCCAAGGGCTAGCTGACAATGATTCTTCCGATGTATTATTTGATGTGCCATTTGTTGGGGATCTAGGGGAGGAGAAACTCGCTCCAGGACAAGGTACACTATACCGTGATTTCCTTAGTGTCTTCTCTTATATATCTGAAATGCTTTGCAGTTCATTTTTATCTCCTCGTAGCTTGCTAAATAGTGATTTTCCTTCCCACTCCCATTTACTAACTTTGCCTATTGGTTTCATGTTAGATTTAGGTGTTTAGTTTGGCGTGTTGCATAAATTTTGTAAAATAGTTTATGAACTGCCTAGAACAGTAGAACATAACATGGAATTTTGAAAAGAGAGATAGAAAATGAATCATACATCATGAATTTTAACAGTTGAATAAGGTAAGTTGAAGCATGGCTTTCGAAGTAAAAAACTCAAGATATACAGCGCATTCATTTTACTTTGCTGCAGAAGAAAACTTATCTTAAGTTCATAATTTTCCCCCTTCTCCATCAAGATTGTTGTTTTGTTGAACTTTTTTTCATGGTTATTATCTTTGTATGTCCCAATATTAGTGTGCAAATTCATTATTTAAAGTTTCTTCTTCGAGCTTTAGAGCTTTAGATGTGGAGTAAGCATAATTATAGTAATTGTGTAAATAAATGTTTTCGTTTCCTTTCGTGTAGAATAGAGTATAATTATATTTCTTCTGTGCTGCATCATATTAGCTATACCTAGGCTGGATAATTACCTCACATTATTGTTGCAATTTCTTCTGCTAGGTTTGTCAGCCACACCTGTTTCTTGTTCATCTGACATGCCCCGAGTTAGTGCATTGGAACCGCAATCTTGTCAAGCTAGTCAATCTGAAGCTTTTCCATTGAGAAATGGATTCAAGAATGATTCTGGTTGTACCAGTTCAGCTGCTGGTCACGATACCGTTGGTGATAGAGCAGACAATGATAGTTCAAAGTGGCAGTCAAAAGGAAAGAGGAATTTAAGACATACAAATAAAAATAGAAAACAAGTCTCGAGAAAGTATGCGGGCATGACTGGTGAATCTGGTGGTTATTTAACAGGAATAGGGAACTCGGATGGATTCTGTCAAGGTGCTGGTCAGAAACAGAAAGTTGATTGGAACGGCACAGGCGTATCCAATACTTCATACAATTCTACTTCTCAAATCAAGTGCAAGCCTGTTGCTGAAGGTCAAGCAGAAGGGTTTCGGGACATGAGCAAGCATATCAGGGGTACAGCAGTAGAAGCAAAGCTATTGCCGGACGGATCTCTCGCACCGCAGAGATCGCTTCCTTATCGCCAGTCGCGCTTTACTGTTAACTCCAGATATGAAACGGCGGATTTTCCTGGAAGAAACTCTAGTTCTGATGGGACATTATATGATGTTAAACTAGAAGTTAAATCCAGCTACCGGCCACAACACGTCCCTTTGGTTTCTCTTGTAAGTAAACTAAATGGCAAAGCCTTTATCGGACACCCTTTGACAGTTGAGGTGTTGGAGGAAGGTCATTGCGATAAATTGTTGAGTGGCATTGTAGGTGACATGGAAGTCGGTGATATCTATTGTGAGGCGGAGAAGCCAAATTCAAATTCAGTAACTAGACGCATACCATCCAAGAAGAAATCGTCGCGTTTTTCGCGTAGTAAATCTTCCAAGTCAAAAAAATCTGGGTTGTTGAATAAAAAAATTCGGAAGTTGTCCTCGTTGACCGGTCACAAACAGTCAGAAGACGAGAGAAAGCCAGTGGTAGATAAGCCGAAGGGTCCCGTTATAGCTTGTATTCCTCTTACAGTAGTATTCAGTAGGATAAACGAGGCAGTGAGCGGTCAGGCACGGTCGACACACCGTGCAGTATCAACAACAAACCAATGAAATCAGTTATTGGAGAGGGTTTACAATGAATGAATGGTGCAGAGGATTGTTTCTTTGTTGGTAATTTTTAAGAGATTTTGGTTAGAAAATATTTTATTTTTTAACTTTATGCACAGTTTGCAGCAGCAGCAGCACCACACATTCTGCCATGAAAAGGTTGAATCTTGTGTACAATTTGAAGACATTTTTATGTAGAACTGGTAGGAGTTTCAATCACATGAGCCTTGTTTTTGGCTCTGTAAATAATGTAACATTGGATGAGAGGTAAAAATATGGTTGGTTGGTTGGTTGGTTATTTATTAGGTATTTATCTGGTTGTTTGGTTCAGTAAGTTTATATATTGTACTCTCATGCTGCTGGAATTGTAGTTGGCAATTTATTCCAAAGTCCATTCTATGAATCCTACAGAGGCTAAACCAAAATTGTAATTGTGAGTGGGTCACCGTTTCAATTTTGTATTGTATGGAACCTTGTCATCATGCCATAGATACATATACAGATTGTCAAGAATTTTACCATTTTCTTTTGTTGTGTATGTTTTAATTTATTAGCTTCAGATATTTTGACTATTTGGCTGTGATCTTTATACACATTGAATTAGTTTATTTTAGTTAGTTTAATGCATCTTTCGACGGTTGTACCTGCGCATCTTTGAAGTAGATAGTAAAGGAATTGTAGACATGTTTCCAAACTCTACAAACTATGTTTCTGAGCTTGGATCTTATGTTGGAGTCTTTCGCAACTTTTGTTTTCATATGTGCATTTTGGGTGGTCGGAACCAAATGTGCATGCAAAAACAAGTTCTTCGAAAATTTGTTTTTGGTAAATCTAACTTCTTAGATTGAATTAATATGTCCAGCATTTCTATGAATCTATATATCACTTCTTCTGAAGTTTGTAAATGCAAAAATAATTTGGATTTCCTAATGGAAAACATGGTTTGAGGTTGGGGAGAGGATTGCCATACTTTTAAACTGATTTAAATAAAAAACACTAACCAATTAAAAAATTTAAAAACCAATCAAAATCAAGTTTTTCGGTTCTTCTATGAAAACATGATCGAATAAGATTTTGGATTAGTGTTTTTGAAATTGAACCAAACTTAATTCAACCACACCTATACACATTTTAATACTTAATTGTTTTATTACTAATATGAGGCGTATTAATTTATTGTTTATTAGTTTTAAACAATACTTAGTAGTCCAATAAAGATGTAATTAACTAAATATGCATCATTAAAACTTGAATGAGTTGATCTCGGATTGGATCAAATTTATTTTTCTTTGAAAACAATCCAAACAAAATCGAACCATATGTTATATTTTTAGATAGATAACCTTTTACCTCAATATTCAAACGCCTTAATCATGAATAATGATGGAGAGGGAAAGGGGTGTAAGAAGTAAAGGGGTGGTGGGAACAGAAGGAGATGAGCTTTCGAATCTTTTGGAGTGGTGGGTTATAAAGGTTGTATTAGGAGGTGGTAAATTTTAAAAGTGGAGGTGTTAATAACATTTCCCTTACTTATTTGGGTTACTAAATCTTTGGTCCCATTGAACCCACAATTCGCGGATCTTTAAACGGGTCGAATTTCCCGAACCCGGTTCATTCCAATCGATAAATTAGGGTTTCCTTATTGCAATTGCAACTTATATATAAACTCAAAGCAAAACAAAAACCCTAGTTGTACGTTGCAGGCAAAGGAGGAGAAGATGGCGACAGTACCAGGGCAACTCATATGGGAGATCGTGAAGAAGAACAACTCCTTCTTGGTGAAAGAGTTCGGCAACAACACTCAGAGTGTTCAATTCAGTAGAGAGAGCAACAATCTCTACAATCTTAACTCCTTCAAGTACTCTGGTATGTCCCATTTTTTCTTATTGCTTAAATTTTGATGGGGTTTTTGAATTTTTTATAATGGGTATTTGAAAAAAATTAACCTATTATATATAAGATTGCATTGTTTGAGGCAGAAGTTCGGATGATTCTGAAATTTATAGTTTTATGATCTTGTGAATAACCAATTAGGGTAGTGGAGGAGAAAACTAAGTGTTAGCCTTATTTTGCTTAAGATATAAAACGTGTATTTCAATTGTGAGTTGTATAGTTTCACTTGATTTTGTTATGATAAGTTGAATGAATTATTGTATATCATTTGTTTTTTGGTTGAATTTATTCTTAGAATGATATATGTTAGGTTTGGCAAACAAGAAAACTGTTACCATTCAGCCTGCTGGTAAGGATCAGGCTGTGTTGTTGGCCACAACTAAGTCAAGGAAACAAAACAAGCCTTCTGCAATTTCTCACAAATCTGTCATGAAGAAGGAGTTCAGTAGATTGGCAAAGGCAGTTCAAAATCAGGTATTGTTTTGTAAAATCAGTTTTGGTTAAAAGGAAATTAGAATGTTAATGGTGTATGAAATTTTGTTCTAATACCTGAAAGTTTGATGTTATTTCTGCTCTCAATATCCAACTGATATTATTACTGTTGACCGTTCTATTTAGATTTTGGTTGTAATTCGTGTTTGTTTGTTGGTTGATGTTTATTTCCGTTTGTTTTGGTCGTGTTTGTTTTGGTTGCCATTTTTGACCCTTACCCATCAATATTCAGCAGTGATGAGCCTCTAACATATAAGTAAAATCCCTATGTGGGGTTCTTCAGTGAAATATCCATGTTACGCTTGGCTTCTGAGCTATCATTTTAAAGTTCTTTCATCAATGTATTGTTTTGATCTTTTCCTGATAAAATATTATTAATAGATAAAACATGCCTTTCTAACCGATGATTGTTAATGTTTCTTCTCATCTAATAATACCGGTGTCTTAATTAATAATCTTAAAGTAACTATGTTGGTGTTTGTTCTGAATTTCCCCAAATTTTTGCTTTTTCATTTGGTTGTAATTCGTGTTTGTTTGTTGGTTGATGTTTATTTCCATTTGTTTTGGTTGTGTTTGTTTCGGTCGCTATTATTGACCCTTACCCATCAATATTCAGCAGTGATGAGCTTCTAACATATAAGTAGAATCCCTATGTGGGGTTCTTCAGTGAAATATCCATGTTACGCTTGGCTTCTGAGCTATCATTTTAAAGTTCTTTCATCAATGTATTGTTTTGATCTTTTCCTGATTAAATATTGTTAATAGATAAAACGTGCCTCTATAACTGATGCTTGTTAATGTTTCTTCTCATCTAATAATACTGGTGTCTTAATTAATAATCTTAAAGTAACTATGTTGGTGTTGGTCTGAATTTCCCCAAATTTTTGCTTTTTCATTTGAATTGCTATGATAATTAGCCTTTATTACATGCATGTCTATTTAATGTGATGGTGGAAAATAGGTTTTTTTGTACAAATAGTCCTAATTTTCTAACTTAATGCTTGTTTATATCTTTTTCCTCTAATATATGCGTACAATAGTTATGTGAAGTTGGTATTTTGTTTAATCCATATAGCTGCATCTATATTTTTTAACCCGACAAAGCGATGTGCTACAGGTTGCAGATAACTACTACAGGCCTGATCTGAAGAAGGCAGCTCTTGCAAGGCTGAGTGCAGTTCACAGAAGCCTCAAAGTTGCCAAGTCCGGCGTCAAGAAGAGGAATAGACAAGCTTTGAAGGTCCTTGGCAGGAAGTGAAAGTGATTCTAGATCAGTTTCATTGTGTTTGAACCCTTGTTTTTGTCCCACATTTTGTGTTACTACTTCCTTTGAATCTTCTAGATTTCCAGAGTTTTGAAATGCAATTATTTATTTACTATTCAATTTAAAACCAGAACTAGCTTGTTATAGATTTCTGCTTGGTTGATTTGTGTTTTGGTGTATCCATTTTATCGTGATTGATATTGTTGTCAAAGTCAACTGGCAAATGAGGAATGAGTAGTGCCCTTGGCATTGAATCTTGAATTAAAACTTGAGATTTTACTTTTCTATATTTTTTTTTTATCTTTTTGGCCGGAACACATCAGTGTTCTAGACTTTTCCTTGAAAACAGTTGTCACGAGGATTTTCTTAGCACAAATACAATGTTTTTCATCTTTTGGTTATTTCCATGCAACCGCGGGATCTTGGGTATGTTCAGAAAATCATATATTGTGTAATTTTGAAAATATAATTTCGAAAATATAATTTTACTTTGTATAGCATAATTGAGTTCAATTTGATTTATAGATTTAAGTTGTCTGAACTATATTTTCTTAGTATCCATCTACTTGTATTTGATTTTTTGAAGAAAGCCCTTAATTATTTCCTGTATCATCCATGTGTTTTGGATATATTAAGGTGGCTCACCATTCTTCTGAAATATATTTTGATCAAACACATATCAAATGGGAGTAAACATCCTCTCCATTTCTTAAAAGAAATGAATACTTCAATTATTAATGTTTTAAATGTATAAACCTTTAATTACGCAAGAAAAATGTCATAATTTTCAAAACATGTCATGATTTATATATCTACAACATAAGTAATGAAACAAATGGAGAGGGTGAAAAATTGATTTGATCTTAACTCATCAAATGGTTAAGAGACCCAAGGATAACTCAATTTCCAATTTTTAATGTAAGTAGTTTTGGTACAAATGGAAGTTAGTTATCACTTATTGTATGGCCATGAGTGGAACCTAAAACAAGTGAGAATTATTATAGTTCATTAAAAATAACCACAAAATCTTAAGACATTAAATATGTGTTTTTCACTTACATGACGTTCAAGATTGACATTTCTATCAAATGTGAGACTCCTCACCACCCAACAAATAAGGGATGAGTGTTCATATGTAACACATGCATTAATGCCAATGTCATGATTAATGTGTGTGCGGTCTCTTTATTAAGCAAAATAATTTCAACCGTTAAGGTATTTGAAACATGGCTTGAACATGAAACATATGCTTGGAAATTTCTTATTTGCCTCGTACAAGTAGTCGTATATTAATTCCATTGATTTTTCATGTGAAATCGTATTCTAAACCATATGCATATTATTTTGATACTTTGTGTGATTGGTACTAGCCGTACACGCACACACAAGTCAAAGTATATTAGTAGTATCACGATTCACGGGTTAAACTTTGTATATTGCATTACATTTTTATTATTTTTTACCACTTAAACTTAATCAAACTAATCGTTTAATCACATTATTACATCATATAAATCAATTATTTTTCTAATTATTCTTCGTAGTTAAGTTAACGTGGTACTTACACACATATCTAAAATAATATATCAAATATTGAAAGGTATTTTGACTTTTCGCATAATAATTATATTAACTTCTTTTTATACACAAATAAAAAAAAGAAAATATATATATATATATATATATATATATATATCATAATTGAATTAGAAAAAAAATAACTTATATATATAATAGTGTGATGAGGTATTAATTAATTTTTTTTTGGATAAAGTATTAATTAATTAGTGAAATTAAACTTGTTTAGGAATCCATCCTAGAAGTGTAGACAAAGTCTAAAGTCAATGAAAGCAAATTATGACACGCATTCGCTACCCTTTAAAATGAGTAGATACTATACAAAAACATCATAATTGAATTGATATTGTACTACATTAATTTTTACAAACTATTTTGGCTGCTAATAAAGAAACAAAAAGTATATATGTCTGTGAAGAAATCTCTATCTTATAATAGTAGCAAAGACGTTTCCAATATAAAGAGCCATAAACGAAGGCGTTTTGATCGTTGTTTCTCTTCGGTTGAGTTGGTGTCTATGGAGCAAGGGAAGCATCTTAAAGATATGGATTCCAACAAGTTGAAAGGTGAAATCAAGAGATGGGCTAAGGCTGTTGTTGCATATGCTCGACAAGTTAGTGCCCATTTTGGAAGATCTCATACAAAGTCACAATTTTACTAATGTTGTAATAGGTACAATCATATTATACTTCTACTTAAATATATATGCATTTTCATAAAGTGATCATAAATTCTAATTTATATTGTGTCATAAACATGTGTTAGGGGATGGAAGAATGGTTGGTGGCCAATGAAAATGAGCTTTGCATCAAATGCTTGTAGAGTTGCAGCCAGGAGAAATTTGTGTATATATTTAAGAGAACAAGAAAAATGGTTGATGTAAATCAAATTGCATCCCTTAGGAACAAGAATGATCATGCCTTATCATTCACAAGGTAGATTACCATATTTCAATGAGTTTCAATCTATTGAAGATATATTGTAATTATAATTTGGAATGAGAAAAGTAATCTATTGAAGATATATTGTGTATATATTGTGTGAAATGTATATAAATTCTGCAGCAATTAAGTTGTATTTTGTTATTAGTTTGTTTTTTTTCCTCCGTGATTCAAATATATTTGTATTTTTTTTAGTTTTCTATAGATTCTTACTTGAAGCAATTTTATTTGAAGTATTTGGAGGCCAATCTTTATTTTTTTTATTAGTGCAAAAATACTCCTAAAAATAGACACAAGCCTTGTTTCACTTACATTTTGAAAAACTTTAGTAATTTCTATATTCACAATTACTACAAAATACCTTTTTGAATATACATATCAGCCATAGGAAAATATATATAACAAAAATACAATCCAGCTTAAGCATTCTTTCTCTCAAGCTGGAGTGACAAAACAAAAAAAAGACTAAAACTACACTTTCTTCTTCATTTCTCCAAAATTCCTTTCTCCTCCAGAAATTGTCCTTAGAAGCTTCTTAGAACACAAATCTTGTGCCTGTGTAGTGTGTTTCGCACGGTGCGCTCTTACCCAAGCAGGTTCCTACAAACAAAACAATAACTTAGTCATCTCCCACAAAACACCTCTTACATGAAAACATTGTTGTCAAATAGCGGCACTATAGCATAGCGGAATTCGAAACAATCACCTCAGGAACCAAGCGAGAGAAACCGAACTTAATCACCAAAAGGACATGTTCCATGATTAAGATAGCTGCAAGTCCAGGTTCTACTTTCCATTTTCCTTCCTCATCATATAGCCATGCCAAAAGAGCACAGTTGGTGCAAATTGACATCAATATGAGAAACTGCAAAAATGAAGGATATCCTCAAATGATCAGTGAGATATAAATCAAGTATACTTTATAGTGCGACATCACATGCGAAAGAATGCAGTTTGAATGATTTATCTTTAGACATAATATATAATGGGACTTGTTGGCATCAATTGATTCATGTAGGCACCTAGTCGGAAAAGGCATGCTTAAAAAAAGTTGAATTTTGAAATTTTTGGCAGATTCACAATCTATATAGTTGCTTATTTGGTAAACAAGAAATCTAAATTATCAGCAATATAAAGTGAACCATCCAAAATAACAATTGACAGAACCTTCAAAAGTCCATCAATTAAATACCTGAAAAATGTTAAGCCAGGCTCCTACTGTCGCAGCGGCACGAGGAACAGGCCGTCTCAAAATTGCTAGCAGCTTCAGTGCATCTGTCCTGATTTCCATAATGTTGTTCTGAACAGGTAAGGATCGAGTTGTCAACGACATATCATTTAACAAAAGCTTAAAATGAATTAAACAGCATTTATAGCTTCGGTGAATAGTGTTTATGCATTTCTACAATCAAAGAAAAAACAAGGGGACACTATACACAAGCTCTATATAAACTGTTTTCTGTAAGCCTTTATGGGGACTTAGGAAAATAAACCGAAAACAGTTTATGGACATATAAGCTATTTTTAGAAACTTTTCTATGACCTTATTTGAATAAATAACTTAATTAAGCACTTATAACATATGCACATATCATTTTACTGCCTGTGTATAAGCTATTTCACATAAGCTATAAGCTGTTGTCATAAGCTATCACTATAACTTATGGAAACAGCTTATGGACATATTAATATCTGTTAACATAAGCTCTCTCAAACTGTCTCACAAGTGTTTATTCTTATGCCAAAAGATAAGTCTAAATAAGCCTCTGAAAGTAAGCAAGGAAAGACAAAAGCATTTATACCACAGCAGCAAAAGCAAATGCAGGCGGGAATGCGCAAGCAAACATCAAAATCATTCCAAACTGCAATGCCAACTCTAAGAAATCTGCAACCAGGTTAAACTAATATAAGTTAGATCAATGAAACAACATTAGAGAAACTAAGCCTTTTCGTTCTAACTACGGCATACACACGTTCATCCAGAAGAAATATTCCATCTTTAAATATCACATGCAATTTGAGAGTATGATGGTTTTGGAAGTACCGTCAAATAACCCATCTTCAAGCTCCTCGCCAATGCTGGCAGAGTAAGAAGGCTTGAGGTATTCTTTCTCTACTCTAGAACTAAACTGAATTTTATCTGTCGATTCTCCTTTCTCTTTCTTTTTCTTGTGTCTTGAAAAATGAAAGATAAATTAAATACTCTATGGTTGTAATATGGTATAAAAAGAGTACCTAGTTTAGTTCATGTCTAAAGGGATAATTAACGCTTACCGAACACTGTACTTTTTGTAGCTGTATTTGAGATAAGGCAATGAATTTTCCACCAGGTTTTCCAACACCTGAAAAAAATGTTCTGTTACTCCACACTAAGTTGAAAAAAACTCAAAAGTAAATAGAGAAAAAATTAGAAAAGTAAGTGGAAAAAGAGGGAAGGATGAAACAAAGATAACCTCGGACAGAAGGAGTCGTTGAATCAGCACTTTACGAAGAGTTGCAAAGTTACGGTGCAACAAGGCATGATAAAAAATCCCAATGTATGTCTGCATAAAATACAGACCGAATACCTGCAGAAGAAAGTCATCGTCTAAGTTTCGTGTTAGGTAAATGAAAAGCACTATAGGACGTACTAATTCCCTGTTTTTACCTTGTAGACCAAGCTATCAGCCCGTTTTTCTGTGTTTTCGTTGTTTTCATATTTGATAAGTTTGACAGATACCTGGCCTCCAATCTTAGTAATATACTGAATGGCGAAAAGATAAACAGCAGTGAGCCCAAACCTGAACCAAAGCAATTAAAACAAGAATCGTAAATTCATCATAATGAAATATATAAGAATTTATTTGACTGGCAATAGTCGACACTTTTTAGCACCCAATTATAGATTCTCACTTCATTACGTCGGAACCAATGACTTCATAAAGATGTGCGTATGCCAATTCAAATGGTAACTGGAGACATATTATGCTGAAGATGATGATAGCATCATTTCTGAATCGCATAAAACGCCCTAACCACTCATATCTCTGGAATACTTCCTTTCCTTTTGCTCTATCAGTCTCAAATAATTTAAGGAGTTCCATCGGAGGCTGTAGGGAACTGCCCTTCTTGCCTGGAATCTTGTATCCTGGATCAGCTGTGACTGCAGAGCTAATAGGCCATCTGCAAGCAACACCACAACATGAGAGAAAAGTGTGAGTGTGTGAGGGCATAAAAAGCATCTCAAAAAGGGTAGTTACACCTAAGAAAAGTGAATGTATTGATTCCAAAAGTAGTGAAAAGTAATTTCAATACCTGGCTAAAAGTGCTGAATTTTTACGTTTCCAGAATTGACAAAACATTACGGCCCAGACTATCACCACGACGAAGAAAACAGGAAGCACTACTAATTTCATTGACCTGAAATGTGATATGAAGTCATACAATTATTTGGCTAATGAGCTCCAATTAAAGACGAATCGTTCGGAAAAATCCTGACTGGAACAATCCTTGACCAACCTTTACTTACATCCCGGCCCAACACCAGGTTACCAAGGCCCCTCCCACTGGAAACCGAAGGGATAAGATATAATCACTTGGCCAGATGCAAAAATAAAGAAGCTATTGGCTCACCTAAAATCAATCAATTGCAATGTAAGACCAAATGCAGCGAGGAAGAGCAGCCACCGTGTGTACATTCCAAGAAAAGCAAAATAGATTGCAATCTGCAGATTATTCGTTCATTCATAGAATAAGGAGTATGGATAATATTGTTTTCATATAATGTGGTAAAGCTAATAATTACATTTACCTTTGCCCCATAATATGAATAAATCTCATCGATCGGCTGACTTGTGAAGTCCCACCAATGAAGAGCCCAAGTCCTGAGAAGTTTCTTTCTCGTCTTTTCATCTATCAAACAAAAGAAATATTAGTTCAAGCCTCAAGAGAAAGTAAGTCTACAGAAAAATTTGATGCAACGTGTGAGTAAAAACACCATGCAAAGGAAAGACTTGCTTGACAATGTTCTCAGATTCCAATTTCTGAATGAGATTCTCCCCAGTTTCCCAATAGATTTCCTTTCCATCAAATTTAAGGGTTATAGCTGATTTGCTGTTGTTTACCTGCAAATTCAAAATGTAAAAGAACCAAAATGTTAAGACATGTCAATAACGAGTTTGTACGAGGCTGCCATTTCATAATATCATCATAGCAACAAAGTTGAAAAACAAGTCATATTTTCTTTTTTCATTTAGCTAATGATTTTGACATGTAGAGACTATGGCTCTGTTTAGCAAGACCAAACCGTTAGCTTAAGTTTATTATAAGCTTCTACGAAAAAAACAGACCTATTTGGTAACAATTTTCTCTCACAAGGTTACAACGTTTTTTTAATATGCTACGTCAAGTAACGTTTGAACTTATAGTTTATAGCTTAAATACTTGAACTCATTTTTACCCTCATTATCATAATTTAAAAATATCAAGTTTAATTTAAAATATAATTTTATGTCATTTTATATTTACCAGTAAGTTCAACTATTAATTTGACCAAACACTTCAAACTCAATCCGTTAGCTTATCCGCTATAAGCTCATCTGCTCTCCGCTATTTTTTACCGAAAAAAGCCTATGAATCGCTATGAAAAGAACTTACAATTCCATATATCAAGTGACAATAGCAATGAAACCGCTCGCACCAACTGAAAACAGAACCATCAGGTTGTTTCACAAAAGCTTCAACCTCCTCCACCTCAAAATGTAAATCCATACCTGACATGGAGCACAATAACACAAACAATCGCATGCTAGCTATCAACATTTGACACTTTGAACTTAAACATAAAATTGTATAAGCTAAATATACATGCCCCTTCTTAGGGATTTTCATATATACCTATATGAGTCCTTTTCTTGATTTGTAGTTCAGCTGCAGCTCTCCCTAATGTCTCCAAAGGTGCAGCCAACTAAACCAATCACACCCAAGTTTTAGCTACTCCACAATAATGCTTAAATTAGACACACGACTGATTAAACAATCATATAGATACACCATTGTGTCCTAATGACACGTGTTAAGGATTCCACAAATAGTAATTATGTTGTGAATATCTTTAGTATATTAACAAGTGTTCTGAGGGCACATGTTTAGCATTTTCCATATACAGAAAATTCCTTGGTTACTGTCTTATGCAGTAATTTTGGTTCTATTTGTTCCTTTGTTTTGTCAATTCCTTTCTATTAGCATAAGAAAGAAAGGGACTAAAATAAATAAATTCCTTTTATGAGAAATCAAACAAAGGAACAAATAGAAATATAGAACCAAAATTACTTATGCAGAAACACCATTAAGTATGGAATGGAAATTCTTTAAGGCATGAAAGCATATAGGAAATAAATAAATAAATTTAAGAATCAATTGAATACTTAAAATATAATATATCCACAAGAAGACAAAAAACAATTCCTGCCACACTAATATATATACACACACACACAAACATTGAAGCATAAGGGTTTAAGATAGAAAGGAATTGAGAAAACCTAACCTTAATGAACTCATCTGCAATGCCAACTACTCTCTCAACTACAAACCCAGCCTTCTTGAATTCCTTAATTAGAACACATGCACAGTCAGAGGATTCATCTTTTTCTTGAATGACCCTTCTTGGAATCACCACCCCAATTTCAAACACAGCTTCTTCATTTTCATTCTTATTCATTTTTCAACCTCGGTGACTCAATCAAGAATCAAGAAAAAGGCAAAAATAACAACAAAATCTTTTTTTTTAACAACTTAAAAAAAAACAGCCAAATGGGGCGTTTTGAAACGAAATTAAGAATGAATCTTCAAATGGGTAGAAGAAAGATCTTCTTTTTGGTCAAAAGGGTTGTAGAAAAATCATAGGAATAGAAGAATTTTGAAAATGAAATATTATGGGGATGAAAAAGCAACATCTAGGGAAGGGAATAGGGAATGAAAAAAAGTTGCGTTGTTAAGAATAAAATGAAAATGACGATAATTTCTAAGAAAACGGCGAAAATAGAGATTTATTTATTATTGTAAACACAAACTAAAAACATGGAAGGGTACAATGAGGATCTAAGTTCGAGGTGTTTGAGGAACGTGTTTGTGTTCTAGGGAAACGGCCTTTCAGCGACATGTATACGGTGTTATACACGTGCATCTTATTTTTTTCTTTGAATTATCTCCTCTAAATTTAACAATTTTTTTTCTATGTGATAAAATTTTAGACCATTTGAGTCATGGAACTCATAATTTCAGAGCAAACAGCCATCGGTTTGAGTTTAAACAAAAATAATTTTTGTTTTAAATAATTTAGAGATTATTTTTTAGATATTTCTTTAAAAAAAAATTAACTCCTATTTCTTTACTGTTATAAAAATGATTTTTAACTCGTTTGTATAAAATTTGTAAAAATGATTTTTTTAAACTACGATGATCATTTCGTATACATATTTTAAAATTTTATAATTGAGTACTTCTCAAAAACCAATAAATAAACACACACAACCAAAAAAACAAGAAAAATCTATTAAAAAAAAAACAAAATTTATTAGATGAAAACAAGGTCGCATGAAAAGAGAAAAATACGTCATAGAAAAAAATGGTCAACTTATTAAAAATGAACGGAAGGGTAATTTAAGATTTTCAAAATAAGGTAGGGGTAATTGCATCATTTTCTATTTTAATGAGTTAAGTTCTGTGTTTTTCGGTTGTATTTAGTTTTTCTCTCTCATCTATGGCAATAGCAAAATGCGAGAAGCTACTATTTTTAGCCAAAAATGATTTTATTTTAATAAAATGATTTTTTTTAGTTTGAAAAAATAGATTTTTTTATGAAAAAATCTGAAACAAACGCACCCATTGGCAGGTCGGATTTAGTCTCAGTCTCTTTTACTCTATATTCGGTTAGTCAGAAAAAATCTACTCTTAGAGTTATTTTTTATTGGGTTTGAAATGTAAGTCTTAATTTTTGGTTTATACAAAAATCAAATTTCTTCGCAACTATACTCATTTTCGTATATAAAATAATTAATTTTAAAGTGATATTTACTATAATTAATATAAAAAAAAAATTCAAGTCATATTTTTTTTATCTAAAGATGAGACGATATAATTATCACAAACAATTTACGCATAAATGTGAGGTTCTGATTTCGAATCTGAGACATTATGTCCAACATAACAATTTTGATATTTGTCAGTTGAGCTATGACTTAATGATTCAAATCATATTTTCCATAGAGAGGAGATTATAATTTAAAATATTTTTAAAAAATATTAACTATGTATGTATATAAATTAAAAACGACAATAATTTAACTAACAGAACATGTGTGGAGTATATATCATCACCCCCAAACTCATTAATCCTTGCCCAAACTATGACGAGTTCAAGTGGTGAATGTCTATAGGTGCGAGTTATTTTGTTATTCCTAAGAGCAAACATAAGGCTCGAATGACGTTAGAAATAGAACAACCACTTTTTACATGGTAGTCAACTTTTTACTTGACAAATTTAATAATTTATTTATTTAATTACTTTATAATTATACATTAATAAAATATAGTACTAAGTAATATTTGTACCTAAATATTTTTTATTATTTCATAATTATAAAATAAAATACTAAGTAATATCACTTTTTTAGTAAATTAGTTATTTTAGTTTTATCTTTCATCTATTTTATTTTATTCTTTAATTTTAAAATTCAAATAATTCTATTTACACTGTTTTTTATTTTTCACTTTTAAAATCTAATTAGTGAGAAGAGAGAAATAGAAAAAAAAAATAATAAACTATTTTAGAACATCAAAGAAATAGGTGAAAAATATTCAAATTATATGGTCCCACATGAATTTTGAATTTCTTCACACTTGAAGAGAAAGAGCGAAAAGTTGAGAATCTATGACTATTTTTCTCATATTTTCACTTTCAGTCTACATTTCTTTTTTTAGAACATTTTGCATGTGTTCTTTCGTTTCAGTATATACGTTTTTTTTCTTCTCAACATTTACGTTAAGAACAAAACACAGTTATAAACATATACATAATCAAAATAAATAATTGTACCAACAAAAAATAATAATTGAAATTAAAATTTGGTCAAATAATATAGCTAATTAGATTAATAATAAAATTTAAATCAAATCAAATTAATAAGTTGTTTAATTAAATTAAAAATTACAGTATATTAACTGCATAAATGTAATTAAATAATCTAACTTAACTTGTTTGATTATTCAAATTAATTTAATTAAAAAGAATTGTATATTAGTTTTATATACAATTAGGAAGATTTTTCTCTTTTAAAAAATAATTTTGGTTAGGGTTCGATTTGGACTCAAATATTAAAAACAGTTGAAAAACAGTTGAAGTCAATTTAATTGATTTCGATTAAATTTTTGTATTTATTAGATCTTTAATTTAATTTTTATATCTTTTTAAAAAACTCATAATATAATATTGTTGAAGACTTTTGGGGATGGCCATGGCGTGGCCACCCCTTGAATCAATTTAGATCAGTCAATGCATTAAAGTTACCACTAAAACTTATTTGCAGCGAAAATATTACATATTATTTATTTGTGTATTTTTCCATAAGATCCTTAAATTTAATTGAAGAAAATATCGACAATTAATTTGTCAAAGTTTTTTTTTTTGATAATTTTCCTTCACAGGTCGATGAATTTATATTTGAATATGAGTTCATAGTTATAAACAACTCTTCATGAATCAATTAGTTAATAGATAATTTCATAATTATAAGTGGCTCTTACGGGTCAATTAGTGAATAGATAAATTCATATTTGACTATTAATTTATCTTTTGAATATTTAATAGATAAAAGCGTGGAAAATTCTATATGCAATTACAATTTATTTGTATAAAGTCGGTTTTTTAACTTACACACAATGACACGACGACGCGAACCCGTGCGAATGCACGAGTATTTTGCTAGTATTATATAAACATTCATTCATAGTACAAGGTATACTAAGAAATGTAGAAACAAAAGGTATATACAAAACAGAAATATAGAATCACTACAATCAAACTCGACTTCAAAGAACAACATCCAAATTACAGACTAGAAAATCCACATATGGTTGTATTTGGATTGCGCCAACCCGACCAGCCTAACTCAGATCAACCTCAAAAACAACCATTGAGTCGAGTAAATAGGTGTCAATGAACGATTATGGTTTCACAAAATAGAAAATCGTTCAACAATTAACTACCAAGTAAAACCGTATTAGTGCCGACCCTAAGCATATTTAAAATTGTTGTCCACACTCCACAATAACCCAAAGAACAACTAAGTAATACCACTTGTTTGATATACACATCAATAATTAATATTATATCTATATACATGATCAATTTAATTATTGATGATTACAATATCAATTAATATTGATTTACTCATTTTATTAACTTATAAGTTAAATCATTTTTCTTTATATTTAATATTTACTACAATTATTCAAATTTAATTCATATGCATTCAATCATAACGTTCAATTTTTTAAATAATTTTATTTACTTTTTGGGTACGTCACGGTGACCGCTTAGTTTATAGAATATTGATCATTAAATAATTTCTAGCTCTCATGGGTTAAATTTTTAAAGCAAAATTGCATTTTTGGTCATTTAAATTGTTTTTAGTTTTCACTTTGGTCGCTTAAGTTTTATTTGTTTTATTTTGGGCCCTTAAGTTACAAACGTTATACACTTTAGTCTCTCAAGTTATTTTCGTTCTATTTTAGTCATTTAAGTTACAAATATTAAACACTTTAGTCCCTTAAATTAAAAATATTATACACTTGATGGACTAAAACAAAACGGAAAATAAATTAAAGATCAAAATGTTAAAGAATTGTAACTTAAGGGGGCAAAATAAAACGAATAAAACTTAAATAAAAAGTGAAATCTAAAAATAACTTAAAAGACAAAAAGTGTAATTAGTTAATCTCTATATCCAATACTACATAAAGGAATGAAAATACTCATTTTTAAAGTTTTCAATGGTTTTTTTTTAGCTACAAGACTAGAGAAATGAAAAGTTACCCATGAGACCCATATGGATTCAAACATATAGTAATTATATATTTTTTTTTAAATGCACAATTTTGGAAAAAGAAAAGTGCATAATTTCCAATATAAAATTTATATCTTTAATATAATAACAAGTGTCAAGAATGTATAATTTTTTAGAAAGAAAGGTCTAGAATTTGTGAATTCCAAATCTTAGACATTTTTAAAAATTAAGGGATCAAAATGTCTAAGATTTGTGAATTTTAATCACAATTTTTAAGTTGTAGTTACATATAATGTCAACTCAGACGATGAAACCAACGATTTCCAATCTAATTTTTTATTTATTTATTGATGTTAGAGTTTGAACCACGGTCCTTAAAAAATAATTCTATTTAAATTTTTAATTCAAATTAGTTAAGTTACACATCTCGTTACAATCCAAACTTCCGGCATAAGCTTCCAATACAAATAAATCTAAACAATTTACATAAGAAGGAAAAATACTTCCAATTAAAATTGTTTGTGTTATTATTATGTTATAATTTTATTTATAATGATTTGTTAGTGTAGTTGGTAAAGTGAAAACACTTTGAATTTGGTGTCCGTAGTTTAATTGTAAGATTTCACTCTTTTTTTTTTCTTTACAATATTAAGGATATTTAATTTATATATATATTATTAATGTAAAAAAAAATTTACACTGTTAATCAATCATAATAATTAAATTATTGAAAACGTTTAACTTTAATCATAAATAATTATATAAATATACATATAAATGATTGTGATTTACCAACAATATAAAACTTCACATTGACAATGTATGTCAATTAATCTCTTTTAAGGATATATTTGTTTGGAAGGGAACATAGAAAATGATCTATTTTCTTTTTTAAATTAAAGAAGCTATAAAATATTTCTAAAAATAAATTTATCATATTATTGTTTCATAGTTTTTAAAATCTTTAATATATCAAAATATACATACTCAATCTCCAAAATCTATCTTCTAAAGATACCCTAAAAATATACATTAAAACAATTTCAATGGATGACAAAAAATAATTTTATTTTATATTTAAAAATCACAAATACAATCTATATTAAACCTTTATTTTTAACATATATGTGTAGCAAATAAATTTTTAATTTATTTTTGTAAAATCTTTTTAACTTTTATTTTTGTAACCAATAAGAGTCGTATTTCAAAAATCTGGCACGGTTGCGCACTTAAGCTTGCACAGGAGAATTCTTTTTCTTTTTCTTTTTTAATAAAATACGATATTCATTCATTCAAATTGATAAAAATTATATCAATTGAAAATATTATAATTTAAAATTGCTAAAATTAAAATGGATGAATTTATGAATAAACTCACAATATTTAGGTGTTCAAAATACAAATGTGACAAAATCTACGAATATAATAAAATTGAAGTGTCCGAAATATCTATGTATCCGGAACGTTCATGACATCAAAATCATTGATTGAATTTGCACTTAATTGAAGTTGACTTATCAATCTAAATCAAAAAAACACTAAAATAAAACGGAAAAATAAAACGCTGCATCAAAACGACAAAAACACAAAAGATAAATTAAATATGTGCGAAAAATAACTTATTTAGATAAAAGAGAATAAAAATGATTTAGAGAAGTGATTTGAGACCAAAAATTGACCCTAAATTACCTCTCTTAAAAAACTTATACCATTTATAATACCTAAAACATTAATTTGGTTTAGAGAAAAATATTTGGTTGATCAAAATCATTTGGATACATTATTTAGACATACAAAAAATTCTAAATATGATTTAACTATATATATTATTTAATTTATTTCTCTTTCTATTTTTTCAAGTATGTATGTGCGCTTAAACATTGTGCTCAAATAGTTGTTTCAAGACTTTCTCTAGTTTAGGTTGCAATCTACTTAAATATTCCTTTGTTAATTGTCAAACAAAGATTTTGCAATATTCATTTCGCCAATTGTAATCTGGTACATGGTTTGGTTAAGAGGATTCAACATCAACTCAATTGTATTGTCCTTTGAGTTGTAAGAACTCATTTTTGTATTGAATTTTGAAAATGAGCAGGTGACCATGGCAATATGAGATATGATATTTTTATAAGTGGGACACGTATTTCATTTTACAGATTTAGTTTTTAATACTAAGTTAGATTCAATTCAAATTTTAAAATCATATTAGAGTATATATTTTAAATCTATTCTTGGATTATTTGCTACTATTCACTTGGATTATATTTTAGATATCAAATCTTGAATGTGAGTTAGATTTGTAAAATTGAGTTAGATCATAAAATAAAATTTAGATTAGAAGAGACACATTTCATGCAAAATTAAGAAAATTGTACATTTTGACGAAAATTTACAATGAATTTAAATATATTTACTTATTATATTCAAATTTAAATCCAAGTCACAATAGGTGGGAGCTATAGGTTCAATCATATGTGTTAGCCGATCATATTGATCAATATGTACACCGTGACCAACATGTGGTTGTTCCAAGATAAATTGTTAATTTTTCATTCTTTTTGCATATTTATTAAAAATGCATAATTATTTATTAATTTAAGTTGGAATAAAATATTAATATATAGATAAGATGATTGAGATTCGTCGTAGGTTTTTAAAAGTTTCATGATAGAAGAAAAAAATGAATGAATTGTTTTAAGATGATTCGGCATGATGAGACCCACTTGAAGACACATGATAGATTGTACAATTGAACTTATATTTTTTTTTTAATCTTAAACCTTCACTTCCTGAGAGATACAAAGTCTAGTAATTTAGAGTTTGACTGAGAAGTGAATAAAATCTGACTAATAATTATTTCACCTAGAGTTGAAACTCGATTTTCTCGAACAATTCGTCCATCACTAATATTCGTGAATCACTTAAGCCCAACCATATACTCAAATATATGTCCACATTAAAGTCCTAACAAAATATATTCCTCATTGCAAATAAAATTTCAATAATTGTAACTCATCCCAAATTGTATATATCACCACTCCAATATGAACATCTGATCATAGCACTTGAGCACATGTTTCTATCCTTTTGTTTTAGTATTTTTAAAATCACTTTATAGCTTACAATAATTTTTTAGCTTGTTTCTAAACTTTGGGTTGAAATTGAATTACAATTTTGTTATTTGCATTTTAACCCCTGCTCGCTTTGTAGGCCATAACTTGAGCTCTGGATATCCGATTGAGGCATGCGAGCAGTCGTTGGAAAGCTAAAAATCAGAGCTACAACTTTTGTGTTGGAAAAAAAAATCTGAATTCCGAATTCTACTGAGCTTAAATTACAGATTTCGTAATCTTGACCTTTCTAATAATTTAAATAGCGGGCTACTTGTTTTAAAGCCCAAAAGCCCGAACACTATATATTTGGGATTTCTTTCTTTTCTTGGAGGAGATTATTTTCGGACAAAATCATATTATAAACGTATTTTTATTTTCAATTCCACGGAAGGCTAATTTTACAAGGTTAATCCACGAGTTCAGAGTTTCATCACACCTGGAGATTCAGGTTACATCGTCGATTCTGATTTATGATTCTAATTTTGTTATTTGATTATATTGATATTTTGATTGCTTCAATTGAATCTCAATAGGATCGATTAAATTTATTTGATAGAATTTGGTTTCAGTCTCTAATTGAATTATAATTCTGCGACGCTTGTTCGTTAATTGTAATATTTTAATGATTGTGATGCTTAATCCAGTCAATGAAACCGAATTCACATAGGGTTGATTGTACGCTTGTTTAATCAATTCTATAGTCAAATAATAATAGAATCATGAATTAGAAATTAAACTCATTGATAGAATCTGTGATAGGTCCAAAACTCGAATGAGTGGATTAATCGTTTTGCTCATCTGTCCAAACTAAATCATTATAAAAACCCTCAATTTCGAATTTCAACTCGGTTAATATCATTATATCAGGAGTCCTTGGGAAACGACTCCTTACCCCTTTTTGCACTTACTTCAAATCGTATTTGATCCGTGTGCGACAGCGGATCAACATCCAATTCAAAGAGTTACAAAGAATAATAGACACTTACTCACATGAAACTAATACTATTATCAGAGATTTCAAAATGGACTAGATCAAATGGATCGGACCGTTTGATCCAAATATTAGTACATACCAAACCTTAAAAAAAGGAGATTAAAAAATGAACGATTCATTTTGCCCAAACCATTTAACCTCGTTAGAAATGGGGCTGGGCCGGACCAACGAGTTACGGGGTTGGCCTACTACAACTAAAAAAAATATAATTTTTTTATTATGAGCAAATTTGAGATAACTCAATTAATAACCTTTTTTGTTGCTATTTTTGGTTTTGATTTTAAAAAATGGCCTATTAGAGCTTAGGGATGGTAATGAGTAGGATTTGGGTAAGGTACTATAGTACCCATCCCCAAATCCCGCGATTTAAAAAAATACTCATACATGTGTTCGTACTCTTTTGGATATCAACTTTAATACTTGTGTCCTTATTTTTTGGGTACATAAGTGCCCGTATTCATACCTATTACCCACACTTAAACTAAAATAGATCGATAAATAAATAATATTGTTGCGATTAAATTTAAAAATTATCCAAATATCTTAAATCTAATCATAAAGTATTATAAATCAAAATATTTTCTAACTCAAAACATTTCAAATGAACACACATTACAATACACATGCAAATATCCATAATAATACTTTATGAAATTGCAAGTCCTACGACAAAATTATTTGAGATATGTAAAAAAAATTGATAGGAAGTTGCAAATATAATTATAAAGTAACGATTAATAAGACATAACTCTTATTTATAAAGTCACAATTATTTACCTATTCATCAAAATCAAATTCTTAAAAAGTTTGCAAACGTTTATCTTTCTATTATAAATATTGTAGTGGTTCAATGATATCAATATATGTTAAAACATAAAAGAAAACAATTAATTAAACTAAATACTAATATAATATAATAAATAATATATTTATATAAGTGCAGTTACAGGACAGGTACTATAGTACCCGTACCCGCATCCATATATGCTTAATTTTACGGTTAATTACTCGTCCCGTGATCATGTATATTATGCGGGTTTTTATCCTACCCATTATAGTTTTTTTGCAGATACCACTGAGTTTGGATCTAATTGTCATTTCTATTTGAGCTGGTTTTAAAAAATAAAAGTAATAGGTCAATCATAACTAAGAAACAAAATAATACCTAATTTATTAAAAAAGAACGTATTCCGCTAAAAGTCAAGAATAACATAGCATTGTTGTGGTAATTCCGTCACCAATCAAGACTAGAACCGTAAGTCCAACACATTCGTCGATCCAGCTTCATTTGTGAATGTTGTCTATCGACTAAGATCAATATCGATTTCAACTCCATCATCCTGCTTTGAAGAATGAACGCGACTAGGTTCTATGTGTTGGCGATGTTATGTAGGGGTGAAGCTATGTGTTGTCATGGAATGGCCTTTGCTACCCCATTTTTTTTAATAAGTTGGTACATTTTTATATATATTAATAATATATATTAATAATATATATTTTGTTATCCCAAATAAATTTATTTGTCCATAATTAGCAGAAACATCTATGATCATACAAAATTGTCACTTAATTGATAAATTTATTCGTCGTATTTTACTATTTTTAGACACTGCAACAACTATAGAGAATTTTAAAAGCAATGAAAATTATTGAGAAAAAACTCATAAATAAAATAGACGATAAATTACTTACAAATAGCTTAATTGTTTACATGAAAAAAGATATATGTTATCTATTTACTACAATATTTATTATAGTTAATTTGACTCTTTAAAACATTGTCGAACTCAACTTTCTTAAATTGTTATGCTCAGTTTTTATTTCCTTTATATATAATGCTTTAATTTATATTTTATACAAGTAAAAATTATTGATTTTTTTTGCTTATTTGTTAAATTTAATATATTAATTTAAAGTTTTTATATCTAACCCCCTCGATAAAATAGTGTTAGCTTCACAAGTAGTGTTATGTATTATTATTTTATTTTATTTTATTGTTTCTATTGTATTAAGTGATTGAGGCTATTTTTGTGTTTTAATTTTTATTATTTAAAATAAAAAATATCAAAAAAATTGGTCGGACTATTCACCCGCATAACTCATAATGAACAGACCAATCTTGATAAAAATATAATCTTATAATAAAGTAAATTCAACCAAATTGACTCATTCATATATATATATATATATATAAATTTACGAGAGAGAGGAGAATAATTTCCATTCATAATTATCATCAGGGAATGTTAATTATGTCACATTTTAAAAAGAACTTCATTACATGACAGTTCTTAAATTTTTACTGATTGTAATTTATATTAATTAATTATTGTTTTAAAATTGAAATTGATTCATCGGACGAGGTAGACAAAGCTCCTAAGAACCATTGAAGAGCCATCCACCTACTACAAACAATAATCTTAAAAACACAAACAACATTTTTTGCCATTTACTGTTTTTCTTCACACTCACACACCAAAAACAAACCATGTGTTCTTCCTTAAGATTCAAGCACTTCCACTTTTTCATCATATTCATATTCATATTACATGTGTTTGCTGCAACACCAATTTTGTCATTCAACAACTTTCTAGAAAGTGCCAAGAGTCCTGAGGTTTTTGATTGGATGATCAGTATCAGAAGGAAGATTCATGAGAATCCAGAATTGGGTTATCAAGAATTTGAGACCAGTGAACTGATAAGATCAGAATTGGATAAATTGGGTATTTCTTATAAACATCCAGTTGCAGTCACTGGTGTCATTGGTTTCATAGGAAATGGAATGTCTCCTTTTGTTGCTTTAAGAGCTGACATGGATGCTCTTCCTATGCAGGTTAGTTAATTACATGATTGATTTTCTTTCTGAATTGTAAATATCAGTAGTTAGTTCTTAGTAATTGTTTTGTATGGCTTATAGTTAGTGTGATAAGTAAGTAAGTTGCACGAAGCGGTGCGTTGCTGGACCGTAGTATTTAAATACAAGTTGAAATTTGTAACCCTATGCTTGAATCATAGATAGTAGAAATGTATTGCAACAGCTCTAAGACTTAGGCACACGTAACCAATTTCAATTTCGTGATCAAATATTGTGTTTCTTTGTTTGCGTTTTTCCGTATCTGTTTTCTTTTGATCTGGTATTGCTTTTCTAACCGTGATGCTAGTGGAGAATTAGAACCGAACCCCGAATATGCTCCGTCTAGATCACCAAAACACCTTAATTACATGATATTTATATTGTCTTCCTCAATAGTATAGATACTATTTTATGATGGTTGACTTTTGATTTTCTATAGTTTTATGGAATGGTTCTAAGTTCTAATTTCTGTATATGGAGTTAAGATAACATAGGGTTTTTGTAGTTTTGTTTGAGTTTTCTCAAATTTTGCTTTATGCTATTATATATATCATTCATTGGTTAGACTTTACTTACATCTTAGACGGACTTTAGATTTCCAGGACCACTTATCTTTGGAAACTGGAGGCTTAAGACCAAAAAATATATCATTGATTTGTTGTCATGTCATGTTTAAACCTTAGGAAATGGTGGAGTGGGAGCACAAGAGTAAAGTACCTGGAAAGATGCACGCGTGTGGTCATGATGCTCATGTTACCATGTTACTTGGTGCTGCAAAGATTCTCAAAGAACATGAAAAAGAGATACAAGTGTGTGACCTTTTGTCTTGGCTTCTTTATTTTGGTTTCCTTTATGTTGTAATATAATAATGTTATATTCTGCTTTGCTTTTCCTCAGATTCTGATATGAACTTTAAAATGTGTGGTCACTACTCTATTGTCCAAAAATTGTCATTAACTCTAGAAATTTGGTACTTTTGACGATTTCATACTTTTTATTTGAAGTTAAAGTGAAACATATATATCTCTTTGACTTTTCCTCAGATATTGCTCTTCCAAATCTAGAATCTATAGTCACTATTCCCTACTGTCCAAATTGTCATTAACTGTAAAATTTTGTCCTTTTTGATGATCTTATCTTCTTGAAGTTTTTGTTGTTCAATTCAGTTATGTCAAAGTCAAATATCTCTTGGATTTTCATCATATTAGTAAATTACAGGAAAGTGATCATTACAGTATCTCTTATCATGAAGTATATGTAAATTACAATCATTCTATCATCTATTATACATGACACATCTGAATCCATTTTATGTTTGTCAAAATCATCCTTAAAAGAGAAAAAGTTGGCACCCTTACTATTCTACAATATACAACCACTCATGTCCTATGTAGCACCGACATTTCAAACTGAAGTCGTGTCTAGTGCTTGACACCAACACATGTTTACATTCAATAATTCTATTTTCTTAAATTAGTACATGTGTGTAGGTGTCGGTATTAATGTTGTGTCTGTGTCCATGCTTTATAGCTCATGTCTTCTACTTTTCTCTGTATTTTCCTGTTATTTTTAGTCTTCGTCCTTTCATGATTACTGATAAATTCTTCATTTTGTTGTCTAAACAAGGGAACTGTTGTTCTTGTTTTTCAACCAGCAGAGGAAGGAGGTGGAGGGGCTAAGAAGATTGTAGATGCTGGAGAATTAGAAAATGTTACTGCTATCTTTGGATTGCATATTGCTCCTGAATTACCAATAGGTGAAGTGGCCTCTAAGTCTGGTCCAATATTGGCAGGAAGTGGCCGCTTTGAAGCAAAGATAAATGGAAAGGGAGGTCATGCAGCTATTCCTCAACAGTCTATTGATCCCATATTAGCAGCTTCCAATGTGATTATTAGCTTACAACACCTTGTTTCTCGTGAGGCCAATCCTCTAGACTCCCAGGTAAATTTGGTTGATTCTTCATTTTATCTTTGCATTAACCACTCGTTTACACTTATTTCATACTTATTTACTTGCGCATGATATTCTCGAATCCATAATTATGCTATGTAGTCATCATGGCTTTGAGGGAAAACTTTTCTGCCCATTGTAACCTACTTGGCTCGAGGGATTAGTCTTCTTAGTTGCACACAGAGGATGTCTAGTTTACACAAAAAGTCAGCATGTCTTCTTCATGTTTACTTGAGCTATATTTGGAGATCAGAAAGAACAAGAAGTAATAGAAAATTATTAAGAGTCTAAGTAGCAACCTATTCAGGAAAATCTTCCACCTGTTTCATATAAAGTGGAAAATTTGTTAGAGCTTTTCCATCGTAGAGATAATTTGACATAGATTTGTTTCCAAGGATCATCATTGTTTGATATGCTAAATAAAGATCACTACTACATTTTATATAACAATCTGTGTTCTTATCTTGGCTAGAAAGTTGAGCTTGGATGAGCATCATATAATCTCAAAATAAATAACTAAAATCCAGCCAAGCATGGCGGCCACATAAGGGTAACTAGTAAAAACTATGTAATGTGAAAGCGGCACACTGATCACTCTTCAACTTCTGGTTCAATTCCATCTTCATCTGTCAGTGCACATCAACTGGCACAAACGATGTGCAAGCAGCCACAGAGAAAACAAACGAATATAGACTATATTGTTTGAAAGGCTTGCTTGTTGAGGGCGACACAATCCCTGTTGTCTTCCCTCTTCCTTATATAATGCATGTTCCCACAGGTTGTGACAGTTGCAACGTTCCAAGGAGGTAGTGCATTCAATGTTATTCCAGATTATGTCACAATTGGTGGCACCTTCCGAGCCTTTTCTAAACAAAGCTTCAACCAACTGAGACAGAGGATCGAGGAGGTACGCAATGGAAATGAATAAGTTCAGTTTGAACGAATAAAGTGAAATCTGAAAAAAATAATCTAATTCATCATTTATGCAGGTTATAGTTGGGCAAGCTGCTGTACAAAGATGCAATGCAACTGTGAACTTCTTTGACGAATCGAAACCTTCCTATCCTCCAACGGTAAACAACGGCGACTTGCATGAGCATTTTGTGAATGTTGCAGTGAATATGCTTGGTATCAATAAAGTTGATAGTGTCATGCAACCATCCATGGGAGCTGAAGACTTTTCATTCTATCAAGAGGTCATACCTGGCTACTTCTTCATGCTTGGAATGCAGAATGCCTCAAATAACAAGTTCGTCTCATTACACTCACCTTATCTCACAATCAATGAAGATGGACTTCCTTATGGGGCTGCACTTCATGCATCTTTAGCTTCTAGTTATCTTCTAAAACTTCAGCAGGATGTACCTGGTGTTCAGAGAAAATATCATGATGAATTATAAATGTTAATAATGTCTATTACAAGCCAATGTTGTAATTAGAGCTTTCACTAGAGACTCTCTTCTTCCATTAAACATGTGGTATCATCATTAAATTTAATAAACACATTGCCTTTCCCTATTTATTATTGATTTTTTCTTATTCTCTATAACTGATTTGTTTCAAATATAATTGTCCATCAAACTTAATGCTCATATTGCTTATTCATTTTTAATGTCCATTTTTTACCTGTGTTTTTTTTCTTTCAAATTCAATTCTTGGAGTGTTCTTGAAAGTTAAATGAGATTGCCTATCTATCTAAACTAGTTAGTAAGCAATTCACACATATATTTCATGTATTGTGTTAGTGTTCAAATATGTATATTGTGGTATTTATAAATCACTTCTATCAATTAAAGATTTTCTAAAATTGAAAGTTTCAAATGTTTGTATTTATATTTTATTATTTAAAAATATATATGTTTAACTAATGAGATCAGTGACAGTGTGAGTAAGGATAAGTAATTGATAGAGTTGATCTAGTGATACTTGTCCCTTGTGGTTGATCAAAACATGTAAAGGAACAGTTGATCCTTAAAATAGACTCTAGCAACTAAAAATGTCTGTCCATGAGCTGTATGAGATTCTAACAAGTACTCTAGTCTCAGTATTTTTTCTCTGGGCCACTGATTGTGCGATGCTAATTAAAATACAAACTTTTGTATGCTCCCATGAGTGAGTAGGTATGGATTTTAACTTGTTTGATATATGGTAATTACGTCATGGGATAATAGTTAAAAATCATTTGAAACTTTATCGATGACTAACATTAGCCTTCAGAAGTAAAAGTTCATAATCCTTCAAGTTGTATTGTATAAGACAATGACCTAATCGGTGTCAATTTGACAAAAATAAGAAAAAACATATAGTAAGTTCAACTTATGTATTTTTTCTTTATTTTTGTCAAACTGGTACCTATCAGGTGAGGTAAGATCCTCTCCATTTCTTCCTCCTCTATTTATGGTCTATTTAGAGAGAGATAGACACAATTTTTTAATTTTTTTAAACTTCTTTGTGTCTATCTCTCTCTAAATAAAACATAGATGGAGATGATCCTAACTCTTATCGGATCATTATCTTAGTCACCAGGACAAAGTGAACCAGGAGTTTCTACTTATGAATGGCAACATCAACCGTTGTTGATATTTTGAACAATTTTTGAGTGGTCCAAAGTAGAACTAGCCGATCATTGAATATGACAAAAGGCATATCAGACAATAGGAAACAAGACTAATTCTGACTTCTGAGTAAGCTTCATAGCTCTGGCCTTGGCTTTCTAGTTGCAAGGCTAACCAAGTAACAGAGATGGAACCTGCCAAAGGAGAGAAACCCAAGACCATAAACTGGAGGCCTCAGAATATTGGGCAAGTGTAGGTTATAGGGCATCATAAAATGTCCAGAAAAAATAACCTGTCTTAATGGCAGAAATACATACTCCAAAAAAAGCTCTAAAATCTTTATTTGATTAATCCAATAAAATGCTAGTCTATATTTTGACTAATACACGTATAAATGTGGTTTAAATTCAATGTCCTACACATCTAAATGCCGGAGGAGCAACTCAAAATTTCTGCAAAACAAGGGTAGCAGAAAATGAATCGCACAATCAAAATGGAGTTAGCCGATATAGCTAACTAATAGGCTCGAAACGACACTCCTTCAAGGATGCTGCAACTCAGAAGTCATGAATATTTCATATTCCTAGAACTTTCGGTGCTATATCTAAAAGAGGTTCCAAAGCATTAGGTGCAAACTTTCTAGCAAATAAGAAACAAAGTGAAGTTGGCTGGTTATTATAAAGACATGTCTGATCCTGCAAAATTTTCTTAAAGAATTCCTCTTTGATGTCATTCTTTCCAAAGGTAGCCGGGTGAGCACCGCCTCTTGACCAATCCACATAAGTGAGGCTCCTATTAGCCAAAAGACGAGGAGTGTTAATGGTTAACATTGTTTGGAAATAGTGTTCATCAACATAGCATTTGTGTGGTGTGCAGAATTCTTTGAGCTTTGGATAGTAAGTATGGTCTTCAACTATTCTGACCGCAAGTTCTCGATTAATTTCAAACCATTGAGATCCTTTACGCCAGTCGCTCATGTTGATCTCAGGTGCCATGTTTTCATTGTACCGTCCTCTTCCATAAGGACCAGGCTCATCAAATGCACCCATAAAGCTATACCTTGACCGCGATAAGTAACGGTATACAATGCTGAAGTTCTGGAGAGGGATGCAGGACTCGGATAGGAGGACAAACCATTCATTTGAGATGTCAAGCAATGCATTGGCTAGAAGTCTTCTTTCAGCATCGCACATACTCATCATTCCCCACTCTGCCACCTGTGAATAAGGAAGTTAATTAGAAATTTATTGGAAAAAATAAGTCCAACCTAAAACTTATTCTTGTTCTAGCAATCACGTCATCAAAAATGAAAAACAATGCACATATATAACATGAAACAGAAGAATAGGATCTCATCATGACTTATAGGACAATAAAATAGCACCCATCATAAAATTCCATAAACGACGGATCATGATTATCAAATCGAGATTCAAATCGTGAATGGGAAAACATTTTTTCAAATCATGAATCGAATCTTATTATGAATCGTAACTTCATAAGATATATTGCCAATAAAAATGTCATTTTTAAGTAAAAAACAAGTGACATTACAAACTATCATGTATGCACCTCAACATAATTCAAGATTCAAGTCATATATCAAATTACAAAGAAAAGTGGTTGGTTAAACAAAGTAGTCAAAAAAAGTAGTTGACTACACTAAGTTTAATGAACCGGGATTCAATATGAGTTTCAGATAGATACACATTATAAATTTGTATTAATTGGTGTCAGTATAGTATCAAATCAAGATACTACTCACATGTATCGTAAAATACAAATAACCATGTGATGGATACATTGAAACACCAACAAAAAACTTGCATCGCTGAGACTAAAAAAAATAAAATTTTAACGACAGACATGTAAATCAATCAACACATGGCAATCCATACAAGTAATACTAGTTTCCTGATGATTAGCTCATACCTGGCTTGGGATCTGTCTCTGGTAAAAAACAGACGACGGCGAAAAATCAGCATTGTAAGATGGCAGTGAATGAACATAAATAGAATAAAGCTTCTCATGTCCATTAAAGAACTTCTCCCAAAGTGGTGCCATTGGCAAAGGTCCTTTAGTCAAGAACATGAATGCAATCTTAGGAGTTCTGTTAAAAGGATAACTTTTGATCCTTGGAACAAAAGAAGCTCTCCAAAATAGTTCAACATCATTCATAGTATGCAACAAATTAGATGGAGGCTTAAACCAATTCTCAATAATTGCCGGCTTCTGAAAACAAGGCTTAAATGAGGATTGTACAAAAGCCACATTATGAATACCAAAATGCCTAATCATATACATGCTAAGAAAAGAACCACCAACACCAATAACCAAAAAGAGTAAGAAGAATCGCAAAAGTCTCAATGGAAAGGGTCTAGAAGGTGTGGCTCTAGTGACAGCAGGATCTTTTCCTTCCTCCAATCTAGGCTGCATTGTTTTTCTCTCTCCCTCTACTCTCTTCAAATCAAAATTCAAATCTAAGATCTTGTTACTTGTGTAACTTCAAACATAACAAAATCTCAACAAAAAAAAAACCTCATTCACATTAAAAAAAACTAACTTTCCACGACAAAACCAGATCAAAACAAACCTATCATACTCACTAATCAAATTTTCACCAAATGGTGTATCCTCTAATCTATCCTCCTTTACTGGGACATTTAATCAAACATAAAAACCCCATGTAAAAGAAAAGATCAAAAACACCAAAAGAGTGAAAATTTCAGCACCCCAACAAAAGAAACAAGTGTGATATGATTCAATGATTTAAAGGGTCAGTGAAAAAAAATCAAAACTTTGTTTGTTGTGTGTTTCTGGGTAAGCATGAAAAGAGCATAAATGAATGATGATGAATTATATAGAGAGAGTTGAGTTGAAAGAAAGACGTTTTGTAGAAGAAAGTGGTGTGTGTAGATTGTGATGATTCCTTCCTTCACACTTTTTCTCCTTTCCTTGGTGATTGAATTGTGACAGATTTCAATGGAAGTGAGAATAGTGCTATGCTAACTCAGCAAACACACACACTCTCTCTCTCTCTCTATAAGATTACTCTTTCATATCACTCACGATTCATCACTGACTCACTGTATTAAAACGTGATGAGTTTTGGCTTGTTAGAGAATGAAACCTCAGTTAAAGGGAAAGTTCATAACAGAGAGAGAGAGAGAGCCAATAGACAAGAGACAGTAACATGGTAAAGTAGGTTTTTATTTTTTATTTTAAGGAAAGTAGGTTTTTTTTTTTTTAATTATTGTTTTTGGGTTCGGTTTAATTTTCGGGCCATTAATTAAAGTCTCATTGGTTTGCCTATTTTTGTGGCCTATTTTGGGTCCACGTGTAGGTTAGTTAGAATTTACTATGAGTGAATCACAAGTTAGGACAATTTTATTTTTATTTTCTTCAAAATTACAAAATTAATCGTGATTAATTTAATCTGTCCATCATTTAGTATATATTTTTTGTCCGACAATATTTATTAAAAAAAATTATATTTTTAATTTTAAATATATAATTTTTTTAATTATACTCAATGACGAGTTTAAAAAGGATATTATGGGTTTGAAATCCTTCCTCTTTTATGTATAT
>JBBPBP010000004.1:60693995-60704939 GCA_037974735.1 Cicer chorassanicum
TCATTAAAATTAGTGATTCTCTCTCACCTTAATTACATAAGATTTACCGCCTCTAAATTTTATTGGGGACACAAAATCTATACCTTCATAAATGAAATATAATTTAAAGTACATGATTCTCATAAAAAAAAAATTGAATTGCATGGTGAATTAAAATCATATAACAATTTTATAAATTCTCATAAACATAGAGATATATAAAATCAAGTAGTTAGATCTAAGTAATTAATAAATTTTGATAAAAGATAAATTATATTAGAAAATTCAAATTTAAATTCTTATTAAAATAATTATTGATTAAATTTTATTTTTTTCTAATTAAATTTTAAATTACTAGTCATTTTCTTCTTAAACTAGATGGATAAGAAGGGAAAAAAATTGAGCCAAGGTGCTCTCATATCACTTTATGTTTCCCCTTTTTCCTTTCCCTTTATAACTCTTTTTCTTTCTCCCCCCAACCCTACCCTTTTTGCAATCTTTCTTTTATTCTCACTTTCACACTTTTAGTCATTGCTTCCGATGCCTTTTTACTTTTTGTATGTTCTCTTGTTTCTTTTCCATCTGAATTTTGTTATTGAATTATTCCTTATCTTTGCATCCATATCAGTTAGATTTTATTTTTTTACTTTTTTAATTTGAAATACACTATGTTCTATTTTCATATTGAAGTTAAGAGGATAAAGGCACTATGTTTTATTTTTTACTTTTTTAATTTGAAAAACAATATCTTTTAAGAGGATAAAGCACAATAAAATTGAAGTTTGTAATTTTAATTAATTATTTCCTTCACAAAAATACAGTTTTGTTTTCATACTTTTCAAATAATTTGTGAGGGTTGTACTCTAATTTTAGTGAAAATTAGTAAATGACCCGTGCATTCGCATGGGTTGACGCGTGGTGGATTATTTTGTTAATTGATTATATTAGAGAAGTTAAAGTATATCTTAGTTAACAATTTATATAATTGAAAGTAGTAAATAAAATACCAATGCTATTGTAGGGGTTGTGCATTGTTGGTTATTTTTATCAAGGTTGATATTATTGAGATAAATTATGATTAAAAGAACAAAAATAAGTATTTTATTTTAATTAAAGAAAAATTAGAAAATACAAAGAGAATAAAAATATAATATTTGTAGTTTATTAAATTGAAACATTTTCTTTTGAATGTTACGGAATTTATACATTCTCTCTACGAATATGCTTGGAAAATTAAAAGCAACGGAAGATGAATATTTATAAATATGAGTGCACAAATTTCTCTTTTATATGTTAACTAAAGTGAAGCGGAGAAATCTCATAAGTGACAATTTATCCCGTATATGATAAGTATTTTGAAATTTTTATAAGTAAGAATTTGTCTCGTATATGATAGTTCAATCTCATAATTGACAATTCTTTTGCGTATAATAATTATTTTAAAATTTATATCAAGAAAATTATGTCACATATATGATAACTTAATCTCATAAGTGACAATTGTCTCATGTATGATAGTTATTTAGAGATTTTTATCAACAAGAACTTATGTAAAATTATGAATTGAAACTATTAAAAAATAATGAAGGACCAACGCTCTACTTTTTAAGTATTTAAAGATAGTAAATAAATATAATAATATATACATGATTAAAATTTTAAAGAAAACAATAACTCCGTCAAAAAAATAACAAAAATATATTTGTGCAATACAAATAAATATATAGAATTAAAAATTAAATAAACCTAAACACGCAATATATTGTTGGTGTGTTGATGTGTTTCCCTCTATTTTTGTCAGCTTTGTCACACCATTCAATGACATGATTCTAATTGGAGTAGTTTTTTGTTCTAAACGTAATTGTTATATACATAAGTTTGTTGTTGTATATATAATTTATATATATTTTTATTTTATTTAGAAGTGATAATAAATTTCACAATAATTAACTTACATAAAATAAATATTTAATATAATAATATTAATATTTGTCAATTAAGTTATAACTTAAAGACTATTATAATATATTAAGTATCATACTATCATAAATTAATATTCTTACTATTATTAAAATATAAGAAAACAAAACATCAGATTAATGCTCATTGTTAGATGGTTCTACACATACAATTGGACCATTTAAAAAAATATATTTTGAACATTAATTGAAGAAACTTTGTTGCACTTACCTGAATTTTAAGAAGAAAAATAAAATTTGGAGTAAGTTTTTGGTTTTATTTTTTTCTTTACATACATAACAATGGGTATAGAACTAAGCTACTCTGCTTTTTAAGGTTGATTTTCCCAAAAAAATTGATTCACAATGAATTTTGTCTATTGAATAACAAAACATGAATAACTATAAAATAAATTTGATCAACACTCTTCGTTAGAGTAGTTTGCAGTTAGTAATGATAGATTTGTATAACCTCTATATAATAGAGGTCGGAAAGTAAATCCATTTGTTTATTATTTAATATAGGTTTTAAATGGTAAGAAAAGTAATTAGTGATATAAAAAAAATAAAACATAACATACATGTATCTTTGACCCTTTAAAAAATTTGTATAAATTTTGTTGTCAATTATTTTTACTCGTGAATTTGTTTTCAAATTGAAGATTATTGATTATGGAGTAATAGAAAAAAAAAAGTTTACATATTTTATTTTATCGGTTAATTAGCAAATGAGGTATGATAAACCATAAGACACATAAAAAGTGTTTATCTAAAAAATAAAATTAAAAATATCAAAGTTGAATGTGATTGTTTAAACCTCTTCGGTTTGTCAAACACATCGTGTGCATAACTTGACAACACCAAATTCAAAAGAACGAGAAAATTAAATTTAAAATGCATACACAATAAATTACCAAAATAGCAACATCAATATAACCAATTTGTAAACTAAATGATTAGGCAAAAAAAATGCAACTTTTTCACAATAAAAAAAAATCAGTAGCAAATCATTCATTCACAAATCTTATTTATTAAATTAGTATAAAAAATTAAAAATATATCTAAAATTTGATTTTGAGAATAAAAATATTGCAAGGAAGAAAAATTATAGTTTTGTAATTTTGTTATAGTACTTGTGGTTACATGAAGAATAAAAGAATCAATTTTTTTTTCTCACAAATAGTAACATAAATACATTATTAACTAAAATTTGTTTAAAAAATACAATCTTAAAAAATGACAAACAAAAGTTATTATTTAAAAATGAAATATTTAAAAAGAACAAAAAAATCAAACTTTTTTTTTCTTCACAAATCTTAACAAATTGTGACAACGAAAACATTATCAACTAACATTTGTTTAAAATAGAAGCTTAAAATAAAAAACTTAGGGTATTTTAGAATTATCAAGATAATACGTTTATTTTAGATAGATAGTAGATATGCTTCTAACTTTGAGCCTATAAAATTTGCATGAAAATGAAATGAACTTTATTTGAATAAGACCCAAAATTTGGCTGTTCACAATGGTTGATACATGAACTTATTGTTAATGGCATTTGAATTTACAATCCTGTTCCATCTTCTCGAAAAGGCTCAAGTATTGTTATCAATCTATATAGTATAAATATACATTGTTAGTGTCAGGGTATATATAGTATGAAATTAATATTATCTTGCCTTATTAAACATATATTATGAATAATACTAGCTACAAAAGTTTCCTTTCTTCTTGTATTGATTTGAATATCCTGGCTGCTGATTCACTTGCTGATTTTCCATTATGAGGAAGAGCTTTGATTACTCTTGATTGGTTTTCAACACGATCCGATGATGGCCAAAGCGTCGGCGCAACCGGAAACAAAGGAAGTTCATCAACTCCATTCATTCTCTTAGATGGACTACTAGCTCTACTTATTTGTAATTCTTTATTATCTTCATATGATTGATAATTTGAAATGTTTCTTGACATGTTAGATGATGCTGTTTGATACATGAATTCTGCATTTGATTGGTGATTTTTAGTACCATAATTAGATTGCTCCATTTGTTCAATAGCTGAAGCTGATATAGATCTATGCATGAATGATGTTGGTAACAATTGTGGTAATGATGAACTAGAAAATATTCCAACTTTTTGATGACAATTTGTACTAAGAGATTGATCTAAAACATCCTTGTTTCCTGGATTCAGGCTTAGTGAACTGCAGGCGCCGAATAACGGTGCCACGAGGCTTGAATTTGGAGGACATGGTCCAATGATTGGCTTGTATACAAGTCCTTCAGATGGTGACATGACAGGAACTAACCATTGATTTGCTGGTGGAGGAGGGTAGACAATGTTTGGTGATTGTTTGGAATTTGAGTTTTTTATATCATTAGAGGCTAATGCAAGGTTTCCTAAATGATGATTCACATAATTTGGGAGATGATTATGTTCTTTGGTTATGTTGTTGACACAAGGAAGGTGAATATTTCCAACAACATTGTTTTTAATGTCGTCGGAAGTCGCGGCTTTTTCGGACTTGTCCTCGAGTTTCTTGGGAGAGGATGTTATTATTGGTGACTTGTTGAGTACAAGGTTATTGTCTTCAAATAATAGATGAGGTGACCCTGCAATTAATCTTTGCACCTGTTTTTATAAGATATGGTTTAATCACTTTTAATTTGAAAGCAACACATTTATTCAAGAGAAGAAATAACAGTTGATAATATATAGTATGTGAATTACCTTTATAAGTCTATGTAACTCAAACACTTGCATGAGGAATATTCTCTGTTGACTGAGTGTAGCAATGTTAGTGTTATGTCAATAGGGAGAAAAACTCAGACATTATAAAAAAATATTGAATGTGTGAAATACTGGTAGAAGCATTTCTGAGAATGTTTGAGCGAATATATAGAAATAGTTTACAACATGTCGACAAGCAGCTTATTTCATAAGATTTTCAGAATGACTTATGAATACAACTTATAGCTTATACAAAAATAGTTAGCTTATACAACTTATAGCTTACAACTTATATAGAAACTTATAGGTTTATAATATGTTAAAAAAACATTAAACTCAGCACAGTTCAGATGTCATGTAAATTTAATTAGTTTAACAAAAAAGAGAGAAAGTCCAAATCATGAACACATAATACTAAACAGAAAAACTTACTTGATGATAGTTTTTCTTGTGTTCCAAAATTGCTTATCACCTATAAGTCCAACAACATCATCAGGGGAGATATCCATACCAAATCTACATTCTGATCTTGGTTTATTCAATGCATCATAATTTCTCTCAGTCTCCTCATCTTTACTCCTCTCTCTCTTGCCGCCAAGGAAGAACCTTCTACCGATTTCTAACTCACCCGAAATTCTTTCGACATCACTCATTGCTGGTTTCTCCATGCAATGATCCTTTAATTTGATTTTGTCTACAAAACTTGCATGATCTTCATGTCTATTACCATTGCTACCTTGCAATGTTTTCAAACTATCTATTGAAATATTTTTAGTTTCTTCCTTCATAGATCTATGTTCTTTCTTCATTGATTTGGAATCTGTATCCTTAACCAATGAGTTTGATGATGCATTTGTCATGTCATCAAAACCATTTAATGAGAAAGGAGTTGCTTCCTCTTCATTCTGATCAATTTGACTTGCATTTTTATGTTCTTCCATTTGAATCTTCCCACATTGTGCTGATTTCAGTTCTATGGCTCCATTTGAATTCATCACTTTTCTAAATGAATTTAGATTTTTAAGCGAACAACTCAAATTTTCAAGTTTCGCTTCGTCGTTTTGGATTATGAGGCCACAACATGAACTTTTCACATGAACAGAACCAGGAGTTATAAAAACAGCTTCTTCACCATCAATTGTTTTCAGAGAATTCTTACTACTGATGAAATTATCTTTGGTAATTTGTTTTGCAGGTTTCTTGTGTTCGAAGTCACGACTCGCCATCAACTTGGTTGAATTGATCTTTCTGGAATTATAGGCTTGAGTTTTGTCAGATAGAATAGAAGATGCATTGGAGCTGCAGAACTTGATGCTTTGAGTACTGCAACCAAGCTGCAACACATTATAAACATCATAATTAAAATGATTATGAAGTGATAGGTCAAATCATTCACATAAGAGTTTACTATACCCGAGTTTAAATCCTGACATAAATAATTTTTGACTAAACTTTACTTACTTCCTGGCCAATCTCCTTAGCTAAACTTTACTTACCTCCTGACCTATCTCCAGATTACCAAGGTCCCTTTCCCTAGGAATCCGAAGGGTTAAGACAAAAATATGAGTTTACTATACAAACATACATAAAAAAGATATATATTTTCTTCTAGTGACAATGTCATTCCATGCAACTTAATACCTATCTTACAGCATAAACACCTATCATATAAGTACTTATGTATAAGGTACTTCTGTAACAAAAGATAACATAAAGTAAGTCAAACTCTTTTTATATAAGTTGTTTAGGAGAAATTATGGACATATCATAAAATGTTTCTATTTACTCTCTCAAACAGTCTCGCAAGTGCCTACTCCAGACAAACTCTAATTAGCTTATCAAATGGAAAGTGTTGGAAAAACAAAGTGAGTTGCATTCTATCTATGAAAATAAGTGAAAGAAGAGTCTCATAAAAAGGTAAAATTTAAAAAACTCTTACATGGGTTGATGTTGTGGGAAGTGTGCAATTTCTTAGGGGGAGAGAAAACAAGGATCCTCCTGATCCATGTCCTGATGAAGGGATGCTGAATTGTTCATAGAGAGCCATTTTATTCCTTGGAGGTGCTTTTGGACCTCCTTTCTTAGCATCTTTAACATGCAACCTTGGAAACATTGGACTTATCTCTTTTCCTTCATCAATTGCTCCCTTCATATTAATTACTCCCTTTTCCACACTCTATCCACTCACAGAAAACTTGTTATCTTTTGCAAACATAGTTTCCATTCCTTTCACAAAAAATTGCCAATACTTCAAATCTTCATGAGAGAAACAAGTTTCTAATTAGCCATGAATTAATTCCTTTAAAAATAAATCAATCAATATTCAAGAAGCAATTCATGAGGCAACACATATTCAACATTAACCAGCTTCCAAGAAACAATATTTGTGATTGTACATTATTAACAAGGAGGAGGAACACATGTAAAATGAGAAAGATTCAAAGACACCCCATTTGTCAAAAATCAATCTTTTTAGCTGAAAATTAACTAATAATAGCCAAACAAGAAGAAACTCATCACAAGAACCCAAATGAAATTAGTTAAAGAGAGCAATGATAGAATAGAAGGAGGCAAAAAACTCTAGGAATATTAATTAGTACAAAAAAGAAAAAGAGGAATTAAAGTAAGATATTAAAGAAAAAAAGATTGAGGATAGTATAGTAAGGGACCCACAGAAGCAAATAATGTGGAAAACTCAATCTTTGTATACAGAATATCTAGTATAAGCAAATAATGTGATGAATGAAGTGTTCAAATGAAAAGAGTATAAGATGGCATAAGATATGATTGGAGAAAAAATGCAGTGACCAAGTCTCACTTTGGCGAAGGACAAGGCAATGGCAATGGCAAAGGGTAAGTGATTTCATCGTTACCACACGTTTGAATCCTTTCACCAAATATACGTTAAAAATCATGTCTTTTTGTTTTAGCATTTTTTAATGTTTTTGTTCTTTTTTCAATATAAAAGGAAGGGTCACTACTCGCTTCTAGTCCTACGTGTTTCTCACGTTCCAATTGTGTCACTGTTGCATGCTGTGTTTTCTTACAATCGCTACTTTCTTCGCGTGGATATTTTTATCACACTCATTCTTCCAAGATACAATTTTCTTTCTTTTTTTACTAACACGTGATTAATTAGGCTTAAATTTGTTATAGTTTTAATGGAAGGAGAGTAGGGGATTTTTATATGAACCACGTGGGTTTTTTTTAAAGTAATATTTAAATAAATTATATTAATTAAAATTTTAAATTATTTAATTGTATTAGATTAGTGCTTTAAGTGTTTTTTAAATATTGAATATATTAAGTATTAAAATATATACGTCGATTTCGATTTGTCAATCTGAAAGTAACAATAATATTAAAGTTAAAAACAATACAAATAGAGACTCTTAGAGATATGGTGTTAGAATTTAAATGTGAGTAGTTAAGTCGTCTATTTACATATAATGAATTAAATATTGAATATATAAAAATGGTGACTAATATACATATTATTTTAAGGTTTTTGGTAGAGATGTAGTAGTGTCAAAGTCTCTTGTGGATCTTGAATGTTTATCTCGTTGTTGCTCTCGCATTTCCAAACTAGATATTTTAAACATTTTAGGTTTGTCATATTCGTAGACTATGTCACAAGACATTTTGTCATTTTTTACTATTAACTTAAATATTGTAAGTTTATTCGCATATTTATTCTTTTATTTTTATCAATTTTGAATTGTATTGTTATCGTCGATGTCATTTTTACCAATTTAAATGACCGATATATTTTTGTAATAAAAAAAAGTTTATTATAGACAAAAACAAAAGGGGATTTTTATATGAACCACGTGAGTTTTTTAAGTATTATTTAAATAAATTATATTAATTAAAATTTTAAATTATTTAATTGTATTAGATTAGTGCTTTAAGTGTTTTTTAAATATTGAATCTTTTAAGTATTAAATTATGTACGTCGATTTCGATTTGTCAGTCTGAAACTAACAATAATACTAAAGTTAAAAACGATAAAAACAAAAACTCTTAGAGACATGGTGTTGGGATTTAAATGTGAGCGGCTAATCTATTTACATAGAATGAATAAAATATTGAATATATAAAAATGGTGACTCATATACATAATGTTTTAAGATTTTTGGTAGAGATGTAGTAGTGTCAAAGTCTTTTGTGGATCTTGAACGTTTATCTCGTTGTTGCTCTCGCATTCCCAAACTCCCAACACATTGATATTCCAAACATTTCAAGTTTGCCATATTTGTAGGCTTTGTCACAAGACATTTTGTCATTTTTTATTATTAACTTAAATATTGTGAGTTTATTCGCATATTTATTATTTTATTTTTATCAACTTTGAATTATATTGTTATCAATCCATGTCATTTTTACCAATTTAAATGAATGAATATATTTTTGTAATAAAAATAGTTTATTATAGACAAAACAAAAGATATATGAATTCATATTAAAACTATCTACCATTTTGTATCAACAATTTGCTAAAAATACATGTAATATATCCCTGAATTGGTATTGAGATATATTTTATCATGTTATTAATCTCACTACTTAAAATTCTATTGGTACATAGGTATAGATATCACTCGCGGTCACGAGATCACACATCTTTAAATGGAAAGTAGTTTAAAGAATCTTGTTGACACAATGATAGAAAATTGCAATATAAATGGAGCAAACTCAATATTAATTTATCGCATTTGTGAGCTAATGAACTTGAATTGGCAAGTTCAAATTAACTATATTTGGCGGGAAGCAAATCGATCAACGAATTGACTAGCAAATTTTAGTTTTTCTTTAAATTTTTAGTCCCCTCCTAGAGACCTCAATAGACTATTTCTTGATGACATTTCAAGCTGATACATACCTCAGAATATTCATTTGGTTTTGTAATTTCTCGCGGGTTTTATCCTCTTTATATAAAACAAAAAAAAAATTCTATTGGCCCGTTACTACTCAGAAGTCAGCCCATATGTTATCATTAAAAAAAAAAGCTCATATACATTGTTTCACAATAAATAAATAAATAAAAACCATTTTTCCTCTATTAGGGATGAGAATTGGTCAGACGGATCAAAAGGGGCCTACGGTCTAGTCTATGTTAGATCAAGTCAGGCTTTTCTTTTAAATAGACAACACTAAATCTTCTTAAAAAAGTCTATTTAGTTTAAAATGTCATATTACATGTCACATAATAAGATTTTAGGTCTATCAGGCCGTTCTATTTAAATAAATATAAATAATATTTATTTTACTAGTATAATTCTTATATTAAATTTTTATCATTTTGTTAGATATTCAACTTTTAGTAATTTACGCATATTAATTTTTTTTAGTTTTTTAACATATTTAAATGTATTATTATAAAATTGAATTGAAGTAGGATGTGTATAAAATCATATTTTTTAAAATATCATATTAAATATCAAAATAGAAGTTAATTTTATTGACATATTAACTCGTTAATCTATTTAAGGATAGGTTTTATTATTTATTCAAAAATGTTAAAATAAATTAGACTTCCAAGTAGACTAACAGATCATATCAAACTTCTATCAAAGTCAGGCTAAGATCTAAAAAGTAAGTCTACAACAGGCCACATGTCAGACTTAGGTCTTAATTTTTTTGACAAACTCAAGTTTTACAAAGTCTAACTCAACTCAACTTATTCTCACCTTAGTCTCTTACCCTCTATAACTTACCAACTTGTTGATAATTTTATAATTTTATTTTATATTGACTCTTTTTTTACAAGATTTTGTTTTGACTTTTATAATTATTATGTCATCCCTTTATGCTCCCTTCCATTCTTAAAATAAATATATTTAAAAAAGACTGTGATCTCTTCGATTTAAATCTCCCTAAACTCTCCCAATAATTACATTTATTGATTTATAATGAATTAATTATACACCCATGCTAATTTTAATTAACGGTGTGGCCTCAAATCTTTTAAATCATGCTAATTGACTCCCAAATCACGTAATTTTAATTCACAAAGATCTACAATATATTAAATGTAATTGAATCTAAATCAAAATTTTAATTTTCAATTATCTAAAGTATCTAAATATATTTAGATTAAAATACAGTTTTGTACATATATTCTGTCAAATCTTCAATTTCGAACCTTTAATCTTAAAATTATTGATATTTAGTCATTTTCTTTTTTATTATAGGTATTTAGTCTCTCCTTTATTAATTTGAGTTGCAACTTGATGACGTGTACATGATGATTTGGAATTCAAATTTAATTTTAAAT
>JBBPBP010000004.1:60705233-60717398 GCA_037974735.1 Cicer chorassanicum
CATAAAAAGGTTTTTTTTTTTAATTCTTTGAAATTTTTAAACATGAAAAGTGAAATTTTAAAAGATTTTTTTTTTGTTAAAGTAGTAGTATTTTATTTAAAATTAAATTTAAATCACTAAATTGCAATTCAAATTCAGAAAGGGGTGAAATGTCAACAATTTTAAAAATAGAAAAATAAAATTGCATGAAAAAAATAAATAGACCAAAGTTATAGATTTTATAAAATTGGAGGATTAAAAATACATTTTAACCATATTTATCTATTACTATTAAATCACAGCCCTCTATAAATGCATATAACATGCATGGTTAAAAAAGATCATCACAAATCACCCTCACCATGAGTAATAGACTCTCAATATGTTGCATTTGCACCCTTAATTTAATTCTTATATTTTCCTTCATCTTTTGCACGATTGTCAGCTTCTCTCCATTAAATGTCAAGTTCGACGTATCAAATGTCTCGCTCACGGAATTCAACCTCACAAGCAACGATACCTTGTATTACAATTTTTATGTTAACATTAGATTAAGAAACTCCAATGGAAAAGTAAAGTATAGGAGCATCACAGCAATTGCATGGTACAAAGATAAAGAGTTTGGTAGGGTGAATTTGGCACCCTTTGATCAAGGGAACAAAAATACTACTTTTCTTGGACCTATAGTGTTTGAAGGGAGTAACTTGGTCAATCTCAAACCTAAACAACTTGGTGAATATAAGGAGGAGACAAGTGTGAGGATTTATAATGACATGACTGTGGATTTGAAACTCAAAATTAGGGCTAAATTTGGTGGGATCATGACGACTCGTGATCAACTAGTGCAATGTCGTCTCTTTAGAATTCCTTTGATTTCTAATGGCGAAGTATCGCCTATTTTCAACTCTAGATGCAATATTATTAGGATATCTTCTTCACGGTCAGGGTATTGATCATGGCAGCGATCACGACGACGAAAGTAACTATCACAACCAAGGATAAACTCATGCATGATATGTAATTTGATACAAATCTCTTTTAGTGGCAGATCTTTTCGGGAGCGGGCAGGGGTCACGACATCCCATGTAGTTTTTAGTTTTTTTTTTATAAATAATAACTATAAATTATTTAAACAACAATGATAAATTATTAAAATATCCTCAAACCTTATGGTTTTGAGAAACTGACATCACCTCTCGCCTCCCCTCTATTCAATTTGCTCTTTACACTCCCTCTCAATAGCAACGACAAGCCCAGCCATTGCTTGGTCTTGATCCCTAGATTGGTCTTGATCCCAGTCTATCTCAATTTGCTTCTTATATTTTTTAGATTCTTACTCTTTTTCACTTCTACTTAAATAATTTTTCTAATACAATATAAAAACAAAGACCCAACAATAATCTTCTTATCTTTACCAAGATGTAAAGAGATTATTCAATTGTTCTTAAATCACAACCCAAGTCGCTAATTATATTAGAAATTATGCAATTGAAGAGATAAATAAAAATGAGGTAGACATTTATTAAAATTTATAGTGATAAAATATAATAAAATTAATTCAACAAACTTTGTATATAGATAAACTACCTAATATGATAAACTAACTAATCTTGAAAAACAAATGCTAACACCCTAGTTAGCAACTCAACTACTACCTATTAACAAACTTTTACATGTTAACCTTTGATATATGATATAGTGTGATACTATTTGTTAATTGTGAATTGTTTTAATTAATTTGTGTATTTTTTAGGAGTGACACAATATTTAAACATAAGAAAATTGATGCATTTTTTAAGAAGAAATTTTCGACATAGATGCAAATCGTAAAGTGGATATATTTTATTTGATTGAATTGTGTGAAACTCTAAAAACTTGTGTGAATTGTGAAAATTGTGTGACTTGTGAAAATTGTAAAACTTGTGAGAATTGAATTTAAACTTATTAAACTTGTCGCATATGTATGAATTGTGTGAAACTCTAAAAAAAACTATATGACTTTGATGAATTTCAATTATAATATTTTAGTTGATTAATATTTGTCGTTCCCCTACTCCCTTCAATATTTTGTGCAAGATTCGCCACTGTTTATTTGTCACTTAATTTTTTATGTTTGGCTCTAATAGAATTTTCAGTTAATTCTTATCTTGGTTTTGGTAATATTGGTAGATTTTGGATGTAGTCAGTGTAAAGGAAAAATTCATCATATTATATTCTCACTTTTGTTCTTCATTTGACTATGTCCATGTGGATTTGTTGATTTGACATGTTGAGTTAAATTATTTTTATTATTTTATATTTATTTTAATTCTATATGGCATTAAATATAGTTTAAAAACTCCTATTCTACACATTACAACACAGTGTCATTAAATCCCTAAATCTCATAACAACGAATGAAAATGACCATCTTCCTGTGCAATTGAACAAACGACGATGAACGAATGACATTGAAGGTGGTCGATGGTGATGGTGAAGGTGAACAAATGACAAACCATATTCCTTGCAACTAAATGAATGAATAACGATGAACAAGCGAGCTTGAAGGCGATCGACGACGAAGGTGAACAAACGATAATGAATTTTTGTTGTTTGTGTGCAATTGAATATGTGATTAAAATCCATATTGAATGAAAAAAAAATTCAAAAATCAAAATTTTATTTTAGTTATACCAAATAAAAATACCCTTTTGCATCAGAAAAAAAAATTATCAATCTTAATGTGCCACATCAGCATCTTCACATGAGCATAATAAAATAACAGATTAAAAGTGAAGAATATAATATTACAAGGATGGAACCTACACTTTTTTTTATGGAGACTAAAATTAGAATCCGCATATATTAGAATGACCAAAATAAGGATTAACCCTGTAAAAAGATGCATTGTTAGTATAAAATTATTTTATACTAACGATCAATAATAACTTACCACATCAACAAAGCATTAAATAACTACTATTGCTTTTAAAATTGTTTAATATGATATGAAAAATTGAATGGTTATGATTGAACGATATTGTAAAACAATTTTACCCTTTCAGTGCCCTACCTTTAAACTATTTCAATTTTATGAGTTGTACATACATGGTGTGTTGAAAAATGTGGGACTTGACACACCAACTCTTGTTGTACCATGCTTAATGTAAATTGATTGTGGGAGTGGAAAAACTTTTGAATCTGTTGATGATAATTGCTACAAGACTTTAATAATGAAGTTGTTGATAAAAATTATATGTTGCAAATTCCAAAGCGTATTGTTATACTAACCTTTAGATTCGATTCGTCCCCACCAATCGAATTCAAATGGGATGAACAACGAATCCCCTTCAGGTTACTTTGGAAAACTTTGATATGATTTGCACTAACACACCAAGAGTATATTTCAATAGTATGTTACAAAATAACATTTCTTATACTTCACTCATGCATTAAAGAAGAATATGATGACTTAGAATATAAAATGGATGAGACAAAGTGGATAGCAATAGTCAAATGACACAATTTATAGAAAAATAATGTCACTTAAGAAATATATACAACTCTTGGTTCTGTCATTCAGTTTATGAAATGGTATATACAAATAACGTTCATATTTTGATTGAATAGTTGCAACAGTCTGGTGGTTGATCCATATCTTTTTTTTGTGCATGGACTGAGCCAACAACTCTATCATGTCAATTAAAAACGTTTTTACATACACATATTCACCAATATTTTGAAAATATCTCATAATCCCCACCATTTTTAAAATATACTTAGTCTCGTAATTTTGGAAATATCATGGTTCAAGTAATAGTATCTTACGACTTGAACCATTACTTAGAAGTTATGGATTTCACGATTTCATTTATCCCGAATAGATTGGTAGACAAACTTTGAACCAGTTATTCATTAGAACAACTGTGCACAACTTACACATGAAATCTCGATACTATCAAAATAATTATAAAGATGACACATTTGATAAGGTCTTGTGTCGTGTACCCTTTTGATGAGAATTTAAGAATCAAGCCCTTTAACTTTTTGAAGCGATCTCACTTCATCCTTTCATAGGCAGACTATATCAGAAATACATTCATACTAGTATTACAACAAATTCATGTTATATGTCTATTAAGAATAAAACTCAACCTTCCAACTTTATATTTATGGCCCAAGTACTTTTAACCTTTGAGATATATCTATATTCAAGTACTTGTAATCACTCAAATAATATACTTCCATCTTTGAACTCAAGACTTGATGTTACTCAAGTCTGAGTTGATTTTGTTGAGACAAAATCTCTCTCAAATGATTTTAATGATAAAAAAATTATTTAAAGATTATGATTATGGTTAATGACTAATTTGTGCTTTTGAGTGAATTATTATAAGAAAACAGGTTAATCTTCCATTAGATCAAAAGAGAGAAAAATCTGGGTTAAGCCTTAAATGTTCAAGCTGGAGGATAGGTCAGAGGATGGGTCTTCAAGATGAATAGTCATCCTCGCAAAAATAATGCTTTTAATTCATCAAAGGGAGTCAAAATAGCATGAATAAATAAATACATGAAGCATCTGATCAAAAGGAATCAGAAGGCCAGCTGTACTAGGTTCAAGGATGGCTTAACGTATGGATATTCAAAAAGTCACATGTTTGCAAACCACCATCCCATGTGCAAAGGCTAAGGGCAGACCTATATATCATCTTTGTATGATTGGAAAAATAAAGCAGAGTCAATCTACAGAAAGGCAACTTCAAACAAAATCAAAATAGAAGTCTACAGGTCTTGAAGAATGAGAAAAGAAAAAGACAACACAAGACCAAAGTCCAATGCAAGTCAATTTCCAGGCTGAGGATAGACTGCTTATGTCCAAGGACAGCTGGATGACATATTCGTAAATATGATGAAAGACCATGGTTTGTTTTGAATTGATTTCAAACGATCACAAAAGCTTGTCACATGGAAATAACATTACAAGACCTCTATAAAAGGTAGCAAGCTATTCATCATCAATACACCACAACATTGCAGAAAAAAAGATCAAAATCTTAAGTCTATCATAAGCAATAGTCATCCTCTCTTTACACTTTCTACATTCATACACTAGATCATTGAAATATCCTTTTAGAAAGTGTTTAAGTAAAGAGAAAGAAATCATACTCTTATCACTCTGAAATTTTCAAGTAAGTTATACTTGAAAATATTTGAAACTCAGTTGTAAGCTTGGTGAAGCTTGAGAATACACAAAGTGTAATCATCCTCGGTGAGAGGTTGATCTGATTGTTTATAGTGAAATCTCACAAGGGTGTGAGGACTGGACGTAGCCATCATTGGGTGAACCAGTATAAAAGTTGTGTGTCTATCTCTTTATATTTTCCTTGCATTTGTTCTGCTTTCATTTGAAAAGTTTAAAAAACTATTTTCCAGTTCGCATCCTCTCTGAGAGGACATAAACTCATAAACTCTTGAAATTATTTTTAAACGCCAAAATCCCTATTCAACCCCCCTTCTAGTGATATTTAGCTCCATCAGATTTTCCACCATTGATGATTAATTAGATATAGACTTGAGTCCCATTCCCATTGATGTCTTCAACACTATGTCCTTTGAAATTTTTAAACATAAAAAGTGAAATTTTAAAATATTTTTTTTGTTAAAGTAGTAGTATTTAATTTAAAATTAAATTTAAATTACATATCAACATGTATGCATCATTCAAATAATTGTCACGTCACTAAATTGCAATTCAAATTCAGAAAGGGGTAAATCTTCAACAATTTTGAAAATAGAGGAATAAAATTGCATGAAAAAAATAAATAGACCAAAATTATAGATCTTATAAAATTGAAGGATTAAAAATACATTTTAACCATATTTATTTATTACTATTAAATCACAGCCCTCTTTAAATGCATATAACACATGCATGGTTAAAAAAGATTATCACAAATCACCCTCACCATGAGTTCTAGATTCTCAATATGTTGCACTTGCACCCTTGTTTCAATTTTAATATCTTCCTTCATCTTTTGCATGATTGTCATGACGTATCAAATGTCTCCCTCACGGAATTCAACCTCACAAGCAACGATACCTTATATTACAATTTTAATGTCACTAGTAGAATTTTACTTTTTTAAGTCGGTTAAAATATACATTTTAAGTCGATTCTGTGTCCGATTTAATAGCAAACGACTTAAAAAAGATGTTGTTTTTTAACTCGTTTCATGATCCGACTTAACAGAGTTTCGTCCTGTTAAGTCGATTCAGTTTAACCGACTTAAACATCATAAACTCCGTTCAACAAATCATCTTTTTAAGTCGAATCTTTTGATCAATTGATTTAATAGATAGAGTTAAAATAATTATTATTTTTAATAAATTTCTTATTTTGTTTTTATGCTCCTGATCCACGCATATATATAATATTTCTTATTAAATTTCAAATCAGAGTTTTGTATTGCAACCATAATTTTATATAACCATCTAATAATCAAAATATACAATATCAGATGTTCATACAAAAAAATATAGAGTACAAACAAGATGTCTCCCATTTCTAACTAATCTTGACAACACTAAAAAAAAACTTAGATGTCCATTAACAAAATTACAAAACCACAATGTAGCAATATACATATATTAGCATTGTCATTTCCTTCAATTAATTCCAAAATAAATCCACACAACGTTTTCGATCTTTAATTTGAACCGGATGAAATGATCTCGAGTCATCAACTATCTGAACAAAAAAAACACAATCAATATCGGCTTAATCCTAATTTTTATCATACGAACATTAAAAAATACAATCAATAATAACTTATCATTTTTTTATCATACGAATATATAAAAATAAAATAAAAACACAATCAATAACAACTTGTAACATATACTTCAATAAGACAAAATTTAGCCGAATTTTTTTTGCAAATAATGAGTTTATCTCTAGTCTCCAAACAAAAATGATAGAGTAGTTTAAAAAAAAAAAGAATTTGGCATGTAATTTTTTTTTACTTTGTTTCCCATAATATATAGCTCTCTCTCACTTAAGATATTATTATCTGAAAATGAACTTATGACTATATATATATATATATATATATATATATACTAATCATTCTAACAATATAAGATGTCAAAATTATTGTTATATATATATATATATCAACAATTATATTAGTAGAAAATTATAAAAAAAAATTATTTCAATAATATTTGTACGTACATAAAGTTTATTATATATTCAATAAACAAAAGTGTGAGAGCCAAATAACCAAACCTGAAATGGTGGCAATAAAAACGTGAAGTGATTGTGGAGTAGACGTTATAGTAAAGCAGGAAGTGTTAGAGTAAAGCAGGAAGTGCAATTGCAGTTCACAAAGTTAGAGAATAAGAAAGGTTCAGAAATTGCAGTTCACAAAGAATAAGAAAGGTTCAGAAGATAAGAAAGGTTCAGAAGATAAGAAAGGTTCAGTGCATTGTTTAATAGGAAGATAAAACGCATGTGCACGTGGTTAGTTAGTAGGTAGAAGATAAAACGCTAAATATTTTTTATATTTTTTAAATTTCTTTAAGTCGGTTATCAATATAACCGTGTTAAACAAATTTTAAATATTTACAAAATTGGCACCGCTTCATTTTATGAATTCGTTTAACCAAGTAACTGAGTTAAACGTATAAGAAGAGAGATATATTAATTTTTTATTTTTATCGTCTCTCGGTTGATAATATAACCGTATTAAACGCGTTTCATCTATTTAAAAAATTGACACCGATTTATTTTGTTAACTTATTTACGTAGAGAATCGGCTTAAATATATCTCCGCCTCACTTATTAAGTTTGGTGGCACGTAAACGATTTAACTCACCGTATTAAAAACTCAATTTTCTACTAGTGACTCATAAAACATTAGGAAAATCGAAAGTTTACTAATTTTATTAGATTTTTTTTACACTCGTAAGAGTTTAAGAGTTAACTCGAGAGCTTAACAAACTTCTTTTAAAAGCCTGTTTAGCTAAAAAAAAATCATACTATGCACCAAACAAAAAAAATACATTTTAGGCCTACCAAGTCGGCTTTTTTAAGTGAATAAGAATTGACAGGAAATTTTATTACTTTAAACAAATGAATTTAATGATCAATCAAGGACTAAATTAAATCCTTAAGGATTCTAAGTAGACATGTTTAATGAGTACAAGTTTAAATTTAATTATCAAAATTATGTAACATTAATTCGAACATCAAAGAACTTCAAAATGAAGATTATTATTAAGAGTTAGATACATCATCATTCCAATAACCAAAAGGAAAGAGAATTCTATGAAAACATATGTTTGCATCTATATAAGCTTTATCAAATCAGAAAATATGAACTCCTTTCTAACAGAATGCAACCTCTATTTATAGAAAAAAAATATGACAAATATCTAACATCCTACATGTAAGGCACGTGATTTATACCTAAACAAATTTCAACCAAAATTCTTCCACTAATCTTACCAAATAAAACATAAAACAGCAATTAAAGATGAGTTAAAAAAAAGGTTTATAGTGCTATCCATGACTCTGTCAATCACACGTATGCTTAACTATGTAATTACCATTTACCCAAAATTGCCACTACTTACACCTATTTATACACACATTACAACCACGCGACTCATACAAACACCAAATCAAAACAACTTTTTTCTTCTCTTCTCTTCTTTATATATGTGTTTCAATTCTTTGTTGTTCATAAATTTAATTTGTGTGAGAGATAAAGAAGAATGACAAAAGTGGAAGAGAAAATGAATCATCATAATGGGGTGAATTTATCAATACAAAGGAGTTTTGTGACAAAATTAAAATCAGGGTTGAAAGAAACTTTCTTCCCTGATGATCCATTTAGGACAATTATGGAAGAGGAAAAAACATATAGTAGGGTAATTAAAGGGGTACAATATTTTGTACCAATATTTGAGTGGCTACCAAATTATAATTTGCGTATTTTTTTCTCTGATTTAATTGCTGGTCTCACCATTGCTAGTCTTGCCATTCCTCAAGGCATTAGTTATGCCAAACTTGCCAACCTTCCTCCACTTGTTGGCCTTTGTAAGTCATTCTTTTTATTTATTATTATTATTTTATTTTTCTTAATTTTATTATTTAGTTTAATTTTTGTTTTTGCTATTTTTAACTCAAAAATGTTTTATTCGCATGGCGTGGAAAAAAACACTTTTGAGTCATGTTATAAGTTAGTAATAGATAAGCGGTTGGAGTTATTCATTTTATTATGAGTTGTAACGGTTGAGATTTCCAACTGTATTTTAACTACATTTTAATTGTTAATGTATCGGTTGAACTGCAGAATAGAGAAGTTGAAGAGGTGATAAAGATTTAGAGAATTTAAGTTTTTTTTTTTTAAATAAAATTTCTTTTACCTTTGGTTGAAAGAGAGTGGTTTTTTATAAAATGAGAGTGAGAAGTGTTTTTTGCTTCTCACTTTATTCATTAATACAAGGAAGTTGTTGATGTTTCTGCATTTTTTTTTCAAACTGTCTCATTGCACCATTTTCTTGACTTTGCATAAATATGCGCATATATATTTATATTATGTTGGGGGTAAATATATTTGATAAAAAAATTTACCTAAGCAATTTTGATTTGTAAAATTAAGATTAATAAATTTTTATCATTGTTAAAAGTTTATAGATTTAGTTTTACAATAAGGTTGACAAAATTCCGGTAAACAACTATGATTTTGCAGAAACTACATTCAATAATTTTTGTAAAATCACAATAATTTATTATGATTTTGTTAAATTTACGGTGAAACATATGCATAGTTTACAATTTCAATTTAATAGAACAATTACTTGATTGAACATTGTTCCATGTGACAAAGACTAACTAGATAATCAAATCCTAGGTTGTTCTTTTTTCTTAAAATTTGATGTTTTCTTTACAAAATTAAAAAGCTAATTTAAATTGTTTTAATGTTTGGTTAGATTCAAGCTTTGTACCACCATTAGTGTATGCTGTTTTTGGGAGTTCTAGGCACATGGCAGTGGGAACAATAGCTGCAGCATCATTGCTTATTGGTAACACTATATCAAGTGTAGCTGACCCCATAGAGGAACCAACATTGTATCTTCATTTGATTTTCACAACAACTTTTGTCACTGGTGTTTTCCAAGCTTGTTTGGGTTTTTTCAGGTTAGAAAAAAAAAAGAGAATAAGTCATTTTCCTAATATTACTTTCTTTTCTTTTGTTGATAAGTGATTATGTTTGGCTTTATTTGACACCAAGATAACAATAATACAAACCCAAATAAACATACGTCATATTTCTATAAAGCTTTGTGAGATAGACACAAACATCAAACACAAACACAAGTGGCAGAGCCATAAATCAATATCTAGGCAGGTCATAACCAAATATCTAATATTTATATAAATTTAATAGTTACTTCGAATTTTTAATGAGGCGCATCCACCTTCTTTTTGACATCAAAATGATAACAAAACAAAAAAATACACTATGAAACAACGACACAAACACATACTTAGACACAAATACTAAACACAACACTGACATATAGAAGTAATCAAATGTATCAGTTTCATATTATGTTAGACACTGTATCGACACTGAGACATGTCTTTAATTAGAAGTGTCAGTGCTAATACTGAAACACCGACACATACACATATACAAAAAAACCATATTAACACCGATACGTTAACATTAATAATTATAACAATGAAGTGATTAAAAGTAACCAAATATAATAGTGTCATGTTGTGTCGGACACGGAAATATATCAAACTGTCTTTAATCTAAGGTGTCTTTACTGCATAGAACACGTAAATTGACTAAGCAACTCAATTATTTTGATTCTACTTTTTATGTGTGGATGATTTTGATAATGAGAAAGGAATTTTGTAGGTTGGGGATATTAGTGGATTTCTTTTCCCATTCTACCATCACTGGATTCATGGGAGGCACTGCAGTAATTCTTATCCTTCAACAATTAAAGGGTATATTTGGATTAAAACATTTTTCATCCAAAACCAATATTATAGCTGTGATACAGGGCATCATCTCCAATAGGCATGAGGTTAGTATATGGAATAACTTAATGTTTTTTTAAATTTCTTTATGGCATGACTAATCAAAACAATAAGAGGTTAATTTCCATAGAAAATTATATTATTAAATTGATAATGGTTAATATCATCTTATGTATTTTGTTTAATCAATTAAGTAAATTAAAAAACATATTATATTCATCAAAACATTCTTTATATATTTACCCTTCAAATATAAATTAAAGAGAAATCATTTTCTAAAAAGTTAAATGGTTAAATAAGTTTATAATTCATATGAAATTATTGTATTTCATTTTTAGTCTATATAAAATAATTTCACACTTTTTAGTTCTAAAAATCACATTTTTAGATTTTAGTTTCTACCGTAAGGACTAAAATTAAAAATAATGATATTTATAGAGAATAAAAGATATAAGTTTTTTTATAAAAATTAAAAATGAAACACACTAATTTTATAAAAATTAAAAACTTATTTAATTCAAAATTCAAATTGTTCTATCTTTTTTATGGGAATAAAGGTTAAGCTTCTCTTTTTGCTTTTTTTTTAACAGATAAGATGGGAAACCACAGTTCTTGGAATAATCTTCCTTGTTTTCTTACAATTTACAAGGCATTTGGTGAGTGCTCTATTTGGTAGTAGTTATTATATATATAGTCATTCTCATCTAACCTTTATCTTTTGCATATTTATTTTGTTATAAGAATAGAAAATAGGTAGCTTGAGAAGACTTTTTAGTGCACCACTTAAATTTGTGGACTACTAGGGAGTTTTATGTCCATAAACAATGAATAAAATTATGGCATAAGTGGAAATATTTCACCAAGTTGTTGGTATTTGTCAAATTAAAAAGTGTTAAATAAGTTTTTGTTCTTATGAAAATATTATTTTTTTAGTTTCTTTAAAAAATTCTTTAAATAATAGTCTTTTTTAATTGGTTTTTCTCAAGAATCTTGATCTTTACTTTTAAGTCAATTTATGTGTATCATTTGAATTTTTAAATATTTGTTTGCATGTATGTATTGAACAATATTTAGAATTTTTTAACGGAAGATGAATTAAATATGAATTTTTAAGCGTTAAAAATTTAAACAAATTCTATTTA
>JBBPBP010000004.1:60719950-60733631 GCA_037974735.1 Cicer chorassanicum
AAAAAAATAACTTTTGAAAAATATATTTTTGAAAATAATAAAAACAATGTTTTGATATTTTCAAATTTTCAAATTTTTTAAAAAAAATGGTAGAAGAAATTGATGAGAAAAATATTGGATCGATATTATTAAAAATGAAAACACGAACACTAAACATGACAAGCAAACAAACCATTTATTTTGTTTATGTCTCTAATTTCTATTACGAATTCAAATTTTTTTTTTTTTAAAAAAAAGTGAAATTCAACTTTTTTGAGTATATATATAGAATTGAATTATCTTAATTTAATTTGTCAAATTAAGTTTTTTTTTTCTTCTAATTTTTGTATATATTTTTAATCAAGGTTGGGCTAGGTATACTTAGAGCACTATTATATGTAGCTAGACCAGCAACATGCAAGCTTGGAAAGTTATCTGATTCTGGTTTATACAGAGATGTTGAGCAATATACAAATGCTTCAACAATTCCAGGAGTTTTAATTATACAAGTTGGTTCTCCTGTTTATTTTTCAAATGCTACTTATATTAAAGAAAGGTAATAATAATTTTTATTTTTTTATTTTTGTCACACAATGATATAATATATGCATACCAATTCAACAATCTAAAATTTTGCATCAGGATTCTGAGGTATATTAAAAGTGAAGAAACCTCTTCTGGAGATATTGTTGAATACACCATTCTTGATTTGACAGGTAAAGGAAAATTCTATAAGCTTATATGAAAATCTCTTCATAGAAATAAAAAATGCAATAACAAAAGAAATTAAAAACATAAGAATACAAAATTTGTTACTAATTTCGTTATTTCATATCACTAAGTTTAACCACACAAAAATTAGAGATGATTATTTCTTCTGTCACTAATTCAAATTTCTTAATATATCACAACCGTCGTATTATTAAAAATGTAAATTTTTTTATATTGACGGTCCATGAAAATTAAATTATATAATATATATATCATTTTTTGTATGCTTATACAGGAGTGACATCCATGGACACAACTGCAATTGAAGGATTGTTGGAGACAAATAAAATATTACAAAGCAGAGGAATTCAGGTATATGCATTTCAAGTCTTTCCGTTGTTAATTAAATTTTTCAATTAGTGCCAAAATTGATTTACATAAATAAATTGAATCAATAAACAAAGTTTTTTTTAATAAATATTTTTACAATATGATTATGTAGATGTCATTAGTAAACCCAAGGATGGAGGTTATGGAGAAGCTAATAGCATCCAAATTCGTTGAACATATTGGGAAGGAATCATTCTTTTTAAATTTGGATGATGCAGTGATGGCAAGTCAATATTCTCTTAGAACATCCAAGACCAACTATAATGAAGACACAACTTAAAAATATATATAATTTCATGTTCAAGTTCAACAAATGAGTCTTGTCAAACAAAAAAAAGTACAACAAATCAGAACTAGGTTGTACATAATGTTGTTTTTTTGGTTATTATACTTTTTTACCAATGTTGTATAATGTTACTTGTTTATGAAATTGAGAATGTATTTTCAAAAATCACTTCTCCCCATACTTGAAAAAGTGTCTCTTAAACCCAAATAAAATGGTAGAAAAATAATAAATTTACGATGAAGTATAATAGTTGTCACTAAAAATAATATAAAAAAATATAAGTTTACTTTTTAAAATAAATAAATATTGCAATACATGCATAATAAATAAATATTTCAATACATGCAAATTAAATTAGATATTGATTAATATTTATCAATATTTTATATTTTAAAATAAATTAATATAGAATCGTAAACATTAGATTAAGAAACTCCAATGCAAAAGTAAATTATAGGAGCATCACATGAATTGCATGGTACAAAGATAATGAGTTTGGTAGGGTGAATTTGGCACCCTTTGATCAAGGGAACAAAAATACTACTTTTCTTGGACCTATAGTGTTTGAAGGGAGTAACTTGGTCAATCTCAAACCTAAACAACTTGGTGAATATAAGGAGGAGACAAGTGTGAGGATTTATAATGACATGGCTGTGGATTTGAATCTTAAAATTAGGGCTAAAATTGGTGGGATCATGACGACTCGTTATCAACTAGTGCAATGTCGTCTCTTTAGAATTCCTTTGATTTCTAACGCTGAAGTATCGCCTATTTTCAACTCTAGATGCAATATTATTAGGATGTCTTCTTCACGGTCAAGGTATTGGTCAGGGTATTGGTCAATGTATTGGTCACGACGACGAAAGTAACCATCACAACCAAGGATAAATTCATGCATGATATATAATTTGATACAAATCTATTTTCAGTGGCAGATCTTCTCGGAAGGGATCACGGCATCCCATGTAGTTTTAATTTTTTTTTTATAAATAATAACGATAGATTATTTAAATAACAGTGATAAATTATTAAAATATCCTCAAATCTTATGGTTTTGAGAAACTGACATCACCTCTCACCTCCCCTCTATTCAATTTGCTCTCTACACTCCCTCTCAATAGCAACGACAATCCCTGCCATCACTTGGTCTTGATCCTCAGACTATCTCTTGATCCCTAAATTAGTCTTGATCTCAATCTATCTCAATTTGCTTCTTATATTTTTTTAGATTCTTACTCTTTTTCTCTTCTACTTAAATAATTTTTCTAATACAATACAAAAACAACCCAACAATAATCTTCTTATCTTTACCAAGATGTAAAGAGATTATTCAATTGTTCTTAAATCACAACCTAAGTCGCTAATTATACTAGATATTATGCAATTGAAGAGATAAATAAAAATGAGGTATACATTTATTAAAATTTATAGTGATAAAATATAATAAAATTAATACAGCAAGCTCTGTATATAGATAAACTACCTAATATGATAAACTAACTAATCTTGAAAAACAAATTTTAACACCCTAGTTAGCAACTCAACTACTACCTATTAACAAACTTTTACATGTTAACCGTTGATATATGATATAGTGTGATACTATTTGTTAATTGTAAATTGTTTTAATTAATTTGTTTATTTTTTAAGAGTGACACAATGTTTAAACATAAGAAAATTGATGCATTTTTTAAGAAGAAAGTTTTCGACATAGATGCAAATCGTAAAGTGGATATATTTTATTTGATTGAATTGTGTGAAATTCTAAAAACTTGTGTGAATTGAGAAAATTGTGTGACTTGTGAAAATTATAAAACTTGTGAGATTTGAATTTAAACCTATTCAACTTGTCGCATATGTATGAATTGTGTGAAACTCTAAAAAAAACTATATGACTTTTATGAATTTTAATTATAATATTTTAGTTAATATTTGTCGCTCTTCCACTCCCCTCAATATTTTGTGCAAGATCCATCACTGTCTATTTGTCACTTAATTTTTTATGTTTGGTTCTAATAGAATTTTCAGTTAATTCTTATCTTGGTTTTGGTAATATTGGTAGATTTTGGTTGTAGCCAGTGTAAAAGAAAAATTCATCATATTATATTCTCACCTTTGTTCTTCATTTAACTATGTCCATGTGGATTTGTTGATTTGACATGTTGAGTTAAATTATTTTTATTATTTTATATTTATTTTAATTCTATATGGCATTAAAATTAATAAATATAGTTTAAAAACACAACTAATTTAATTGGCTAAAATTAAAACTTAATTTTAAAGTGAAGAATTATAAGAGGTTTACATTCTTGTCAAAAATGAAAAGAGGTTTAGGTATTCTATTGTTTTTCCCCTCTTTTTCACATTACAACATTTTGTCGTCAAAATCCCTAAATTGCATAACAACGAATAAGAAACAATCTTCTTTGAGTGCAGTTAATCTAATGACGATGAATGAACGACAACGAAGGTGGTCGACGATAAAAGTGAATGAACGACAGTGAATTGTTGTTGTTCTCCTATTCTACACATTACAACACAGTGTCATTAAATCCCTAAATCTCATAACAACGAATGAAAATGACCATCTTCCTGTGCAATTGAACAAACGACGATGAGCGAATGACACTGAAGGTGGTCGATGGTGATGGTGAAGGTGAATAAACGACAAACCATCTTCCTTGCAACTAAATGAACAAATAGCGACGACGAAGGGGAACAAACGATAATGAATTTTTGTTGTTTGTGTGCGATTGAACATGCAATTAAAATCCATATTGAATGAAAAAAATTCAAAATTTTATTTTAGTTATACCAAATAAAAATACCCTTTTGCATCAGAAAAAAATTATCAATCTTAGTGTGCCACATCAGCATATTCATATGAGCATAATTAAATAATCGATTAAAAGTAAAGAATATAATATTACAAGGATGGAACCTAAACTTTTTTTATGGAAACTAAAATTAGAATCCACATATATTAGAAGGACCAAAATAAGGATTAGCCCTATAAAAAGATGCATTGTTAGTATAAAATTATTTTATACTAAAGATCAATAATAGCTTATTGTTAAGACAAACTCTCAAATTAAGTTTTGATGAAAATAAACAAAAGATTAATTAATTAAAGATATTAATTATGATTCTAAATGTTATGTTAATTTAATCTGTGCTCTTGAGTGTTTTTATTAAAGATAGGAACCAAGCAAAGCAAAGAAATAAGTCATGATCATAAACTATACAAAACAGAGAAAGATCAGCAGAATCAAGAAAGATCGTTACAGCCACTTCATCAATCTTTCTCCAACACTTCCACATTGATTATGCCTGAAATCTTTATACCAATTTCATCAGTACATGGCAAGGAACAGATAGGAATCGTTTTTACTCAAAACGATTCTCGGATCATTAAGAAAAATCATCACGAATCTAAGCATATCAAAAAAACGGACTGCAACTTTCTCCAGTCTGGAAACTGTCAAGAAAGTTGAACAAAACTGAAACTCAAGATTGAATATAAGTCCTCAGATTATTCAAAGGTCTATCAGACAAGATTGATTATCTTTCTCCACCTATAATCAACGTTCTCCGTTTTTTAGAAGAACAATCTCTGTTTCTGCAGAAAAAGACTTCTCATTTCTGCAGAAAAATATTCACTCATTTCCAAACAGTTTTGGATCAAATTAAACATCCAAATCGAAACCCAATCACTATCAAATATTATCAAAGCTTAATGGGTCATTAAAGCACGCAACAAGTCTGTTTTAGATCAAGCAAAAGGCCCAAAACAGAAAGCCCAAAACTGTCAAATACATGGAGCTCTATTTGTCAACAGATTCCTTGCTTCTGTCAGAAGGAAAATATAGCACTCCCAACAGCTCTTTCTGACCAGAATTAATTGCTCAAAATATCTATAAAAGGAAGGCAAATTCGCAAGCATCAACCAGATCTTCAAGTGTCAAGTATTCTCATTAAATCATATTCACTTGCATCCTTGAAGTCATCTCATTCACAAAAGAAATCAGGCTGAACCAAATACATACTTCCAGTTTTATTATATTGAGTTCTTTCTCTGTTCTGAATCCTTTTCTCAAACAAGAGTTGAGCAAAATTAGATTCAAACAAACCTTTCAAACTATTATTGTATAAACTCATAACTATAAGGATTGTTTATAGTTTGAGTGTGATTAAAAGAGTTAACTTCGAAATCCTAACAGATTAGTTAGGTGACCTGATTAATCCTTTATGGGTGGAAAGGAAGTGTAGTTACAGATCAAGGTTGATCTCTAACTGTGATTGTTCTCCCTTTCTCTTTGAACACTTAGTGAAAATCTCACAGTTGTGAGGACTGGACGTAGCCCACGTTGGGTGAACCAGGATATATTCTTGTGTGGTATTTCTTCCTTATCTCTATTTACATTCAGTTATTGTTATTATCAAAATTAAATAGAGAAACTAAAACTGTGATTTTAACTAATCAAGAACGTTCTGCGTTTTCTGTTTTAAAACCAAGAACGTTCTCCGTTTCTGTTTTTATAACCAAGATCATTCTTGAGTTGTTTTCTTAAGTTTTTAACAGGAAATTTTAAATAGGCAAGATTACAATTCAAACCCCCTTCCTTGTAACTTGACATTGCTACTTCACTTATCACATCAACAAAGCATTAAATAACTACTATTGCTTTCAAAATTGTTTAATATGATATTACAAATTGAATGATTATGATTGAACGATATTACAAAACAATTTATCCTTTTAGTGCCCTACCTTTAAACTCTTTCAATTTTATGAGTTGTACATACATGGTGTGTTGAAAAATGTGGGACTTGACACACCAACTCTTGTTGTACCATGCTTAATGTAAATTGATTGTGGGACTGGAAAAACTTTTGAATTTGTTGATGACAATTGCTACAAGACTTTAATAATGAAGTTGTTGATAAAAAAATTATATGTTGCAAATTCCAAAGCGTGTTGTTACACTAACCTTTAGATTTGATTCGTCACCACCAATCAAATTCAAATGAGATGAACAACGAATCCCCTTCAGGGTACTTTTGAAAACTTTGATATGATTTGCACTAATACACCAATAGTATGTTACAAAAGAACATTTCTTATACTTCACTCATGCATTAGAGAAGAATAGGATGACTTAAAATATAAAATGGATGAGACAAAGTGGATAGCAATAGTCAAATGACACAATTTATAGAAAAATAATGTCACTTGAGAAATAGATACAACTTTTGGTTTTGTCATTCAGTTTGTGAAATGGTATATACAAATAACGTTCATATTTTGATTGAATAGTTGCAACAGTCTAGTGGTTGATCAATTTCTTTTTTTGGCGCATGGACTGAGCAATAACTCTATCATGTCAATTAAAAACGTTTTTACATACACATATTCACCAATATTTTGGAAATATCTCATAACCCCCACCATTTTCAAAATATAATTAGTCCCATAATTTTGGAAATATTATGGTTCAGGTAATAGTATCTTACGACTTGAACCACTACTTAGAAGTTATGGATTTCGCGATTTCACTTATCCCGAATAGATTGGTAGACAAACTTTGAACCATTTATTCATTAGAACAACTATGCACAACTTATACATGAAATCTCGATACTATCAAAATAATTATAAAGATGACACATTTGATAAGGTCTTGTGTCGTGTACCCTTTTGATGAGAATTTAAGATTCAAGCCCTTTAACTCTTTGAAATGGTATCACTTCATGCTCACATAGGTAGACTATATCCGAAATACATTCATACTATGTATTACAACAAATTCATGTTATATGTCTATTAAGAGTAAAACTCAACCTTCTAAATTTATTTTTATGGCCCAAGTACTTTTAACCTTTGAGATATATCTATATTCAAGTACTTGTAATCACTCAAATAGTATACTTCCATCATTGAACTCAAGACTTGATGTTACTCAAGTGTGAGTTAATTTTCCACCATTGATGATTAATTAGATATAGGCTTGAGTTCCATCTCCAATGATGTCTTCAACACTATGTCCTTTGTCAGCCATTTCGTCAAAGGATCTACAAGATTTTTTTCAATTCTTACAAACACTATGGATATTACTCCATTTAAAATTAAATCCTTTACATAGTTATGCCTTAAACCAATATGTCTAGATTTTCCATTATACACTTGGCTATATGATTTGGATAGTGTGGATTGACTATCACAACGTATGGATACTGGTGCCATTGGCTTTGGTCAAATTGGTATCTCATACAATAAATTTCTTAGCCATTCAACCTTTTTACTACCTGCAGTTAGGGCAATGAACTATGCAGCCATGGTGGAGTCGACAATGCGAGTTTATTTCTTTGATCCCCAAGAAACTGCACCTCCACCTAGGTTGAAGATCCATCCACTTGTACAAGTATGATCCTCAACATAGGTTACCCGATTGACATATGTATATTCTTCCAAAACTGAATAATATCCACTATAGATTAAACTATAGTTAATTGTTCCTTTCAAATATTTAATACTCTATTAACAGCATGACAATGTTCTTTACTTAGATTGCTTATATCCTGACTTAATCTATCAACAACATATGTTATACTAGGTCTGGTGCAAGTCATGGCATACATCAAACATTTAATTACCTTTGAATAATCTAGTTGTGTCACATGACATCCTTTGTGTAGTTATAAACTAACATTTTAAAATGAGGTAGAAACAAATTTGTAATTAAATTGATCAAATTTCTTTAGCATTTTCTCAATATAGTGAGATTGGGACAAACCAATATTAATACCACCTCTTATGATTTTAATTCCTAAAATACATTTGCTTCACCTAAATCTTTCATATCAAAATTTTTTGATAAGAAAGTTTTAGTTTTTTCTACCTCATCTATATTGGTGCCAAAGATTAACATATCATCCATGTAACAGCTCAGCCCTTACCGTTACTGACATTGCTAATCACGACCTTCTCGCCCCTTCCTCTCCGTAGGAAATAACGAGTTTTTGTCTTCCATGGGAATCGAACCCGGTACCTAGGGGATAAGTATCGCCGTCTACACATTCTCACTATCAATTGAGTCAAAAACTCGTTATTTCTGACGGAGAGGAAGGGGCAAAAAGGTCGTGATTAACAGTGCCAGTAACGGTAAGGGATGTGAAGTTACAAAAAAAAAAACGCATTTTTTTGTAACAGCCCGACCCTTACCGTTATCAGCACTGCTAATCATGACATTCTCGCTCCCTTCCTCTTCGTAGGAAATAATGAGTTTTTGTCTTCTATGAGAATCAAATCCGGTACCTGGGGATAAGTACTGCCATCCACACATTGCCACTACCGATTCCTACAAAAGACAAAAACTCGTTATTTCCTACGAAGAGGAAGGGGGCAAGAAGGTCGTGATTAAGAGTGCCGATATTGGTAAAGTTCGAGTTGTTATAAACCACATACAAACAAATCATAACACCATTTCCATTGTGAAAATTACTATAAATACACTTGTCAGATTCATTTATTTTGTATCCATTAGAAAACACAACTTGATCAAACTTTTGGTACTATTGTTTGGGTGCTTGTTTCAACTCATTTAAAGATTTAGTCAATTTACACACTTTATGTTCTTGTCCTTTAATGACAAATCTGAAGTAACAATATCAATTATAAGAAATGGGGGTTTGAATTATAATTGCCCCTTTTAAAAATTTCTTGTTCGAAACTAAAAAATTTACTCAAGATTGATCTTGGTAATACGAAGAACGATCTTGGTTAGTGTAAAAACAGCAATATTGATTTTATCAATGAAAAAACTGATTGTAAGGCAAGTAGTAAATAAAGATAGAGATAGAGAGATTACTCAAGCATATATCCTGGTTCACCCAACTTGGGCTACGTTCAGTCCTCACAAAATATGAGTTTTCCCACTAAGTGCTCAAGGCAAAATTGTTCTTGGTTGTTACACAACTTCCGTAGATCAATCTTGATCTTTACACAACTTCCACCTTTCTACCTTAGAAAGGATTTCCAGATTTACCTTAGCATATTCCAGTAAGGATTTTACAAATTACATTTTACAACATAAAAGTATTTCCACACACTTCTCAAGCTATGATGATACACTAGCTTTGAGTTACAAAGTAATGATGATGAAGATGTTTAGAATCTTAATATTACTCAACTCTTGTTTGAGAAATAGATTCTGAAACTTAGGACTAGATTGTTACTGATTTCACCAGAACACAAAGAAAAAGATTTGCAAGCTAAAGAATGATATTTTGAGTGAGCTCGAATATGAATGTAAGATTGATGCTTTGCTTGGCACTTTTTGTTGTGTTTTGTTCTTCATCTTGATGTTGCATTTATAAGCTCCAATAGAGGTTAGGACAACTCACATAGTCGTTGAGACGAAGCCAGTTGTCATAGGACAGTAAGTGAACTGAAGCAGGCCAAAAGCAAGAGTGAAGAGGCTGAATCCAGGAGTGTTCTTGCAGTCCAGGATCAATCCTCGGATTAGTTAAGTGTGATCTGACTTGTACTCGATCCAGTACCTTTCTGAGGTTGCTTGCTTGCTTTTGAGTCAGTGTGCAGTCTTGATTTGATAGTACAACTGTGGTGTACTTTTACAGCTTGTACTTGTACTTGCATTTGTACACAATAAAGAATGATCTTGCTCCTTATATTCTTTCATGAGGCTTGTCTTGATTCTTCAAATTCTGGGCTGATTCTGTTTTAAGCTTTTCCTAGCTTATTCTTGATAACGAGATAAGATTGACAGAGCTTCTAGAATGCAATCTTCTGCTCAGGATTGATCTTTCTTGATTCTGATGGAAATGAAGATCAATCTTCGTTTTGCAGAAGTCAGGCAGGATTGATATTCGTTCTGATGTTTTGCTTGCTTTGATTTTAATGATGTTTGTTTTGAATTGCTTGGTACCTATCTTGTTTAACACACTCAAATACACAAGTTAAATACCAAAACACTTAGAATCATAATTATAATTCTTAATTAACCTTTTGTTTAATCATTATCAAAACAATTAATTAGAGATTTTGTCTTAACAATCTCCCCCTTTTTGATGATGACAAAACATGTTAATTTAGATTTTTAATTTTGATTCTAAATAATAATTCAGAGAGTTTTTTAATAAAAGACTCCCCCTCAACATGTGCTACGAAATTGAACCAAATAATGATTTCATTAATATCAAAAAGAAGATCATTACAAAGATGGTTCAAACCAAAAAAAAATACAAGCAGCATGATATGAGAACTACAATTCAGCATGATATGAAGACTACAATTCAGACATTAAAATCTAAAGTTACATCTCCCCCTTTGTCATAGCAAAAAGGAACAGGAGAGTACATTGAAAATCTTTCTTCTTAAAGATCCATTTACAGCCTATTGGTTTGGTTCCAGGTGGGAGATCTACTAGTTTCCAAGTTTTGTTCCCCAAAATTGAGTCCATTTCTTCTTGGATGGCTTCTTTCCAAAAGGCAGAGTTTTGATACTTTATTGCCTCTTCATATGTGTATGGGTCACTCTTTAAATTATAGCAAATTGGTTCATAACTGTTAATGGAATCATTTATACCTTCTACAAGGAACATAAAGAAGTCTAGTCCATAATTTTTCTCTTTTCTGGCTCTTTTACTTCTTCTAGGTTATGAACATGTCAAAGTATCATTGTTAGATACATTGTTTTCTATACTTTGTACAATAGAACGAACAATTTCCTTGGGATGTGGAATTGAGTTAAATATATTTTCTTGAAAAATTGCATCGCTTGACTCATTAGGATATAAGTCATTAGATGCAATAACCATGAATCTATATGCCTTGCTATTTTCAGCATAACCCAGAAATACACTTTCAATTCCTCTTTCTCCCTATTTCTTTCTTTTTGGTTCAGAAACCTTAACAATTGCTCTACAACCCTAAACTTTCATATAGTTAAGATCGGATTTTCTTTTCTTTGAGATTTCATATGGGTTATCTTGTTCCTTTTATTAGGAACTCTATTTAACAAATAACATGAAGTTAGCATGACTTCACCCCAATAACCTTTACCTGAAACCATGAGATTTTTGAAATAATAGATTTAGATATATTTCGAAAATGGTGGGGGGTTGTGAGGGGAATTTCCAAAATATATTTAGAATTCTCTAATAGCTATATTAATGTAGAAAAATTAAATAACTTAATGTACCACTTGGTCAAGTGGTTGCAATGTTTGGGTTTAATTCAAATCAATGCATCTTTTAAGTTACCAATGATTATAAACTTTTTAAAGAGTTGTTTTCTTTCACTAATTGGTATGAGTTTCTCTATAAATGGAGACACTTTAGAGGCAGAAAGCTGAACACGATTTTGATGTTACATGAATCAAATTTCTGTCAAAAATATTTTTGAGTCATTTCTTCTTTTCTCTAGTGCACGAGAGTAAATGAAGGAACTTTATTTTGTAAACTATCATTGATCGATAAACTTGATGTGAATGTGAAATTCACTTCAAGGATTCCAAAGACTCTTTAGGTTCAATTTTATATTCAATCAATGACTGCAAAACATATCAAGGTTTTCCAAAGTATCCTGAAGCGGATTCACTGTTCATCCCATTTGCATCTGATTGGTGGTGGAGAATCGAACCTAAAGACTAGTGTAACAACATACTTTGGAATTTGCTTCCTATAATCTTCATCAACAACTTCATTATTAAAGTCTTGCAGCAATTGTCACCAGCAAATTCAAGCACTTTAGGGTCGATTCACCCCACAAATCGGATTCAAATGGGATGAACAACGAATCCCCTTCAGGGTACTTTGGAAAACCTTGATATGATTTGCACTAACACACCAAGATTATCTTTCAATAGTATGTTACAAAAGAATATTTCTTATACTTCACTCATGCATTAGAGAAGAATAGAATGACTTAGAATATAAAATGGATGAGACACAATACATTATGTCCAAAATGACTCGTATTTCATTATGTCCAAAATGACACAATATATAAAAAAAATAATGTCACTTGAGAAAGAAATACAACTCTTGGTTCTGTCATTCAGTTTGTGAAAGGGTACATACATATAATGGTTTATTTTGATTGAATAGTTGCAACAGTCTGGTGGTTGATTAGTATTTCTTTTTCGCGCACGGACCGAGTTCAAATCCAGCAGTTGCGTCTGTCAATTAATGGGATCGCACAATAACTATGAGACAAATTTTTGTCCTATGGGCAAACTATCTAAAATTACAAAATAACTTTTTATTTTCTACTGAATAAAAATATTTTCTCTCTCTCATCTCTTGTTTTCTCTTCTGTGTCTCTTTGTTGTTGTCTTGTCTCTCTCTCCTCCTCCTCCTTCTCTCTTTAATTCTTCTTTATCTCTTTCCCCTCTATTGATATTGATCATCATAAACATTTATACATATAATAAAGGATATTATAGTAAATTTCACATTATTTTATTTATGTTGTTCATTGCCCGCTAAATAGTGTACGATACAAAATGGTTGTCGTATATTGTCTTGTTCTATCTTGTCAAATATTTCCTCTTTTGTATATCAAACAAACCCATATAGTCATAATATGATTATTTCATAGTTTCCCATCAAAATAACAAAAATTATACGACAAGAATATATAAAGTGCTAGACGGATATATATGGTTTGTATAGCATGAAAATAATTGAATTATAATTTCTTTGAAATTTAAATGCACTTTTAATATCCTTATTTTATTTGGAATTTTAGTCCCTCCATCTTTTTTTTCTCACGTATTTCAGTCCTCTATATGTTGGATTGTGCAATTTTGACTAAATTTCCATTTTTTATATCTAACTAATATGAAAATTTTGTGTTTCATCCACCGATAATCATAATCATAAAGAATAAATCACAATTCACTCCTTTCCATACTAGCACACAAAGCTTCCTTATTAATTTACATGTAATCAGTTATGACTTAAAATCCATACAGAAAAATTTGCATCTAAGCAATCTATAATTGATATTTTTTACCAACAATCTACAATTGATTAGTTAATTATTGATTTACTTTTTGTGTACAAAATTATTGATTTATATTTATACTATAGTAAATGAGATTTATTCCATCATAAAATTTGTCAACTTGACACTTCTATAGATGTCATTGCACAACAACTCTCCGTTGAAAATCACATTAAATGCTCCTTCACAAATTACAAAAATAAGTTTGAATAAAATATAAAAAAAAATGTATTAATAGATCTAATTCTAAATATAATAATATTTTATATACAATTAAATAATCAAATA
>JBBPBP010000004.1:60735538-60750067 GCA_037974735.1 Cicer chorassanicum
TTTGAATTATACACAATAATTAGATTAAAATCTAGAACTACAAATAAAAAAAAATTAAGAATTTAAAAATGGACAATAAATCTTTAAAAAGACTAAAAATAAAATTGTAAAATTTTTTAAAAGAAAGCTAAAAACTTATTTAATTCATAAATAAATAACTATATATATATATATCACCGACTTTTGTAGAAAATCGAATAATTCCTAACTTTTTAAGCGTATAAACAAGAAATCCATAGAATTGACATAAATACGGTACCTCGATATGAGAGGAATGACAACTTGATATTTTTCTTTTTATACGCATATAATATATGAAATAGAAATATCGTATATATGTATAGCTTGGCATGTGGTATGCCCGTCATGTGTAAATATTCTTAGATTTAGGGTCATTAGAAGTTAGTTGATATTAAATAGAAGGTAGTTATGTAAATTATTTTAAGGACATTATATAAAGATGTATTTATATGAATTTTATCTTAATTTTGTATATTATCATTTAAAATTTTATATATTTTTTTAATTATTATCTCTTTTTTATTTTAAATTATGATTCTCAATATGGTATCAGAGTTATTGAATCATCCTTGAAGAGATGATCCTAATTATTACTTGAGAAAATCACATTCTTCAATGACCTTCTTCCTTTCCATTTCTTTTTCATTCTTTTCTTGAAAAAATTTCAATAACCTCTTCTACATCTTGCACAATGTCAAAAGAGAAATCTTCTTGTTCATGGAAGTGGTGATGTTTTTCATAATTACAATATTTGAAGATCAAGTTTACAAAGGAATTTAAATGGTTTGTTGTGTCACTTTTAAGACTGAAGATTTTTTGTGTTGACTAGTTAAATCTCAATTGAGTACTCACTAGATGTTTATATTTTGTATTTGGTCAATAGCGAAGATTTTTATCCTTTGGTGTATTATTAGTTTAGTGCTTAAGAACTCCGGTTGTTTTCAAAGGGTGTAAGATACAACATATTTATTCAAGGTTATGCACCCAAAATTTGGTGCTATATTTTTTTATTTTTAGTCATTATTGACTTTCTTATATGTTTCTACGATAAAGTACTTAAAATATTTTATCTTTCTATATAGGCTTACTTAACCATTTTTAATTCTTCGTGCTTATACCTATGATAATAAAGTAATTATCATTATCTTTGATCTTCTATCCTATGGTAGTTATACATTTCTCTTAGTGTTTCCATCTTAAGTAGTTAAGCTTGTTAGCCAAATTTGACATTTTAAGACCAAGATTGTGATTCTTGAGTCTATATTAGAGTGAGTGACGTGGAGACATCGAAAGATTTTTAAGTTAGCTAAAGTAGGCAAAATCCTTGGACATGAGTTATGCACATCAGCCGCTAGCACTTTCTACATCAATTTTCTTATTTAGCCGACGTGATTACGAGTTGTATTTTTTTTTTTTTGTAATTTTCTTTCATTAGTTACATTGTATTTTGTTTTTTTCTTTTCGATTTGTGGGATTCTTACATATTATTAGATTTAATAATATATGATTCAAGGTAGTTACAATTGAATAAAAGATAGTTATGTAAGTTATCTTATAAACACTTTATAAAGGTGTATCATACTAATTGTATCACAATTATTCACACTATCATTTTTTGAGTTCAATCATGATTTTCAACATCATAAATGTAACAAAGTTTTTGTAGATAAATTTTGACACAAAGTTCGATATTAACACTATTTTTTAATTATATTTTTGATTTAAAGTTTTTTCTTTCCCATCAGGTTCGACATCCTTATCTATTAATTTACATTTTACGGTATTGAAATATAGTGTTGATTTTAAGATGTTGAAATAACACAAATATAACTGTAATGATAATTAATGTCGACGATCAATAATTTCCACAACTGGAAACAGAACAAGGAAAAGAACATATATGATTATGTGGGCCTGGTGTCGTGTGCACGTGAGGGTCAACATCATTCAGTGGTGAGTTTTGGCGATGGATTTGTGTAAGATAAAACTACTAGTTATAGAAAGGGTAAGAGAAAATGATGCTTCTTTGTATTTTCTTTTTGAAAATTTATCAATAGACACTCATCACATATCATTTATATCAATGAGATATAAAAATAAAGAAAATTGTGTATTATGGTAGTGATACAATAGGAAAAGAGAGATGGAAGAAAAAAAATGAAGGTTAGATAAATGTTAAAAAAAATTAAATGTGTACATATGTAACTACTCTTTCTTTTTTAAAAATGTGATTATAGATACTTAATTAGATTTCAAATATTCTTTTGTTTGGTTGTTGAACAAAAACCATTGAATGTGGCAAACCTATACATTCATGCATGTGCACAAAAGAAAAAGAAAGCACACATAGCCATTTAAAAGCAGATAATTCTTTCCAAGACTACGACTAGTCATGGTTAATGTAAACTTGCTGCCAATCATATTGATGATTATTGTTCACACTCACACTTAATTTGAGTTTGCGAGTTAATCAGATGAAAAAGTAGATTTTGAATAACATATAAATGAGATAAGATGATTTATAAATATAATGTTTTAAGGGTTTGAGTGAAAATCTAATCTTCAAACCACTTTTCTTGTTGATCTTACTATGTTTATTAGGAGTTGGTTATAAGTAGTTATTGGTTACAACAAACTATAAGTTAGTTAAAATTAATTAATTTGATTATGATTATTATATGTAAAAATGATAATGAATTGTCTATAGTGGTAATTGTGTTATTTTTATGTTCTATTTTAGAGTTCGGAGGAAATGAGAGATTAGAGCTTTGGGGGAAGAGGAAGAAATAAATTACAATAGATAAATTTTCTACCTTATTTGACATGAGTAATTTTTCAGAAAATATTTATGATAAAAAAATATTTATTATTAATATATTTTTAGCATTATAATAACATATTCAAAGAATTTGAAGAATTCATCTAAATCCTTATCCAATACATTTGTTGAATTCCCCACAAATTAGAGAAATTTTGTATAGCTATGAAAAATAGACCTCAAAACTCTTCCCTCCTAAAGTCCTCTCTTTTTTTCCCTTCCTCCTTCATTTTTTACAAAGTCTTCCCCTCCTAAGTAAACTCCCAAACAAGGAAGAGATGATCAATATGTTCTATATAATCCCAACATTTCCATTTTGCCCATTTTTAAATTATTACTTCTGAAAAATTGATCAAACTACATTATTTTTAAATGAATACACTTATGTCTAACTTTATTTTGAATTTGAAAAAATTATGTGTAGCTTTAATCAGAGTCATTGCTTAAATATTTTGGTTTCAAATAAATTGATCAAATTCCACTATTATCTATACACAACAAAAAATTTACATTAACTATAAAAGTTATTCTTTTAAAATATTAGATATTGAATATTTTTACAATTAAATATAAGAAGTGAATATAATACTTATAAACAACGAAATAATTTTTTCTTACAAATATTTTTTTAAAATACATGCAAAAAACAACAAATAATTATTTAATTATTCTCTTATGTAAAGTGGCACTAAATTTGGCCATATATATGATCAGATTATATCGCATGGTCTTAATGGTCCATAGCCGCAACTCCCCAAGTGTGTTCTCTTCTTTTTCTTTGTCATAATCCCTTTCCTTGTTAGAACACAACTTTTAAACATATTCTATAATAAAATTACAAAAATACAAAAGAAAAAAATTCATGATGTTAGATATGAATTTTTTTACTATATATCTCATATTTATATTTTTATATTTTAATAAAAATTTCATTTTATTTTTTTCCTAAAATAATCAAAATTTATGTTTTGAGATATACGTTAATGTTTTAACAAATTTCAAAACAGTTTTTTAAAAAGGATATTCTGAAATACAAAGTTTGAGTTTTAAAGTTCAAATTTTTCTAAAACATATTTATATTCAAGAATTTTTTTTCTAAAATATAAATGTATTTTGAAAAACTTAAAAAAAAATTTCTCGTACACAAAATTTAAAATCTTTAAAAATTATTCGTATTCTAGAAAACATTTTTTTCAGTTTTCTAAAACTCAAGTCGAATTTTATAGGATATAAAAAAATTATTTTAAAAAACATAAAATAAATAATTTACCTAAAATATAAGATAAAAGTATAATTGTGGGATATAAAGGCAAAAAATTTCTCAATTAATTTTTAATACTACAATCTAAATTATAGTATTACCCTTATTTAAATATTTAGCGACTTTAGAGATTAGACTCTATCGCTAACACCGAATTCCATTTTCTTTTTCCAATTTATTCCCTGGTTAGCAGCCTCAATCTAGTATTAGAATTCTCCACCAAATTATCACTATTTTTTTACAAAAATATCACTAATTAATTTATTTAAATAGTTGGATGAGTCGTATTATAAACTGAGTAATAAGTAGTCCGTTAGGTCATGTATATACGCCAAATCAATAATTTATATTTATATATATTATATAATTTTGAGTAAAGACTTCAAGCTCATGATCGAGTTCGTCATTTTTTTATGAGACTTTATCTTTTATATTTATTCAATCGATGCTCTGAAGTTTTAGTCATTCAATCATTGAGATAGTTTTGCACAAAAATTAGCACGAATATTATAATTTTTAGATGATGTATATGATTCACACATGATCTTAACACACTTATATTATCTCATGATGATATCATTTCTTACGTGCATGATTACATATATAAAATGATATATCCATCGCCAAATAAGTTTGATTTTTCTTAGAAGACATATAAGTCGATGACAACCAACAAAAAAACAAGTTGAAAGATATAACACGTTTATTATTAATCAATTAGTGTCAACAAACTAAGACAAAATTTATTGTTACATGCTACTCCGTTTCAAAGTATAAATAAAATCGATTAAAGAAAATATATGTTTTTAATTTAATTTTAATATATATATATATATATATCAATTTTTTAACTAATTTTTATATTTTAGAATTAAAAAAAAAATACATTTTGTAGATGAATAATGCAATATATAGAAATATATGTTTGCATAAAGTCAATAACGGAGCTATGTACATCTCTACGGTAATCTTGTAGATTAGTTATAACACTCTAATTTACACTTACTAAAAATGAGTAAACATAAATTAATAAAGATTTAATTGCAGTTTTGGTCCCCTATTTTAATTAAATCACGAAAGTAGTCCCTCCATTTTATTTCTTCTCAGTTTTGGTCCTCAAAACAGAATTTTTGTCAAAAATTGATGAAATGTCATTTTTTTAAGCCACACCATACCATTTATGATTATAGATTTCAGGTATAATTGTTGCACCACGAGATCTTGACGCATGGTGTGGCTTAAATAAGCACAAAAAATGACACTTTATCAAGTTTTGGACCAAAATTCTGTTTGGGGGACTAAAACTTAGAAGAAATAAAATGGGAGATTATTTTCGTGATTTAGCTAAAATAGGGAGACCAAAACAACAATTAAGCCATTAATAAACTTATATGAATTTATTAATTTGCCCGACTCACGGAGTTGCTAACGGCGGTGCTTCTCATGGACTGAAAGAGGCCTTGCCCCTCCAAGTTTCCCTCCTTCATGACTATATGATTTATTAATGAAAATGCTCGAGCAAAAGTGACTTTAATTAGAAAAACAAACACCATTATAGAATAACGAACTTATTTAAATTGAATTGCAATAGTTTAAAAGTTTCAATTAGCAATAACCACATTTTAAATGTCTATCAATTTTTAAGAATTACTTTTTCAATACGAAACTATAATTATATACGATCTGAACAATGAGAATATAATTTTTTAAGTATATTATTTAACTATATTGGCCCTCTAAAAAAAGCTAATTAGATTAGTTGTGGTGCATTTCCTCTTAAAGTTAATTTGTGTTTAGGGGATGTTTCTTTGAGGAATCCTCGTCTTTAAAACTTATTTAGAGGGTTAGATATTTGAGGTGTGTAGCTTGGTCTTGTAATAGTTTGTCGTTCCTATTACATTACCAAATCAGGATCAACAATATGCTTTGTTCTATTATCGGGAGAAAAGATGGTACGTGAGATGTTTGTTTGTTGTTTGGATGGCGTGTGTTTGGTTAATTTGGAAAGTCATAAATTTCTTAATTTTTAAATAGCACACTTATGATTTTAGTTTAGTGGTTGATCGTATCAAACTCTTATCTAGGTGGCGGTTAAAAGTTCAGGTCAAATGATTCAGTGTTGAGTTAAATCAATAGTGGAGTTGTTCAAGTTGCATTGTGCAGAGTTTAGGTCTTGTAAGAATCATGTTGAGTTTAAATACATGGTAATTCAATTATATAACACAATCTTTTACTATGTATTCAAACTTAAAATATGATTCTTACGATAATACTTTGTGCAAACCTAAACTAACATCAATTATACATTGGATATTTTATTTATAATAGTCTAATCATTACAAACATAATAAGGGTAATAATAAGGAATAGGGTGAATAAGAGACGAATTGGGAAGTGTTCTATCTAACTCTAATTCATATCTATATTTTGATCAAATCAAATCTTTAAACCCTAATTAACTCGTCCCTAGACCCAAAGAAACTAGGTGATTTGCAAGTTAAATGAGACGTAGACAAGACTGTTAAAAAAACATATATAGAGAAATTATGGAACACAATTAAACACATCAATATAACATGAAAATTCTAAAATTGAAGAAAATATCATAATCGTTGTATAATGGCAACTGGAAAATAACACTATGTCAAAATTTTTACAACATAGATTTTTCTCAAACACCTCACATATCTCACTACATGCATACTCTACAAAACAAATATTTAAACTATATATCACAACACTCTAAGAGAAAAATATAAGAGAGAACAAAAAAAGAAAGTTAGATATAAGTTTTAAAGTATTTCTGACCGGTGCATCTTGTAGCGAATAACTAAAACCCATATATTTAATCTTAGTCTCCCTTATCCTTTATGATACTAGGCAACATAAGACTTTTTTAAGATACTTCAATTTCAACTAACTTCAACAATCTTCACATTGATTGAAATTGATACATCTCATGTTTTTATTGTCTACACTAAATGTCATATATAATTCAAAAGAACTATCATACTCTACCGTAAAAAATATATTTAACTTTAAGTTAAACTACTTCAATAAATTTCATTTGAGACCAACTTTTTTTGTGTTATCCTTTTCTTTATGTTTCAATTATACATTTTTTTATTCACAATTATATCTTTTTTTAGTTATACCTTAACTATAGAGAAAATGAGAAAGTTACAATGCAATTAATAACATAAATATTTAGGAATTTAAACATTTGAATTTAATTATATTTAAATTTTAATATATTTTTTGTTTTTTAACTTGGTTGCACAAACCTTAAACTTATGAGTTAAGAAGTGAAAAGGGGAATCAAGTATGTGTATTGTAATTTTTTTGAAAAATGAATTTTTAAAAGAGGAAAAATGTTTTGATATACACTTAATGACTGATTCAATGTATATCTTAAGAAAATAGAGATAAAAAAATATAATAAACTAATAACGTGATATAAAGAGTTATATAAAGAGAGAGATAAAAATTAAAATGAAAAATTAAAAAGAATATAAAATGCATGTATATCATTGTTGTTAAAAGATAGTGAATCCAAAGGGACAAGATTGTTGATGAACCTAATCTACATTCACGTTGAGAATGGATGAGAATATGAGATGGTCCATGTAATGTAATGTATTGATTTTTTGGTCACGTGGGAAAAGCCTATCTCATTATGGTTATATCCAATGAATGGTCTCCACGTATTAATAGGAGTGTGCACTTCACGTGTGAGTCGTTTATGAGTGGACCAGGTGAGCCGAGCCGATAGAGTCATTTTAAGCCGACAGCTCACGTCTTGTTTGTCAGAAGAATGCGGCTTTATAGCAAAGCATTGATTGAGAATTTGACATTCATATCGCAGACAAAATATTAGTAGGCCCAATTTTAGGGCCCATTTAAATAGCCTAATAAGATAACTATAGAGGTTTCCCGATTCATACATACATACATTTACTTATTTATACCACATTTCAGAAAATTATTTTCTTATTGTAGAAAAAATAATATCAGGTAAATGACTTTTTTTTGGAGATAAATAATTTCTTCAATGGTGTCGTGGTGAATATCATCCAAGGTTTTGACTCTTTTTATGGGATTTATTGTGCTATATTAGAATAAAAATTTGACAATTTCTTTAGTATCCACGAGAAAAAAATATAGATATCGATACATATAAGATAAAATAAATAAAAAATTTAAATTACATAAAAAGAAAACAAATATAATAAATAACATAACTTTAAACGATTGATTGTTTGGATACAATTTTCAACTAAACTTCAAAATATTGGATTGTTCACTGAAAATTATATATACATTTTTATTCATTACAATCCTTTAAAACATTCCTTCCAATGGTTAGCTCTGGGTCAATCATAAAATTGGTATTTCCTCTAGTCTAAAATATAAGTAATTTTTGAAAATTGATATATGTGATTTAAAATTTAAATTAAATGTATTTATTTATTTATTTATTTATTTTTATTTTGGGACAAACTAATAATTTATTGCAAAATTTGGTTTAAAGTATTAAGTTAAAGTATATCTGGTAAAATAATATAAGTTACTTTAATTCCCATCCAAGAAATGTATATAGTCACATAATGAATTTTACAAACACACAAAGAAATCCATATTTTTTCTAAAAGTTATTTTAAACACAAAAAATTTATTTAGTAAAATTAAATTATAAATTAATTTATAGTCAAAAAGCTGACTTGTCCGCTATACTCTAAAAAACTATTACCAAAAAAATATATGATTAAATAACTAATTAATAGTTTGAAAAAAAAGTTGTAACTAATAACTTATAACCGAAAAATCAGCTCATCAAATGAAAGTGTTTGGTTGATTGAGAAATTTTATCGAACAACTTGAATGATGCTAAAATGTGTGTCTATATATACATGGATGGATGCCAACATATTTGACCGAGACTTATGAAACATTATTAGTGGGTGTGAAAAGCCAGAACGTAAACAAGAATGTTGATAAGAAGTTTATATCATGTTTGACAAACAGAAAACAATTTCTTTTTAAAATAAGTCTAAGAACATTTATTGTTGAGTTGAATAGGAAAAAAAAAATACTAGATTTCTACGTGTTAGAGAGTAACAGATTTTAACTTGCATTTTCAAAAAAAAAAATTATAGTGCATTTGTAAAATCCATTTTCTGAAATGATTTCATTGAAGAAAATAGTAGTCGACATTGATCCATGTTGTACAATTTTAACTATGTATATTAATAACAACACAAACAAGTACTGTGGTAGAAAGTGAAAACTAACATAACAGGCTATGATTAAAATGATGATTAACAGAAAAGTTTTGTTGTAAAGAGGAGATTACAGAGCAGTTTTCACTAAGCAACTAAAAAGAGGTCACAGCTTTCTCAACTTAAAAAGAATACAAAAATCAGAAGATAAAATATCCTATCAGTTGAGAATTTTAGAATATACATATATGCTCTGAAAATCTCATACTGCAAAAATAGCTTTACAGACCCACCAAGCTAGCTGATCAAAAAGCTTTATCCTTTTTCAAAAACCACTATACTGCTATCTAAACTGTTAAAGAATATTTTAATAGCCTCTCCTTTTTTTTTACTTAGACTTATAAAATTATAATAATTTAATTAAAATCAATTATTTGTATTTTACTGACTATGTTAAATTTAAAATAAAATTAATGAATTGGTTGGTTTTAATTGATTGTTTGAAAGGAAACCAATAGAATTTACATTGTTATATAAGTATATATATTGATGTTCACAACAAGTGCTTATTTATTATACAATTTAATGATGTAATTGCACAAGTTCCAATGTTTGTTTTTATTATAAAAGCATGTACCTTTTGTTCTTCCTAACAATACAAAGGTTCATCACATCAAACACACACGGCATCTGTATAACTAGTCAGTCTTCAATGGCAGCTCAAGGTACAACCTTATTCTTTTTTCTCTCTCTCTCTCTTTCTCTCTATAGTTTGTTACATGTATTATTATTATTATTATTATGTATTTAATAAAGTATACACAAAATTCAGTTGCCTAACTTGACATATTTAATTAAACTAATTTGGTTGTTTTCTTTCACTTCTTCACAGTTTTCACCATACTCAATAAACAAGTTAGTTAATGCTAAAAAACTTGTTATAAAGTTGCATTCACTCCTTTGTTCTGTTGTTTACATTGAAGACTCAAACAAGGTTTCTCATCCTTTTGCCTCTTGGAATTGTGTTCTAGAAGTACAAAAATACTGGTGAGATCTTTAGGTTTATTTTTATACTTAATATCATAGTTTTAAATTGCGTCTGCAACTGTAATTACAGTCGTAATATAAAAGTTTTTGATGTCTATGCAACGACATCGCAACTGCATCGGCCATATTTTTCTAAAATTTTGCCGATTATAAGTTTTGCGAAATTTAAATGATGCTAGATATAGTTGTGTTATTTATTTGATTTGATATATTGTGTTTAACATGATAGGTAACATTTACAAGGATCAAATATTTGTCCTCCAAAGTTTCATTTCATAAAAAAAATTACAATCATCTATGGAAGGTCTAAATTGGGATGGTTCAGAAATTTTAGAGAGCACACCAATCTTGTGGAGTACTCATCATCATCATCATCAAGAACAAAACATTGAAGGAGACTACTCCTCCATATCAAAATCTCATAGTCATCAAATACAAGAGATGGATCAGAAAGTTCAAACAAGTCACACAGTGATGATGCCAAACACAAATTTATCACAGCATGCAGCAGCAGCATTAACAACCATGACAGTAAAATCAGCTGAAGCTGCTGTATCCAGCTGGAAAAAAGAACCTTTAATACTTCAATCATTTCAGTCATTTTCAGTCAATAAACCTTACAACAGTAGTACTATTACTATGCCAGATTTCAACATGGCCCACCAACAACAACAACAACTCATCAAAAATGGTTGTTCTTTTGATTGTTTAATTTCAGCTAGTACTAATAGCAACACAGACACTACTTCTATTGAAGATGATGATGGAATTTCAAACATATTTTCTGACTGCAGAAGAAGAAAATTATGGAACTTCAGTTATGCCACTACTGCTTCTAATTCCTCTGCTGAAACTGATCATAGTAATGTTTCAAATGGTACTAATTACAAAAACAAAGACATGCAGTGTAATAAACTCAATGAACTTGATGAAACAATGTCTCAAACTTCATCAGATCAATTACAGTCCAAGGCAAGTGAACATCATTTTTTCAGAACTGTTCAAAATTCTGTTTCTGTTGAAAATGGTTTTGGAATTTTCTCTGATAAACCACCAAAATGTAAGAAACCAAGATGGGAAAAGGGTCCATTTTCATCAAATATAAATTTCCAACAACCAAAATCATCAACAACATGCTGTTCTTCTTCATCAAATGAAGAGACTGATCCAGAAGCAATAGCAGCAATGAAGGAAATGATGTATACAGCAGCAGCATTTAGGCCAGTGAATTTTGGAATGGAAAATGATGTGATTGAAAAGCCTAAGAGAAAAAATGTTAAGATATCAAATGATCCACAAACAGTGGCTGCAAGGCATAGAAGGGAGAGAATAAGTGAGAAGATTAGAGTTTTGCAAAAGATTGTTCCTGGTGGAAGTAAAATGGACACTGCTTCAATGCTTGATGAGGCTGCAAATTATCTTAAGTTTCTTAGATCACAAGTTAAAGCACTTGAAAGTTTTGGGAACAAAGTTAATGCAATGGATTGTCCTTCAACTAGTATTGCATTCTCTTTTAACCCTTCTTTTCACATGCAAATTAATCCTAGTGATCATAACAATCATGATTATTATTAATATTATTATCATTTAGACAATGATTAACATGTCTGATCTTCATTTTCTAGCTAATGATGCAGGAAAATGCTACTGTAATTGTTGTAACTTTATTTTTCAGTATAATCATCAGTACTGACTTTGTTTAAAATTATGATTAATGATGATGTTTTTTGGCCTTATCATGATTCATCAGGTGCATACCAGAACCATCATGCATGATTAAATAGTTTTATTATTTTGGTGACAGTGTTATTCGTTGTCATTGCATTTTTTTTCTTGAGAGGTAAAAGTCATTCGTAGAAATATAAAATTGTTTTTGTCTCTAAATTTAATTTTAATCAGCGCCGGTCCAATACATATGAAGATCTAAAGCGAATTTTAATATGAGGTTTAAAACGAATTTTTTAAATTTTAACATGACATCGCTAAATTAATATAATTAATGTCATGTAATATTTCTTTTTTAATTGATTTAATATTATTAAAATAATATTAAATTTAAAAAATATTTATATATTTTAATTTTGAAATACGATGCATTTTTACTAAGTAAATTTTTTATTTGAGGCCTTTTGATTTGATGAAATAAATTTTTTATTTTTCATGAAAGTCTAAATGATTGTTTTGTTGACCTTAGACTTGAACCAACTCTTATTCTAATTTGAAATTGAGTTTGAAGCTTCCATATTTATAACTCATAGATATAAAAAAAATATCTATTATGAGAAGTCAATTCTTTAAATAAATATAAGTATAAAAATTAGTTATATCTTTTAAAGTACCTTGGACAACAAACTTAAATAAGCATCTCAAATTCAATTTTAATATTATCAATTTTATAACAACAATAAATATGATTCAAAATGATATATTTAATAAAGGTTTAGCATATGATGCCAAGTTGTCATATCATTAATTGATTACGACAAACTAGTGAAACTAAAGGAAATGGGTGATTAAACAACAGAAAGGCCTAGCAATTAAACAAAGGGCTAGAAAGTGTTTGTCAGTTTAAAAATATTATAATTTTAGTAGTTTAATTACTAAGTTGCATTTTTGTTGGAGAACCTTAACTAACAAGTTAATTTTTTAATTACTAGTAATATGATTTGTTAGGTAACCAATGCAGAGACATTCTCTTTAAGATTAGTGAGCAGGGTCAGTGGCTCTGTCTCCTTAATTCAATCCAACGCGTGCCATTGAAAATCACTCCAAACGCATAGCTAGGCACGTGCTTGCATATTCTTCTTTTTTGGCACGAGCAATGTTGTAGTACTATATAAAATCTCCTTGTGTCTTGTTTAAACGTATCAAGTTTCTCAAATATTAATGTAACTAATCATATTGTTAATCATAACGACGGCTACAACAAAACATCATCAATTTTATTTTAACATCCTTACTATGCATGTATATGCGTTATATTAATATATTTTACTATATTACTAATGTATTTGAATGTGACATTTTTAGTTAAAATGAAATTTTACATTCTCCTCTCTTCTTAATTGTATTGTCTAAAATTTTGGAGTTTTATGTTATAAAAATTGATTTTTAATTAATAAGTCCCTAAATATAGACATCTCTTTATTAAATTACGGAAATTAAAAAAATTGATAGTAGTAAATGTTTAAAAGACCAACGATCGAAAATGGAGGAATATAAAATTTTTTTAAGAGATAAAAGTCTATTTAGTTGAAAAAGTTAGACTATATATCATTAAAAAGTGTTTTAAGTATCCTAAACTGACCTATTTAAGAATAAATTACCATTATCAATATATTAAATTATGTAGTTTGTGCTAAATAATTAATTTAGTAATTTTTGGCATACTATACTGTATACTTTACATTACACATGCACAAGTTGAAACGTCAAGTTGATATTGAAAATTACCAATTGTTCCCGTAATTCGAAGCTCATGAATAATTTCTCAACTCAATTTGTGTACTATTAATCCATTATATGGGTCTTGCTTCTACTTGGACCGGTGATTGGTTGTTTTGTTCTTCAATTTGTTTAATGAGTTGGCCCAACTTGTGGCCTTAGTTTGTAAGTATTGTTGGGCCTATGATTTTTCTAACAAGTTAGACAAAAATATGTCTTCCTTAATTCGCATCATAAATTCTTAATCTACTGAAAATTTGATCTTATATACTCAAAAGTCAAACTCAAATCTTTTTTCGACCCAATTTCTTTAGTTTTTATATTAAAAAGAAAAAGACAAAATAAACTACACCATTAAACACAAACTCTCAATAGAGTCTTCGAACAACATTAATTAGAGGGCCAATATATTTATTTTCTTTATGATATATATATGTCCCACTGACATACACTAATTTGACAGAGAACATAGAATAATATCATGAAGAAGAAATTGAAGGATCCTTCTTTCATCCAAATAAAATTTCAATTTATTTTCATTATCCATCAAAAGACTGAGAGCATTTTCTATAATCTTATCACTTGATCTATTTCTTTTACCAATTGAAATATTCCAAACATAATTGATACTCCCACCGATATTGAATATAACCAACAAAAAATAATTGATGACTATTAATAATAGTAGATAATTTAATTTAACTTTCTTGATGTAATAC
>JBBPBP010000004.1:60750650-60771709 GCA_037974735.1 Cicer chorassanicum
TAAAAAATCTAACTTAAAAAATGTAAATTACATACATATCCACTTTATTAAGTAGTTTTTTGAAAAAAAAAATGGTTGTGTTTGTAGTCTAAAACTAGAATGTGTAGGCTATTGACTTAAACTTTCATAAAAATAGGTGTAATTTTATTTGATAGATGATTATATATAGTTTTATTAGTAAAAGTTGAACCACCCAATTGCATTTAAATAATATGAAATCACATCATAATCTTGTAAGAAATCAATTGAAACAAGTAATAAAACAATACAAACAAAATACAAAAACAATTAAATAGGAAAAAAAAAATACAAACAATAGTTAAGTACTAATAAATCGAGTAATTCAGTAAGTTTTTTGTTTCCAATTTAAATTTTTATTTATTTCCTAAAAGAAAAGGTAAGTAATTAAGTTAGTAAGTTAAGTAAAAGTAAACAAGTGAAAAATGCAAGATTTCAATTTGGAAAATAAAAAAAGAAAAGCACTCTACACATCCGTTAAACGACAAGGCGTTTAAGCATTGGAAATTCAGGAGAAAGAGAAGAAGCGACAGCTACTCCTTCTTCCTCCGACGTGTTACTGAGTTGTTAGGGCTAACTGAGCTATAGATTCATTTCAAATTATGCGTTTCATCCATCGATTTTTCATCACATCAAACGACGTCGCTAAACATCTCAATCCCTCTACTCTTTCCTTTCATTGATCACCATTATCGGCGTGATCGCGCGTGACACGGTATCGCTCGTATTTCGTTTCGATTTTTTCTTTCTAGGGTTTGGGAGGGGATAATCATTATCTTCGATAGTTTAGAGAAAATAGGATATTAGAAACCTAATTAGTATGTAAGTGATCTTGATTTGTATATTTTTGGATTGAATTGTTGAAGATCTGTGGATTTAGGATTTTGAGTTTGATATTAGAAACCTAAATGCTATTTATATTGAGAAATTTGTGTCTTCAACAGGTGATTGTGTGTGTGTTCTGTGGTAGATAGTAGAACTAGAAGACTGAATTGTAAACAGCATGGTGAGTTTTGTTTAATTGAGTATTCTTGTTTTGGTTCTGTACTTTTTTGTCATCGATTCTAACCTTTGATTCACTTGATTTGGTTGTGGTTGTGACATTTTACATTTATTTACCTTTTTTCGGAACCAAAAACATAGAATTATCTTCTTGGAGCTTTCAAGCCTGCATGTAATGTTCTGATCACATTTAACGATGGAAAAAACCGTAAGCAGGTGAGTCACCTTTTATTTTTGTTTCAATCATGAAATTGTAGTGTAGATCAAATTGTGGCAATTGAGTTTTGTATTGTTGTTGAGGTTGATTTTAGTGAGAGTTTACGGAGTGTTGGAAATATAATAGAATATATTAATGTCCGTGTTCCACTTTTGAAGCAGAATTGGAATTCATCGTATCATAGATTTCATTACATATTCAGATTCATTTATCTTTGTAAATTACAATTGCTATAATTTCTCTTTCTAAATTGTACTCATTTTGTGTGTTGTATAAATTATAAAATATCTGCTGTGTTCTTTACTCTAGCAACGTGGGTTTGATCCCGCTCTCGTTGGAAGCTTCCATCGCATAATACAGTCTTTGTTGAACTTAGCTCTGAATTTTGTTCTGTCACAGTAAGTCTTGGCTGTTTTGTCTCTCCAGCTGCCATCAGTTCTTTTTACGGTCACAGTCTGCCGCTGACAAGTATTTTTTTTGTTCGAAAAGCCCTATCAAGTGCGCCTCTCCTTCTCCAGCTGTTTCCCAAAGTTTCGTGACTAGAGACCTTGCCTGAGCCTCTACGTGTCAATTGTTTTCTATCTAAACCTGCTTGCGAAAACCACACGCTGCCCTCCCAATGTGAGAACCTCATTGCGCCTCCACCAGAATATTCATCAATATCTCGTGTGCCTAATTTTGGTCTTGTATCATATTTTCTCCCTAGTTTGAGCAATCAGTCTAAGTGCCTAGACTCCACTGTAGTTTGCTCTTAAAAGTATACTGTTTCAGTCTTCATTTCTACCTTACAGCATCATTTGAAAGATCTGATAAGAATCAGAAAGGTCCCATTTCATTTGCCTTTTCAATGACGCCATCTATTACCTCTGAAAAATTTAATGGCAAAAATTACCTTGACTGGTGCTTTCCTGTTGAAATATGGTTTCGTGATCAGGGGCATTATGATCATTTAACAACCCAAGTTGAGAGAGTAGATGATTCATTAAAGGATGAATGGGAAAATACTGATTATCAATTAGCATCCTTGCTTCGGCAATCAATTGACTCACCGTTTCTAGTTCACTTTCACTCCTATATGTCTTGTTATGAGATTTGAAAGAAGGTTAAGAGTGTTTATGTTAATGACATTCAGAATCTCTATGGTTGTGTCCACAATTTGGCAACTCTTGGAATGGGAGATCATGATTTAATTCCTATTTGAACAAAGCTGAGTCAACTATTCAACAAATGAAGATGATTCTAATGGATAGTGATCCTTCAAAGGTGATAGATTAGATAGATCAAATGTACATGGTTTTTGTTCTTCATAGTCTACATCAGAATTTTGAAAACCTCAAAAATGAAGTTCTAACCAATCTCAACATTCCTACTACAGAGGAACTAATTAACCATTTACTTTGAATTTCTTGGACTGATGAACCTCCCAAGTCTAATTCTGAAGTAGACTCCACTACTTAACAAAATTTGTCATCAAGAAAGGAGACATGGAACGGATGGTCGTGGTACTTCTTGCAGAGTTTTCCAAGAAAGTATTCATACATGTCGTAACTTTCTTTGTTGGCTTCTTAAGATGTACTTGGATTTACTAATGAAAGATTGGTTTGAATTGTTGGATTTTTTGTTTTGAATTTATACTGAGAAATTGTTACTCAATTTGGTTGCCCGATTAACATTTTAAGAAGTAATAATGCCAAGGAGTATTTTCTTGTCTTATTCAAGTCTTTTATGGTCTCCAAAGGGATGATTCATTAGTCTTGTTGTCCATACACACAACAATAGAATGATATTGTACAAAGAAAACATTACCATCTTAATTCTATCCATATCTTAAGGTATGTTTAGTTTCAAAAAAACGTTCTGTTTTGATGGAATCCGATGGAAAGTATAGTAAATAGTAGGAGTTACTACTTGTTGGCAATTATGGTTAGGAAATAATTAGTGACAGTGGTATTTGTTAGGAAGTGACAATTATGAGGTAGTCAGGATAAGAAAATAACTTTTGCAGTTATTTATTAATATAAGGCAAAATTTCTCCCGCAGTCCTCTAAGTTATCTTACTATACCGGAATAGTCCTTTATGTTTTTTTCAAGTTGGTCATTTAACTTTCATAGCAAACAATCCGTTGACCTTTAAATTAAAAAAAAAAAAAACAGTTTAACAAAACAAGGTAATCAATCAACTTTGTTACTTCCTAAATTTTTGAAAACGAATAATAGTTTCAAAACAGTAATCAAACAAGTCCTAATAATCTCTGGGACAACAACTGTGTTACTCTATTTTCTGTAATTTGGTGCGATTTAATCTTATTTTCTTCTATTTAAGTTTTATGTTCTATCATTATTCAAACCTATTTCCTTCTATTTTGATCGGTGTTCTATCATGTTTTCGTTTTCTATTTTTTCTTTAATTAAAAAACTGTTTGTTTTAATTTTTTTTTCTGTACAAATATTTGATACTTGGAAACAAAGTGTAAACAAGGGTAAAATATTGTATTAAATGTGAAGATAAGAAATAAAAACATAAAATGTTTTCACAGACCAAACAGGCCCTTATTATTTCAAGCTAATGTCCCTTAGAGATTGGTTGCACCTTTAGAAAATTATGACTACTGCAATTTCTCTTCTTGTTACATTGTATTCATACTGTATATAAAATATAAATATCATGTTGCTTACAATCTTCTTCACTTAATATTGTTCAGAATTTCTTATTTCATTTTGTCCTCACTTTTAACTCGCAAGTGAGGGAAATTTTAACATAGTTTGCTATTTATCTTTGCACTATTAATATTTGGAATCATCCACTAGTAATAATTTTAGTGACATGTATATGACCGTTTTGGTTGACATCCTTTTTGTCGTTTTCAAGGTTCCATTCAAAAAAGAAAATGGTCAAACAGTTACAGTCCCACTTTTTCACAGTCAAGAAAACATTGCTGGAAAGGTATTTAGTTGTCTAATATTTTATTGAGTTTATCTTGGTGCATGTTTGGATTAGGGGTTAGTTTGGCAAAATCATGGTGCCACCGTTATTTTGTCAAACTCACCGTGATTCCAAACATACGCTTAAACTCATGTTATTGTTGCAATTAATTTTGATATTTGTCCAGTGAGCCTTCCTGCGTTGACTAATTTTGTATTTGCTGCCATCTTTAGATTACAATAGAACCAATGCAAGGGAAGAAGATTGATCACAATGGCATAAAAGTTGAGCTCCTTGGACAGATAGGTTTGTACTTGAGTAATCCTTCCACTTTTCAGTTTGTTCTGTGTCTTTGCATTGAGTGTATATGCTGCTTCAAGCTATTTATTCATAGTTCTCTTTTTAAAATTACTATTTAGGCAAGATATTCCAACTTGATTCTCTACTTTTATATATTTGTCAAGTGTGATGGTGATGGTCAGCTGGATTTTTGCTTTTCTGCTTAGTTCATTTGACTCAGGATAAAGCATAAAATGATCCACATCTCTGGAAAACATCATCAAATTATTATTCTAAAAGCTTGCAGTCCTAATTACGAATTACTTTGTATAGATACGAGAAAGATGGGTTCCCTACTGTGACTTCCATTTCAGTTTTGTCAAAACAGTTTAAGAAAATGTTTTCTTTGACTCCCCCACCCCCTCTCTTCCTTGATGATCTGTATCTGAATTGTTAAATTATTCTTTTGGTAATGACCCTGAAAGTAAATAGATTTTTCATTCATCACTTGTATTAAATATGCAGTTGTCATCCCACTTTTGCTTTGAATTTTTTCTCGTTCATGATTTTCATCACTTCTTACTGTATTACTGATATATAGTTCATTTTGAATTTCGTTTCACTGTGCAGAGATGTATTTTGACAGAGGGAATTTTTACGACTTTACTTCCCTTGGTAATTGAGTATTCTGTCACTTCCATATTCTACACAGTTGTAGTTAGCCTTTCATTTAATGGTGAATTACTTACAGCTGAGAACTACGTTATCATTTTGCTGTCTTTTGCAGTAAGAGAACTAGATGTTCCTGGAGAAATCTATGAAAGGAAAACATATCCATTCGAATTCTCTACTGTTGAAATGCCATATGAGACATACAATGGGGTGAATGTGAGGCTTAGGTATCAAATCTTGGAAGAAGCATGTGTCTCAGTTAAAGTTTCTTCATGTGCTTTTGTAGTCTTCATTTATTATTTGTTGTGCAAATAATAGGATGAGGAACTTGAATATGATATAATGTGATGTTTCTGTGCATTTGCAATTTCCAGGTATGTCTTGAAAGTGACCATTAATCGTGGTTATGCAGGAAGCATAGTTGAGTACCAGGATTTTGTGGTATGTTCTTTATCAGTCAGATAAAATTTGTGATTTATGGTCTGAGATATCAAGTTGAACGTTGTTTTTATCTAATTATTGCATTTTGGGGATAATGTTATGTTAATGTAGCTGTGAAAATTGAATACTTTTACATGAGTGTTGTGTCCCGGTCCCTACACCCAAAAAGTGTATATGGTCATGTTACACATAATATTTTTCCAATTGATACTCCTATACTTTCACCCATGATTGTTAAACTGTCTAGTTAACTCGAGGACCGATACAAGTTTATAAGTCAAAATTGAGTTAACTCACTTACAATGTCATTCCTGTGTAAACTCAGGTAGACTCGTATAGAGTTGAGTTTGTAGTCAGTTGAATGTGTCTCAAACATAATGGTTATTTCCACAACATTTTGATAAGAGGAGTGTTAACAACACACTCGTTAACACACACTTTCTAACACACTCTATTTGATTGGTTAAAATTTACATAGGTCTGACCAAAACATATGGGTCCTATATAAATTTAGTGGGATCCATGTGTATTTTAACCAATCAAACAGAGTGTGTTAAAAAGTGTGTGTTGCTAGCATTATTCTTTTGATAATGACAATAGTTTGGTGTATTAAAGAAAAACTCTAAATGCATCAGCTCATTGATACAGGCTTAATAGTGCACAAAGCCTTAACTTCCAGGGCACAAACCATAGATGCATCTAATCTCCCAACGTGAACCCATCATCTGCAATGGAGCTGAAGGATACAAGATCGGGTCTCAATCCCATAGCTCCCAACATAATTGAATTCACAAACTAGAAAACATAAACTCTCACAAGTCACAAGTTTACAATAAACCCAACAGGCCAACGAAATAATTGAACCCGACTTTATAAGCTGAAACCTATCTCAATCGAGCTTAATCCAGCTCCAAAGCGTGTAGCCCAGCCCATCATCCTTTTGAACTTTGTGGTTTGTTAATTTTTCCATCGATTTTGAACCTGTTATGTTCTTTGTGGTCCGGTCTAGTCATCTTACTACATACTATTAAATTATGTGTCATGTCATTCATTCATCTTTGTACACAGGATTAAGTCATGTTTTATCCATCTCATCGCGTGGTATTAAATTATGTATCATTCATCTTACTACGTACACGGTTATTAAATTATGTGTAGATTTGTACTAAATAAACTCTTATGAGTCTACAAGTAAACTCCGACGGGTCTGAGTCTACAAAAATACTTGTATATATATCTGTATATATTAATTACATGATAGGGTTTTTTATTCTATTTCATGACTTAGATATAAATTTTATTTTTATCCGTTGGTCAGGTTCGCAACTATTCTCCACTTCCGCAGATTAATAACAGCATTAAGGTGAGCTTAATAACAAGTTAATGGAGTTTCAATGCTGTCTAGCAAAAATTCATTTCCATCATGCCATGATAGTAATAACGATACATGCTACTAATTTCCATCAATTAAAAACACGATAATGGCCCTGGAGCAATGAAATGGTAAAATTGTGTCATCAACCATTTCCTGTCAATTACTCATTGAAAAAGCATCTACAGGCACATGTTGTTATTTCCTTGTGCTTTTCTTCATATCTTTGTTTTCTTTTTTATAAATTCATATCTTTGTTATTAGCTGCTTTTAATTCTTCATTTATGTATTTAGCAATATGTTATACCATTCACAGATGGAGGTTGGAATAGAAGATTGTCTGCACATTGAATTTGAATACAACAAAAGCAAGTAAGTTGAATATTGACCATTTGACTGGAGTTTTGTCTTCTTTTTATTGTCTTTTATTATTACTATCAACTTGATCCTATGGTATTTCTGCTTACAGCTTGAAATATGACATTTACTTATTGCTTTATCTTGTTTAGTTATATTGGCCTGTAACTTAACTATAACCAAGTAATGATCCTAGGTAATAATTAGGCAGGTATGTGCACCAGATATATTTTTGTCAAACTCTAATGCTGTACAGGCCTTATATTTGAAGAGAATATTGTTCCTCATCAACTTATTTATTTATATGTGAAAGGACAGGAGACTTGTAAATACTTATTGGGAATTTCAACTTTTTAGGTATCATCTGAAAGATGTTATCATTGGCAAGATATACTTTTTACTTGTCAGAATCAAGATAAAAAACATGGATCTTGAGATTAGACGCCGAGAGTCAACAGGATCAGGGACCAACACCCATGTTGAGACGGAAACATTGGCTAAATTTGAGTTGATGGATGGTGCTCCAGTCAGAGGTAGGTTAACCTTGAAATCGGATGAGTAAACAAAGTAAGATGAAAAGTTGTGTAACAACTCAAGTTTGCAATTAACAAAGCAAAATTAGTCAAGGCTAAAATTATTTGCCACATATAGTTGGTCCCAAGGCTAGATTAAAAAAGGAAGGTAGTTTTGGGTGATTGGTTGGTAACTAAAATTTTGGTCAAATTTTTTATTACATGGATCAAACATAAAATATGTTCTGCTTATATTGTTTTGCAATTAGCAAACCAATTTCTCAAAGACAACATTTGTGCCCATAAATTCAATGAGTAATGCTTGATTGCTTTTACAGGTGAGTCAATCCCAATCAGACTATTCCTCAGCCCTTATGAGCTGACACCGACTCATCACAACATTAATAACAAATTCAGTGTGAAGTACTTTTTGAATCTTGTGTTGGTCGATGAAGAGGATAGGCGATATTTCAAGCAGCAGGAAATCACAATGTACAGGCTGCAAGAATCTTCGTGAAAAATTATCATACAAAGAATGAGTATTAGGTTTGTTGATGATAGTAATAAAGAAGATTCTGATGAACATTGAAGAGCTCTCAAGTCCGGGAATCAGTCAGTGAATCCTGTTTTTTTCATGGGGTAAAATGGTTTGGCATTCTAACATGCTTGAAATTCAACATATGCAATGATGTACATTGACTGATCTGTTATACGATATTGAAGGAAGCACCTCTTATCTGTGCTGGATTGTTGATATCCATGAGAATGTGTTATATGTGGTTGAATATTTGTTGTGATATCTTTAAGACTCCGGTTTTCCTGTTATCTACATTGCACTACCTCATGAAACAATGATGTCCTTTTTTCAATTATTTTGAACAAACAGAATCTGTTGTTGGATACCAATTTGTTTTGTTTGTTTCTGCATTGACACATTTTTCTTTTCTTCTTTTTGATATTGGATTTGTGTAATGATGTACTTGAGAAATTCTCGAAAACCAGAGTGATGAAGATTAAAGTTCTGAATTAATTTTTTCTGTCAATGGTTATCCAAGCTGAAACTAATGAGATGTACGCAAAAGCAATAATTATGAATCGATGAACCATTGTCGTAACAAATCAAATATCAAATACTCTTGTTAGGATCAGTTCTGCCATGACGCTGATTTTGTGTCTGTGTGACTGAATTGTGGAAATACAATTGCATTGACGATAATTTGCCTAGTAAATAAAGCTTTATCAAAAGATGAACACATGTGGAAAATTACAGAAGTTCAATTCAGTGTTATGAGGTAAAAAAGATCATTACGAATCAAAGTTTATGCTTTTATATGAAGCAAAAACTTCAATTAACAATTTCTTCATGGTTCAGAATTTGCTCGCTAGTTGGATTTTCACCACTTTCTGTCTTTGGTAGTTCCTGCTAAATGAAAATAAAAGAAACAAAGATATTGAGTAGTGCAACAAAATACTTCACACTCTGTTGCACCAAAAGAGAGTAAGAAAATTAGAAGAGGAGGAAATATTCGAGAAACTAGTGCATCAAATTTACAAAGTGCAGGCAAGAATTGAAGATGCAATAAAGTCTCTTTCTGACTTTCAAAACAGTTTGAATTCTCTATTCTATTCGTTCTATAACTAAAAGGAAAATATTATTGTCATCCATCCAGTCTGATTAATAGTTATTTTTAACTTTGATTAATGTTCACCGGACTGGAATCATTATAAATTTTAAACTTGATAATTTTTTAACACTTTTCTATGATCACTTGCAATTGCCATTGTTATCTTTCACCTTGAAGTCATAACTATTACATTGATTAGAACTTGCATTTTTTTTTTTATTTTTTTATTTTGGGTTTTTAGAAAATGCCCCCGCCAAGTCAGCAAAAAATCATATTTGTGGAAATCCATAGCCATCTTGAAGTAATATATAGTAGGGATTTATTGTTACTGGTAAATCAAGTTATAAAAATGATTGTCTTAATGTTTCCTATAGCTTAATTTTTTTAGTGGTGAATTCTAAATAAGAGTCATACATACCTCATATCAAATTATGACTGATGAGAGTCAACTCGCTATTATTTTTTACATTTTGTGTCAAAAAAGAAAATGCAGAAGAAATATATCAAAGAAAAAACACGGGCCTCTCATTCAAGATAATTTTCTCATGTGTTTGCAAATTACAAAGTAACCCCTTCATTTGTTTTCATTTGATTCGACCGTTTACCTAAAACTCAAAGGGCAATTTTGGTATAGTGTCACCTTCATAAAAACATTTATCCATTTTTTTTTTAATATTTTTTTCAATGATTAACTATATAAACTAAATTCCTAAACTCTTGTTTCTGGTCTTAGATTTTTATTACTTTGTTACTTTGTTGTTCCTCAATCAAGTTCACATGGTTCTGTTGTGAATTCTTCAGACAGAATTTGCATGGCAAGTGTTCTAGGTTCTTATTCAACCATTGTTACATCCTATGCATTTAAGAATGAACCACAACTTTGCACTAAATTCACTTGCTCCACTTTATGGCTTCCTTGCATTAGTCACCATGGAAGCAAGGGTAGAAGAAAACATTTTCAGCTCAATTCCTCAAATGGGCATCCCCTAAATGCTGTTTCTTCTCATGATGGTGTGTCTTCTATTTCTATATACATTATATTATATATTTCTTTATATGATTTTCTCTCTCTTTTTTTTTCTTCCTTTTTATGTTGTTGTTGATATTGTGAAGGTTAAATTTATCTTGATTAAAATGATTGTGTTGTGTGTATACCTTGTTACTTGATGTGGCAATCGATGCTCCCCTATTGCCCTAGATTTACTCTTTTCAATGCATTGGCTTTGTGGTGAGTGTGATCTTAGCTTTTATTGTTATATATATGCCTTCAACAGCCAACTTGTTTGTGACTATGGTTTTAAATTGCGGTTCTGATCGTGTTGCAATTGTAGTTGCGATGTGGTAATAGAGATCTCAACAACCTTTATGTCGTGAGTGAAAGGGGATCACATCTTTGAGCTTGTGATCTTAGGTTTGATCTCAGATTCATGCATATTAAAAGAATTAATATTGGAGGAGATCTTGGATTTGGATGCTTGATAGTACCCAAAAAAATGTTGTGGCAATTTGGTTGCAACTTGTTAGTAGAGTTAGAATTAGTGGCTTCTTAGGGTTCTTTTATCCTTGTCAATTAGCCACTTTAAATGGTAGATCATATTCAACTTGTATAAAAAACTAACAACGTTATGTTTCTAGTTGATATCACATTGTCCCCATAGTGTGAGTTAAGTGGTAAGAGTTTGACATTATAACCTCAGGAGACAAAGTTCAAATCACGTACTGGACAGTTGTAAAATGGTCTGAAACTGTGTAGTTTATAAAATGTTTAGCTAAAGTCATATATCATATAATTCACATATTTATGCAGGTTTTGCTGGAAGTTCATTGGCCAAAGAAGATGGCCAACCTCAACAAGTTGAAGGATCATTTTCCTTGTCAGATTCTGAATGCAAAGGATCCAACCTTAGTATAACTGTTGTTGGCGCTTCTGGAGACCTTGCCAAAAAAAAGATTTTTCCAGCACTCTTTGCTCTTTTTTATGAAGATTGGCTACCTGAGGTCTGTATTAATTTAGTATATAGTTTTTCATTCAGAAGCTTGAACATTAGTTAAATGAGTTGTTTGTAGATGATTTACATGTTTGGAACATTATGTTTGAGGTTCTATAGTTGTTATCTTTATGCAGAATTTTATTGTGTTTGGATATGCTCGGAGCAAAATGACCGATGAAGAGTTAAGGAACATGATTAGCCGGACTTTAACATGCAGAATTGACAAGAGGTAAATTTTAATAGTAGCAATGATATTTGGTATGTAAGTATTTGTACAAAACTTGCTAAAAATGTCTTATAACTATTCGTGATTGTAGAGAGAAATATTTAAGAAACTTTTTTCACCTTTTTCTTAAGTCATCACTAAGACTCATTGGTATCAGTTTGCATTTTTTATGTTATTGTGGCAGCATAATGTAAAACCTTCTTTCTTACTTTTCTCTTATACCGATGAGTTTTTTTGAGTTGTAGGGAAAACTGTGAAGATAAAATGGATCAATTCTTGAAAAGATGCTTTTACCATTCTGGTCTGTACAATTCCGAGGACAACTTTCGAGATTTGGATTGCAAGCTGAAAGAGAAAGAGGTAATGGTAGAAAAAAACCATATCTGATCATATACGCTATTTAATTCACAAATTTGACACTAAACAATAATAGCTTTCTCAGAGTAGTCCCTGGAGTTAATATTCCTTAAAAAAGTGCTGGAATATGTAGATCTTTCAGAATAAGGTGAAAAGCCTGTAGAACAAATGATAATATGTAAATCAAAACTTGCTGTTACAAAAAAGGGTTCTATAATCAACCAAAGAAAGGCATTTTTTTTAATCATGGCAGGTGCATTCCTTAGCATTGATCTTGATACATATTTTGTTACATTTTGGTAATGGTCTCTTCTAGGGTGGAAGACTTTCAAACAGGTTGTTTTATTTGTCAATACCTCCAAACATATTTGTGGATGTGGTGAGATGTGCTAGCCTCAAAGCTTCTTCAAAAAATGGCTGGACAAGAGTTATTGTTGAAAAGCCATTCGGACGTGATTCGGAATCATCTAGTGAGCTAACAAGATGTTTGAAGCAGTACCTCACCGAAGAACAAATATTCAGGTTCATTTTTTTTTTTCATTTCGTTTTCTTCATAACAAACTGAAGAAGAAAGTTTGGAATTACTGAAATTTGATTACTATCTAGGATTGACCATTACTTAGGTAAGGAGCTTGTGGAGAATCTCTCTGTGCTTCGTTTTTCGAATCTGCTTTTTGAGCCTCTATGGTCCCGGAACCACATTCGCAATGTGCAACTAATATTTTCTGAAGATTTTGGAACAGAAGGAAGAGGAGGGTGAGTCGTGTTGTCATATATGTTTCATGATGTTGTTACAGTGAAATGGTAACTCACAAACTAATCAGGCTGTAATCTTGCTTTTTTTATAGCTATTTTGATAACTACGGAATCATTCGTGATATAATGCAAAATCACCTTCTTCAAATACTAGCACTGTTTGCAATGGAACCGCCGGTCAGCTTGGATGCAGAGGACATCAGAAATGAAAAGGTATATCTCTTCTGGCAATCTTTAGTGTTACAATCAATGTTATTGGGCCACCCGTATTTAACCACACTTCAGATGCCCAGTCTTAGACATGATGGGGTGCATTGAGATCTCACATCACCTAAAGCAATGACCAAGTTAGTCCTTGTTCTGACCAATCCTCAATCTTGGAGCTCGCTTGTTTCTAGGGTTGAGTTAGATCTGGCCCAAATTCAAAAATATAGTACACCTTACCTATAATATTTTATTTTCAGTTAGTTACCCTAAATATCCTATAATCTTAATGAAAGGTTTCAGCCATCATCTTTATGTTCAGGTAAAGGTTCTGAGATCAATGAGACCAATACAGCTTGAAGATGTTGTAGTTGGTCAATACAAGGGTCACAGCAAGGGTGGTAAATCATATTCTGCTTATACAGATGATCCAACTGTTCCAAAGGGTAGTCTTACTCCGACATTTGCTGCAGCAGCTCTTTTTATCAACAACGCCAGATGGGACGGGGTTCCTTTTCTCATGAAAGCTGGCAAGGCTCTTCATACTAAACGGTATGGAATATTTCATCTTTCTTTTGGAAATCTGGGACTTCTTGTATTAGATTTGCATTCTTTGGAATCATGATTACAAAATACTCCATGCATAAAAAATGTATCAGTGCAGAAATCAGAGTACAATTCAGACACGTCCCGGGTAACTTGTACAAGCGAAACTTTGGAACTGATCTGGACAAAGCGACAAACGAGCTTGTGCTTCGTGTACAACCTGATGAAGCTATATATTTGAAGATCAACAACAAAGTTCCTGGTCTGGGAATGAGATTAGACAGAAGTGACCTGAATTTGCTTTACCGAGCAAGGTATAAAATCTTCTAGATATGTTCTTCATGGAGTTGGCTGAATTGAATTCAACAGTAAAAGTTTTGAACGGAACATTATTGCTAAATTAATCTAAATTTAATTGTGAAGGTTAACTCGGTAATCTAGTTAATTCAGTGGAAGCGTGAGGGTGTTAAATAATTTTTTGACTTTCAATTTGTTTGAAGGTATCCAAGAGAAATACCAGATGCATATGAGAGGTTACTCTTAGATGCTATTGAAGGCGAACGAAGGCTGTTCATCAGAAGCGATGAACTTGATGCAGCTTGGGCACTATTCACTCCATTGCTAAAAGAAATTGAAAACAAGAAGATTGCTCCAGAGCTCTATCCTTATGGTAGCAGAGGACCAGTTGGAGCACACTACCTTGCTGCAAGGCACAATGTAAGATGGGGAGATCTCGGTAGCGAAGACTGATAAATGGCAGAACCCTCTTATGATTAAACAATAAACATACACACATCATCAGTTTCTATTTTAATCTTACAGGATTTTTGTGCTTTCCTCTCTATTGGTTGGAAAAAGAAAATTTCATGTAAAATAATAGCAAACTATTTTGTACTATATAGCTCGCGCTTGCCACCCTTTGAGTTGGAGGGCTGCCAGTTGATTTAGTGTCTATTTGTTTTTCCGTTTGCATCACACCAACCACATGTCAATGGAAAATCTACATTTTGTAGCTTTCGACAATTTTTCAGCAGGAATACATTAGGACGCGATAAATTCTGCCGCAATTCCAAACAAACACTTATTATATAACTTATAACTATATCATGATAATAGAAAATGGAGTAGCATGTAACATATACAACAGCTCAATATCAAAGTATATGTATCTTTTGTGGTTGATTTATTTAATGAAACATTCTTTACAATGAAGCATGTAATTGACAGCTTCAAAAATCATACAACACATAGGCAAAAAGCAACCTAACTAACAAGTTCAATTACTTGTCTCATTATCTATACTATTGATGACTATTTTTTCTTTGTCAAAACCTTGTGGCAATAAACGCTTGGCTTCAATTTCACTACACAGCATCAATGCCAACTGTTTTCTCCCACACCTACAAAGTCCACTACAAACCTCAGACAAAATACAAGAATCAAGAGCCATTAATCTGTCCAACATGTCCCTCAAGACTTGCACAGCTCCATCAAAGTCTTCATTCTTACAGAAAGCAGATACCAACACCCTAAAAGTATTCTCATTTGGACTATAACCACTCCTCACCATGGTTCTATAAACAAGAAAAGCACGTTCCGAATTGTTTCTCACACACTGACCTAAAATAAGAGCCGAAAAAGTTGATGCATTTGGTACCAAATTTTGCTTATCAAGCTCCTTAACCAAATAAGCAGCTTTCTTAGTCTTCCCTTCTTTACAAAATCCCAAAATCAATCCATTATAAGTCAAAATATCAGCCTTCACTTTATTCCTCTCCATCTCCTCAAAAACCCTAATCCCCATTTCACTATTACCAACTTGACTAAACCCATTAATCAAAGTATTATAAGTAACAATATTAGGAGCCACATTAGCCAACTTCATCTCACTAAAAACCCTATTAGCTTCATGCATTTTCCCCTCTTTACAAAACCCATTAATAAGAGTGTTAAAAGTAACAACATTTGGACACACCCCATTATTCCCCATCATCAAAGTTTTAACCTTTAAGGCCAAACCAAGCAAACCCTTTTCACAATACCCAGAAATCAAAGCATTAAAAGTAACAACATTAGGACACAAACCCATATCCTTCATCTTCTCCAAAACCTCATAAGCTTTATTCATTTCACCTAACTTACAATAAGCAGAAACAACCATGTTGAGAGTGTAAACATTAGGTGAAATACAATCACAAACCATTTGCTTATAGAATGATAAAACCAATTCAGGTCTTTTAAGGTAAAGCATTGAACTAAGAAAAGCATTGCAAGATTCAACAGATGGAAAGAAACCATATTCCTTCATTTTAACAAAAGTATCAGTTGCATTTCTTAGCTTGTTTTTATGAGCAAAAGTCTTGAAAAGAGTATCAAAAACAAGGGGTGAAGAATTGCATAAACGGTAGGAATGAAGCAATGCTTCAAAGAGATTCGAATTAGTGATGATTTTACTAAATATTGATTGTGATGTTCTAAAGTTTCGATTTTTTGTGAGAATGTGGAGGATGAATGAATGGGTTTGAAGGGTGTGAGAATTAGGGTTATGGGTATTGACCCAATTGAAGAAATTAAGAGATAAAACGTGGTCGTTTTGGAGTTTTAAGAGGATGTGTTTGATTCTGAATGGGGTTAGTGAATTTGATAAAGGATTGAGTTTTTCCCATTGAGAATGGATAATGTTACTGTGAAAAACGTTTATGAAATCTAGGTCTTGTCCTTTTGGTTGAGGAATTGTTTGGTGAGGAATTGGGAGATAGTGTTTTTTAGGGAATGTTTGGATTGATTTTGTTGAAAATTGATGAAACCTAATGCTTCTTTTCATTCTTTTGGCATTGATGTTGAACACTGTGTGCTTGGTTCTTTGATACGAGAGGAAGAAAATGAGTTCAAAATTATTGGGCCTAGTTGGGCTCGGGTACCATTTTATCCGGCCCAGCCCAATTTTCTCATAACAAAAAAAAATTGATCAAAATTCACAATGTTGAAGATGAATTTGCCTATTGAATAGTACAAAATTTTAAGATGGCGACACCGGTTGCCGGAATGATGGAAGGAGGAGTACCAATGGCACAACCACCGGGAACCGACATGACCGGAATATGCTTCAGAGATCAATTATGGCTAAACACTTACCCACTCGATCGTAACCTCGTTTTCGATTACTTCGCTTTATCACCTTTCTACGATTGGACTTCAAACAACGAACAACTCCGAATGCGATCTCTTCACCCTCTCGATCTCTCTCAACTCTCGTAACTCCTTTTAAACTATTATTGTTATTCTTCACTCTCAATCTCAATTTTCATTCTCTAACTATGATTAGGGTTTTTGTTTAGGAAAATGACGGGAACAGAGTATGTGTTGAGTGAAGTTATGGAACCTCACCTTTTCATTATGAGGAAGCAGAAAAGGGATAGTCCTGATAAAGTTACGCCAATGCTTGCTTATTACATTTTGGATGGTTCAATTTATCAAGCTCCACAGTTATCCAATGTTTTTGCTGCTAGAATTGTATGTTCTATTGCTCTATTACTGTTCCTTTTTCAAATTTTATTGTTTTGTAATGAAATGCTTTTTTTGGAATGTTTAGATTGACTTATTTGAGCTTATATATTGAGATAAACACTTGTTTTGTGAGACTATGTTTGGATAATCAACTTAATTAAGCACTTATATTAGCATAAACACTTACCGTATAAGTGTTTATGTATAATCTATTTCTATAAAATAAAGTCAAAATATTTTCATAAGTTATCCCTGAGGAGCTTATGAAAGTAAGCTGAAAACATGCTATCGATTGGTCATAAGTTGTTTTCAATAACCAATCCAAACAGGTCTTATTTGAGAGAACTTACACAATTACAAACAACTTATGACATCTCCAGAAGTTGTTTTCATCTTACTCTGATAAACTCTCCCAAGATAGCTTATGCAAATAGTTTGACTTTATTTTATCTTTTGGTATAGAAATAGCTTATACACAAGTACTTATGTGATAAGCGCTTATGCTAGCTATAAGTACTTAATTAAGTTGTTTATCCAAATAGGAACTTTGCGTGATTCACTAGTTCTGCTTTTAGTAATTTGTTTATTTCTAATTCAATTTTTGGTGTGGTTTTGTTCAATACTGTTTGTCCCATTGATCTTGTAGGGAAGGGCACTGTATTATATACAAAAGGCTTTTACTACAGCTGCATCTAAGCTGGAGAAGATAGGATATGGTAAGCTCAATTTTTCTTCTTTCTGTTTTGGAAAAATAAGATGTTTGTTACAGAAACAAGGTTTTAAATTGTGACCGTGTTGCGATTCTTGATACGGTAGAGAATCATGGTTAATTGCAATTTTAATTGTGTTTGTGTTGCAATCGTGGAGATGTCAAAAACTTTGATATCGCAGCCTAGGTTGCGGGTGTGTAACCTTTTTTAAACCCTGCATAGACATTTGATAGAAATTAGACAGGGTTTGAAAAATTGTATTTTTTACTAAAATATATATAGCTATAGAAATGTAGTCTTTTTGTGGTGAGCCATTATGCATTTATACAGTTAAATAATAGTGTTTGTGGCTTACCTCCTTTTGCCCATTGAAAAGGGTTAGCTGGATAGGCTATTAAATTTTTGTTAAGGAGTTACTAGAAAACCTTAGTTGAGGTCAGATGTTTCATTTAAGCCATATATAATGTCTGTGAGCATACAGAGAAATGCTACTACTGCTAGTGTAGTATTACTTCCATATAAGCCATCTGATTTTCCATATGTGTTTCATTCTTGTTATGTCTTATTTTCCATGTGTTTCATTCTTGTTATGTCTTATTTTCCATATGTGTTTCATTCTTGTTGAAATTTTTAACCAATTTTGTTTTTTATTGATTTTGTGCACATTATCTGAATTTTGATTCTTCTAGCTGGGTCAGCTGATTCTGAAAACGATACTACATTGCCGGAACCAAAGGCGGCTATTAAAGAAACAGTTGACATAAAAGAACTTAAGCGGGTGGATCATATTCTTGCATCCTTGCAACACAAGGTGAGTTGATATACAATTTTCTGTTGTTTCCTTTTCAAACAAACATGTAGCACATTATTAGAAGCTTATTAAAACCTGTGCCTTGAATAACAAGGAATGAGAGGTATTGCCCAACATGCCTAGTCCTAAATATAGAAATTTAAACAAGTAGCTGTGATCGTGAGTTTGTTGATAAATGTAAACTACGGTTAAACCTAAATATTATTCGAATTAGAATTTTACAACATTTAAGACTCTAAACAAATAGCTGATTGTAAGAAGTGAATATTTACTTGCCTCTGTAGCTTCCGCCAGCTCCACCTCCACCACCATTTCCAGAAGGGTATGTTCCACCTTCAACAGCAGAAACTGAGAAAGGCCCTGAAACTCAGGAAGCAACTGAGTCGCAAGCACCTTCTGTTGATCCCATAATTGATCAAGGACCTGCAAAAAGAATGAAATTTTGATATAAAAAAAGATAAACAGAAATAGCTATCAATATTCAGGTACAGGAGAAGTTGATTAATGTTTATTCCTTCAGATGGTTAACTTTGTGTTGTTCTTTGGTCTAACAAATGTTACTCTACTCTTGTCTTCACCATGAATGAATGTGTATATATATATATTCTGTTAGGTTCTCTGTGAGATGGTATCTAATTTTGAATTTTCATTCTAGTCAATATATGGACTGATGGTGTGATCGAAAATGATCTCAATTTTCATTTGAAATTTACTATACACTGAACTTTGATACATGAACTTTCATCCTAGTTTCTCTGAAAAGCTCAGGAAATGATGTTTGCATTCTTGTTAAATTGAGTAATGTAATGATATGATTCCACAAGGGCATAAATAGAATTGCATATGATTCTTGATGTATTAATAAGCAGCAGGGGGAATTGTGGCATATCATTTCCTGTTTGAATTGCATAACCAAGCAAAGCTTAATTTGGTTCCAAAATGGAGAGATGGAATGAAAGCAATAGAATAAGGGCATTAAATATTTGTTCAGCCAACTATTTTGGGGAGTTCAATCAAGTGTTTATTTGTAAATTATTGAGTGTTTATTGAAACATATTGAAAGTAGTTTATGCGCATATTATAAATTACTTTTATAAACGTGTTTAAATAATATTGATATAAATATTTATTTCATGAAATAAATTTAAATTATTTCTAGTAAGTTATTTTAAGCAATAACATTCAAATATATTGTGTTCATGTATAAAGTTAATAATATTATGTTAATGAAGAAAATGGGTTGAATTTGGTGGATTTTAGGAAAAGAATATTGGGAGTATACTCATTTTTAAAGTTTGCAGGTATAAATTTCTTTAGGCTAAAGTTTGCTGGTATAACTTAATTTAACATATTTCATTGTAAATTAAGGGCTTTGGTTTTTTAGCCAAATATAATCAAGCAAATGTGACATATGTGCTAATATATGTACATATGTTCAAACTCTAACTGGAATATTATCTTTAGACACATTTTATGAATTATTAAAAAATCACAGTGACACACCGTGGAGCAGCACCAATAAAAAAAATACTAATAAAAAAAAATTGGTATTAAAAGACAAACATTTGTATATATTAAAATAATTTCCTTTGTGGTTGTTGTTTTTTACTTTTTATTAAATTAGATAAAATGTAAAATAATAAATGATACTCTTGAATTTTCAAATATTGGTTTCATGCCGATCGAGGGACAGCTATTTATATATATATATATATATATATTCAATCAAATATTGAGCTATTTATAAAAAAAACAGAGCAGCAAATTATACGATTTTTTGTGGTCTACCTACGTATATATGGAAAATTGATTATCTCTATCTTTGATGGTTATAAAGTTTTGTAAATTGTAACCAAATGAAACCTCACAGAACAGTCACAGTCACAGCTTGCTCTGAAAGTGACTGCACATTTGCATATCTTGTCCCCACATATTATATTTACTTCCGTAATGTGCTAAAAATGCACAATATATATATATATATACAAGATCTGTGTTGCCGACTACGATTTCATTATCTTGCATATTTTTCGTGATATCGATACGCATGTAAATAATACTATACTATATGTCTACACTACTCCCTATTTCTAATTTGGTAAAACAAAAATTGTCTATATACTATCTCCATCTCATGCATATTATTACTATTATTGTATGCAACTTTATTCATTTGTTATTATGCTGAAAAAATTGACATGTGATACGACACCACTGATGCATGATAATATTTTCCCTCTTCAGCTAGTTATATAATTTAAAATAAAATTTTAATTCACGTGTATAGTATAATTATATATAAATTTAATTGTGGGTACCACTTGAAAATTAATTTGTATGTACATTTATAAATTTACTTATATTAAATTGTAGGTACTATTTACAATTTTCTCATGAGCCAATTTTTGTTAGTTAATGAATAAATTATCATAAATCTTCAAAAGTAGCATAATAATTAGATCTATGTATGTATAGGCTAATTTTTTGTTATAGATAATATATACCAATTAAACCATTAAAAAAAGGTGATTCT
>JBBPBP010000004.1:60772102-60794008 GCA_037974735.1 Cicer chorassanicum
ATTATAACTAAAATTCTTTTTTATCCTATATCATTTATTAATTATAATTTAATTTAATTTAATTTTTACTTAAAAATATATTTTTATGTCATTTTATATTTTAAAGCTAATTAAACCATTAACTTTAATAATTATTAACTATAAGCAATAAACAATAGTGATAAACTATCATGTAGTTTATCATTAATTAGTTATTTTTTGCCAAAAGAGATTATATATTTTAGTCCCTGTACACCTATCAATTTACATGCACTCTACACATACTAATTTACATGATACATAGTACCAATTTACATGATGCACAACATTTTGTTAGGTTAATTCATATAACAAGAAAAAATATACATATAATATGTTACATTCTCATATTAAACTCAAATCTACATTTCAAAAATGATAACACAACAATCACAATTGTACTTGTAAAATAGACACAATTGCTCCTGCGGTCCATTAACTTAATTTCATATAACACTTCAGTTCTTTAATTTTTTTTCTCCCGATTTGGTCATTTATTTAATTTTAAGTAAATAATTTGATCTTTTATGTTTTAAAATGTTAACAATGTTATCCTTTTTTTATAAAAAATTATCAAAATTTTCAAACAAAACTCATAAAATTAATTATCATCTTCAATATAATGCAAATTTCATCAAATTAATAACTCAAATTTTCAAATAAATTTATAATTTTATTTTTTATATTTTCGAATTTTTATAATAAAATTAAATAAATGACCAACTTAAAAAAAAAACTGAAGTGTTATTTAAAATTAAGTTAAGAAATCGCATGAGTAATTGTGTTTATAAAATACAAAGATTAAAATACAGCGCAAAGTTTGGATATTATCTAAAAAGAAATTACACTATTAAAAAATTTTTTAAAAAAAAATCGCGTATTCTCACTTGTATATTATCATGGCTACACAGTTGAATGTCCGATCTGATGCACAAGCTTACCTTTTTATACGTGTAAGGCTTTAGTGCTTAAGTCGGAGTTGTGGAATTCAAGAATAGATACGTGTTGTGTTTGTGGCAACACGTACGCTGGTAAAGGAAAACAACGGCTACTAAATAACTTCTTAAACTACGTCGATTAATTCAACCTTTGTCGCACTGTTGAATTCGTTATTCTAAACACGTATGCTGGTAAAGGAAAACAGTGCCTACTAAATAACATCTTAAAACTAAGTCGGTTAATTGTTGAATTTAAAAATTCAAATTTAATTTTAATATTTTATAATTATGTGTAATTTTATTATTATTTAATTTATAGATTAAAAAGAAATGTTATTTAAAATCTTAATATTTTATTTCCAGAACTGAATTGAAATAAAGAATAATGTATTTGTTAGATATTATAATTAAAAACAACAAGTGACTACTCTGGTGTCACTATAAATGTTATTTTAAAATAAAAAATTATCTTAAAATTCTATTTTATACAATATTAAATATCGTTCGACGAAAAATTAAAAATAAAATTTTAAATTAATAAAATAATTAAATTAACTTAAAAAAAAATAGATTGAGAATGTCTAATTTTTAATATTTTATCTTTGATAATTTTATTCCTATATATTTTATATTAATTATTTTTATTCAAATAACTTTTATTTATTTATTTTAATCACTAATTTAACTTATCAAAGTTACCGATAACTGAAATCAGATAATCGAGTTTCAAGAAAATCACAAATCGTTGTTCTTCCAATAGTAACTTTTAATTTTTTTTTAATTATATATAAAATCAATTAAAATAACGTTTGCATCGAAGCTTGCATTGAAAAATAAATTGATTGGATGCCACGTCATTGGACCCCACATATAGCAGATATTATCAGATCCAACTCATAGCTGACTCAGTATCATAAAAAATCAGCCAATGTGGGTCCCGCACACCAGGACACGCATGTCACTTGTCTTTATTATAAGAAATCAGAATATTATATCAATTATGATTATAAGTGAAAATAATTTATTAATTTAATAAAAAATTATTAAAAATTTAGTTTATTTATTCAAATTAAAAAATTTATTCCAGTTAACTAATTTTTTTAATTTTATAAAATTAACAATATATTTTTAAAGTGTTCCCTTTAGAAAAAATTTCAATAAAAATAAAAGAATTTATGAAAAATATTGAAAGATATTTTACAATGTTCTTTGAGTCTTATCGTTTTAAAATTCTGTTCGATTTGAAAGATTAATTTTTTTTATAAAAAGAAATTAAGTTTGAAATTGAAAGATTACTTAATGTAGTTAAGTGTGCTGATACTAAAATTAAGTTGTTTTAGCAACCTATAGATTCTGTTGGTAGCCCGATCAATCAGGTTGATTATTAATTTAATAAAGTAATCATCAGTATGTAAGGTGTATTAACATATAGTAAGATTTATATTTACATATTAGAATATGATTATATATAATTAAAAGTTAAGCACGTTTGTTCTTATGGGACACTGTTGTCTTGTTTGAGATTGTCAACTTGTTTGTAACTTTATCTCTGAATATAATTTTTTAAAATGGGGTTGGTTGGATTCTTCTTTATTGAGAAATATTAATAGTTATTTATCTATAGAAAAGAATTTAAAGGGTTGATAAACATGGTTGTACTAAAGATGAAAAGAAAGAAAATGTAATGTTAGGATTTTCAGAGAAGGACTTAGGAAGTTCCAATTCTCAGGGAAGGACTCTCCGGCCAGTTATAAATAGCAACACTTCAACACAACACTTCAAATTCATCTTTTTCTCTTTTCTTTCTTATTCTCTTTCATTTTTCTCAATACTCTCTCTCACAACCTCAACATGACTATCCTCATTGATCAACATGATTATTTTGGTAATTTTTTTTAACTTTTCTTTATTTTTAGCAAACTTTATTATTTTTTCCCTTTTGATAGAAAATTCCATTTTTTGTCAAAATTTTATTTTTAAAAACAGTTTTATCCCTAATTTTTATTTTTTTTAAGTGTAATTTATTTTGGACTAAATTTAAACAGTGTTGATAAAATGAGTTCTTTTATTATTTTTCATGAATTATACACGGTTTTCCTTTGATAGTAATAATTTGTCCTTTTCCGTACCATGAATTTCTATTTCTTTGAGACCAGATTTTTGTTGTTGTTGGGTCAGATAATCTAAACCGCTCGATTAAGATCATATTTAATCTCACGACTCACCTTTTAACTTTGTATTTTGAATATTTATGATTAACTAAAATTGAATAATGATCCGTTGAACAAAGACTGAAATGCTTCACTTCAATCTCATAGAACTTGGATCCACAAAGTGTTTGGATCCACCACTCATAATATGAGTGTGGTGGATCGTTGTAAAATTTGATAGTAAATTACTATTATTTTGTATAGTTTTCACAATTTTAACTCAATTTTATTGATCTCACTGTGATTTTATCAATCTACCCGTAAAATTAAATATATACAAAATTTCTTAATCTTAATTTATAAATACACAACTGCCACACCATATACACAAAATTGAATATATATACTTATTTTGTATAAAATAATTACAGGATCTGATGTAGAGGCAAAGGCGGTGGCAGTTAATGAGAGAGAACTTGTGTTGGATGGTGAATTTGTTATACCTCATGCCAACTCATTTGGACACACTTTTAGGTTCACCTCTTCACTGTTTCTTTCTGCTGCTACACACCAATTTCATGCTTTTTGTTTTGTTAACCTTTTTTTTTATTAAATTCTTTTGTTAACCTTTTCCTTTTGGATGGAAAAATATTTTCATTTTAGGAATTGGTTCACCCTTTTTTGTGTGTGTCAAAAGAATAGGTTCACCTTTGTCGTCTAGAAAAAGAGAGCTCCTACTTTGAATTTTTATTTCGGCCCATAAATTTCAAATATTTGTGGATTATTTTATCAATCCGGCCCATTTTTTCTTACCCCTTCTCTGTTCTTTATGCCAGGCCCATCAAGCTTTTGGCCCATATTTTTTTAAAATTATCTAGCAACAAAATATACAATGAAGACAAAAATTATTATTATTTTTAATTTAATTTAACTTATGTTTGTTTTGATGGTGGAGTTCTTATGTTTGTTTTGATGGTGGAGTTCCGGTGAATCCACGAGCCACGTCATCTTGAAGCAATAATTTATAGTTTTTCTATTTTGACAATGAATTTTTCTTAGAAGATGAGAAAGAATAGATGAATGTGAAACCAAAAATATGCTTAGACTTCACAAGTTTTGTAGTGAGTCCTGGTTCCAAAAATAATATACCATGCTTAATCATCTTATAATTATTTTTACGATACATTACAACTATTATGAATTATTAATAATAAAGTTGCAATAATTTTTAAAATTGGTACAACTTATTTAGCTATGTTGGTGTTGTTAGTCTCAAAATAAATTTTACATATCTACCATAAAAATAAATTACATATCAAATCTTATTTGGTTCTCCCAATTGTTAATTATCAGGGATTATGATGCTGAAAGTGAGAGGCGAGAAGGAGTGGAGAACTTCTACAGAAAAAACCACATTTATCAATCCTTTGATTTTGTAAGAATACACAAATTTAATTTATGTCTAATTCGATAGTGTAATTTATTCTTAAACCTTATTACTGTTAAATAATTGAACACAATAAATTGTAAATCATAAAAAAAATAAATAAATTAGCATACTATTAAAATTAAAAAGGGATGAGTAATGATATTAATATGATGATTATATATAATCATATATAGGTGAAGAAAATGAGAGAGGAATATGGAAAATTGAATAGAGTAGAGATGAGCATATGGGAATGTTGTGAACTTCTTAATGAAGTGGTGGATGAGAGTGACCCTGATTTGGATGAACCACAAATTGAACACTTGCTACAAACAGCTGAAGCTATAAGAAAGGAGTACCCAAATGAAGATTGGTTGCACTTAACTGGTCTTATACATGGTAATTTCTATACTTTTTAATGACCCTTTTAAATTGCATTGCTACTTATGACTTATTAAATTAAAGATTTATCTTTTTATGTGCTAGAAGTTTACCATGCTAATTATTTTTTTTTGGTTTTACATGAAAATTTTGAAATAAGAAGATAGGATATATTAACTAAAATTTATACTCATATTTAACCAATTTGATTCAATGTAGATCTTGGTAAAGTGCTTCTCCTTCCTAGTTTTGGAGGACTTCCTCAATGGGCTGTTGTAGGTAAGTGTGATGTTTCATTTTCAGTTTTATATATTGTGAGTTGTATGTTGGATGAGACAAGACATGAACATGTGTTTACAAGTAGGGTTGATCTTTATCTTACAAATCAGTTTTGTAGGGGTTGAGTAAAATCCAACCCAAATTCTAATATGGTATCAGAATCTATCAAAGATCCGTTGGGTCGTCTGCTATTAGATCACTCGAGTCACGCTCCAGATATTCAATTCTAAGTGTGAGAGGGTATGTTAAAATATTCTACATTAGATAAGATAAGACCTGAATAATATTTGTACGTAGGAGCAATCATCACCTTATGATCCGATTTTGTAGAAGTTGAAACTTTAGACCTCTTGATTAGTAGTACTACTTCAACATTCCTCAGCTCACCAAGTAAACATATTGCTTGGGACATTGATACTTTGATTTTGAAAGGCTATACATGCAACTTTTTGTTGTTGTCAATTTCTAGTTGAAATTATGCACTCTAATATTTTCTATATTTGTATAGGTGACACATACCCAGTTGGTTGTAGATTTGATGAATCCATTGTTCACCACAAGGTAATTTTTTTGACTTAATTTCTATTTGGACAGAGAATAAAAAAAAAACAAATTATGAAAATTAAACATCTAACATATGTTACATTTTTCCACTGAAGTATTTTAAGGAAAATCCAGACTATTACAACTCTGCATACAATACTAGATATGGGATTTACTCTGAGAAATGTGGACTTAACAATGTGATGATGTCATGGGGACATGATGATTACATGTATCTAGTAAGTCCTTTGAAAATCCAAGTTATTTTTTTTTTCCTAATGTTGGATAATTAATTATATTAATTTTTAAATAAAGCTCTAAAATTTTGGTATTATATTAAGGTGGCTAAGGAGAACAATACTACTCTGCCTTCAGCTGCTTTGTTCATTATAAGATACCATTCATTCTATGGTAAGTTCAACTTAGAAGTAAAAATTACCTTAATAAAAAATTAACACTAAAAGTTCATAACCAATCAAATGGTGTATTTGTAATCTTATTTGATTCAATAATTTGTTTTGCAGCCTTACATAGAGAAGGAGCCTATAAACACTTGATGAATGATGAGGATGTTGAGAATCTAAAATGGCTCCATGTTTTCAAGTAACATTACATGATGATTTTTTATGAAGTCTTCAAAGAAAAGATTGGTTAATATTATTTTTCTAACTTTAATTTTCCTCTACATTCAATCATTTGCAGCAAATTTGATCTTTATAGCAAGAGCAAAGTTCGAGTTGATGTTGAAGAGGTGAAACCATACTATCTCTCCCTCATTGAAAAGGTAAGCACCTCTAGAAAGTTTCGAATTTCTTTTCTTTCCATCAGTGTTGTCAATAGCATATCGCAAAAAAATTAGCATTTTATTCAAATTCTGCTATGCAATAGTGCTATTGCTATAGCGTTTCTACAACTGATATTTCACCATATTTTATATTCAATAGTATATCGCAGAATAACAGCATTTTATTCAAATTTTGTTATACTATAGCGCTACTATAACCACTTTTTAATAATAATGCTTCCAATTAAAAAATAAAAAAGAAGGATGATTTTTGTAGTTTAAAGTTTGTACCAATGCATCTTTCTTTGCTTGCAGTACTTCCCTGCAAAGCTGAAGTGGTGAGATATTGGAGCCTTGAAGTTGACTTATATTTAGTAAGATAGTTAGTTTAGTATATGAAGTAGAGGGAATAAGCTATTAAGTTGCAAGTATCTTGGATAAGATTTATATGCTTTGATGGTTGAGGATTCTTGTATGAATTAATATTTTCAGTCAAGATCCTGTATCAAATAGTAGTTATTATTTTTAGTAAATCACCAAAATGGTACAAGTTCATTACCTTCAAAACATCAACAAAATCAATGGTAATATCACTGAATTATCTCTCTTTTTTTCAAGGTTCCATCATATAATTATTGCTCTCAAGTTCTTAGTACTTAACCACATTTCTCTCTTTCTCCTACACACTTTAAAACAATTGATCCAAAGTAATTTCCTTGTCTCTTTAGTCATAATAAAAATTTTAAGTAAGATATTCCTTCCATAAGATGAATTATATTTGATGGAGCTTTGAAAAATGAGAACTAATATACAAGACTAATTTGATAAGAACTATACTAGCGATAGATTTATGTTTTCCAAGTTGCTACCATTGGTCCCGTTGTAACCTCTTCTTGAATTTATACTTATAGGTAATTTCAAATATTTGAATGAAATTCGTCCCGTATAATTTAGATAAAATATATCATATAGTTTTTTAAGTTACACAAAAATAACAAATTAGTTATTTATCTTTTTTTTTACAAATTAATCATATATCTTTTTTTTCGTGTCAAGTTTGTCATTTATATTTGTAAATGATTACATCGATGATCTTTCAAATCAGCAAAATTAAAATCTAAATTTCTCTTAATTTTTTCAATAAACTCACGTAATTCTTAAGGGATTTTAATTGCAATAATCATAAGAACATAAACCCTCAATCAACTTTTAAAAAAATAATTAAGCAAGAGAGAATTTAAGTGATATATATTTTAAGGGTTTTTAGAATTAAATGCGAAATTCTCTTAATCTATATCATGAAATCACATGAAAATTTATTATGTTCTTTAATATGATATGATAACAAAACTCATAGTTTAATTTTAAAAATCCCTAACTAAAAATGATTTAAGTGAAGTTAAGACTAAAAATATTTCAATATTGTAACTTTTACAAACATAAATAACTAATTTAATATAAAAAAAAAGTTAAATGATCAGTAAGATATTTTCGTATAACTTATACAAGTAAAGAATATGTTTTGTCTACAATTTTAATATTACAGCCGCATTGATTCACATTAACCCCTACTATGATACTCTTGTGGAAGTTCACCTTTTGCCCTAAGACCATTTAAAATAAGTGAAGATTTGTCTTGATGACCCTCACATTTGTCTAGCTTTTGCTTTCCAAAATCAAAGTATCATGTAAGTGAGATATAGAATGATCTTCTTGTGACTCAAAATAATAACCCCAAAACAATCTTGCCTCCATTGTTCTACACATCATATGGGACTGGACCCCAAATAAGTTTTTATATTTTAAAATTCAGAATTCTATAATAATCTATTATTATTATTTATTTTTTTCGATCTCAAGCCACATATTTTGAGATATTGTATGTTTTGAGCTTTTGTTCGTAAGTTTTCATAATTTAATCTTTAAAATAAAATAATGCATTGGGGAATTGAGGACTATGGACGTTGTTTATAAATCATGCTTAGCCTCAAATTCCAAGCAACTTGAGGGGCTATAGAGTCTATCAATTACACTGCTGAAAAAGTAATTTTAACGGTAAGAAAAAAAAAAAGAAAAACATTGAGATAAATTATCTAATTTTATCCAACTTAAATGATATCACACAAAAAAATAAACAATTTTAATTGCATGTCAGTGTAAGAGAGATTTACAGACAATTATATAACGACAATATATAATATCATGGCCAATATAATTGAATCGCTAAACCAAAGAATCTGCGACTAATTAACAATGGCCGGTTATAAATTATTATACACAGACAATAATATACTAATAAGATTTATATATGCAAGAAAAAAAAATGTGAAGATGGATACGAGGGATGAAAGGGTTCAACAAGGACAATGTCTATAATTTGGTCATGTCCATTTTTATTTTAATGTTAAAATAAAATTTGATCTTTTTATTAAAGGTAGGAGTGTAACTAGCAGCGTAGATTATAAAATTATTATACTTAATACATTATAATTGTTCTACTTTTATATTGATATTATTAATAAAATAGTAATGTTAACTCATTCTTTATCATATCTAGTGACACTTGTACAAAGGAAGGACCTCATTTTATATATGATGTGAGATATTTCCAAAATATTGGATAATATATGTATTTATAATTGGTTATAATATACATGTCATTGTTCTTGGTTTAATTCTTGGTTCTGTCCTGAGTTCGATCCTTGCCTTGGCTTTTTTTTGGAATTAATTCTGCCTTGAAAAGGCGAATTTAAAAAATAGCGCTGCTTCACCACTGAACCATCGCAACAATTCATTTAATTGTTGAACGTTATATGTATATATACCATTTCGCCAAACAGGGCAGAACCAAGAATTACACCTTTTCCTCAAGTGATATTATTTTTCTATAAATAGTGTCACTTTAGACAGAATGGAGACACGAATTTCAACAGCTTGTCATCCACTTTTCCCACCTATTCTTATATTCTAAGTCATCTTATTCTTCTCTAATGCATGAGTGAAGAATAAGAAACATTATTTTGTAACATACTATTGAAAGATACGCTTGACGTGGATGTGCAATTCACTTCAAGGATTCCAAAGTATCCTGAAGGGGATTCGCCGGTTAACCCGTTTTCATCCAATATATATAGATTGGTGGGGGCGAATCGAACCTAAAGCTTAGTGTGATACACACGCTTTAGAATTTACTTATGCAACCTTCGTCATAATCAAGTTTATCATCTTCTTGTTCAAGATTTGCAGCACACCACCAACAAAAGTTCCAACATATGAGAATTTGGATATTACGTTGACTATTTTATTAAATATTTTATTCGATAATAGATGAATTTCTCAAATATTTAACATTTGATATTTTTATATATGGGTTAAATCTTAAGTGGGACTCACTAGTTACTACTATTATTATTATAAAAAAGAATAAGATTAATGGGCTTGGCCCATGTGGAGTCAAAACAAGGGAATTAAATTTAAATCCCCATTTGCTTAAAGACAAAACCATAGCCAGACATAAAACATGTACGAGTTAGCCGTGCAAGAGAAGAAGAATTAGGGGTGTACATAGTTTGGTTTGAGTTGATTTTGACAAAATTTGATATCCGAGCCGATTACCTTTAAGTTGGATTAAGTTCTAAACTCGTATTTTTTTTCATTTAACCAGAACCGAACTGACCGATCAAACAAAATTAATGAGAGACAATATGATTTACAATTGTGCAATGATGTTGAAAGATACATCAATCTAAGATGGAAAAAGTAGATAAAGATTGATGATTTAATTAATATTTTTTAGAATATAATAATTGACTTATATTTGAAATTAAAATACAATTTGGTTGAATTATTATTTGGATAAAATTTTGTCTTAGTTGCTTTTTTTTGAAAGAAAATGCTTTGTCTTGGTTTCAAATTAAAATGTTTTGGGTTTTTATTTTAAAACAATGATTTAATTTTTAAAGATAAATTAGATTCAATATAAAAACTTAATATGATGCAAGGGTGTATCGATTTAGATCACCTACTATTTATATCAACATATCAAGTTCAATAATGTTAGACATGATGTTGGAGTTGGCTTGAAAGTGAAGTATATTTTAAAATTCTACATTTTTTGGTACACACACACATATATATATATATGTGTGTGTGTGTGTGTGTGTTAAGTATAGTTCTTCCTTGCAAGCAAGAGAGACTATAGAGCATAAAAAAAAATTGATTAAATATATTTTTAATTCTTACAAAATTACGACTTTTCAAGTTTAGTTCATAAGTTTTTTTTATTTAATTTTAATTTCTATTTTAATTTTATATGGACTTTTTTTAGGGACTATATCAATTTTAAGGACTAAAAAGTTGAGAATTGTTTTATAGAGATTAAAATTTATTTTACTTTTTTTTAATTATTAAAATTACGCTTTCTTTTTATTAGGAGTCCAATTTTTAAGATTAGAATATGGTCTCTCCAAAATGTTTAAGACAACCATGATTACAAAATATATCAGTCAAAAATACTTTAAGTTTATATCATATTCTTTTTTTCCTGATTACAAGATATACCAGTCAAAAACATTTTAAGTTTATATCATATTCTTTTCTTTTCTCTTATACTCTTGTGTTAGACTCTTGCTATATGTAGTTTTAAGTATTTATTTTGGAGACTATAAGTGTACCGGAGGTCATGAGGTGTTTTCATATATATAAATATATATTTAGTAAAAAAAAAATTGCATAATGTAATTATTTGGTTGTCATTAGACAATGACCATATTTTTCTCCGGCTTTGGAGTTTCTATATTATATTAAAATTGTGATTGTGTTATTTAAATTTTCCTATGTCGGATCCAACCATCTAGTATCAGAGCTTTGGTTCAATCTATAAACATTAAATCTTTAATAGTTGGAGAGAGTGGATATACTAAAGACATGAGATATTTGAGAGAAGTCTATCTATTTTTTTTTTTTTTTTTAAATTGCATTAGTATTATTCTCTAATTTTCATTAGACAATGGTCATTATTTTTTCTTCAATTTTAAAATTTTACGTTATATTTTTACTAACGTGGCAATCGTATTATTTAAATACCTTTATATATTTTTTTTTTCTAAAAACGGTGTATCAGAAAATATCTAAATTTCACATTGAATTAAGATATCAATAAAGATGGGTTAGGGGGATCCAAATCTAGTTATTATTGATTATATCTTGACTTATATATATATAAAAAAGAAGAGCAAACACATACTCTGCACACGCCAAGATCCGAATTTTTGTATGCAACAACCGCAATAACTCATGCACATGCTCTTCTCTTCTCTTCTCTCCATCATTATTCTTATACCAAACTACTAATTGCTATGCTATGCTACCTCCTTCACACAATTTCAACTACCTAGCTCCACTTTAGTTAATGAAACCAAATTAAGTCATTATCTATACGGTTGTTTTGTGGATTATTCATTCATTCAAATTTCTTATTAGGAGGATCACAAAGTAGTTGTATTATGTACATTCTTTTCCTATTGCTAATTTGTTTTTTTTTTTTTATATATTGTTATCTGAACAATAATATTTAAATATAAGTTGTACATTGTAAAAAAAAAATATACACCGTGAATCCTAAACTTGAATCATAACAAAAATACACGTAGTAGAATTATTCTTCGGTCAAAAACATAAATACAATTAACTAACATATTCTAGCACTTTTGACTAGACTTAGAATATCTCTGTAACATATTTTGTTTCTAAAAAAAAAGCAAAGTTAAATTGCATGATTTGGGCAAAGGATGCAAATGAAAAAAAAGAGAGAGAAATACCAAAAGTATATATGGAGTGTTAAGCACATGTAACCACTCTACACGTTGTCATTTAATGTCTATGCCTAACTTAAGCAACTTCCATCCTCCTATAATAAGTGTCATTTTCAGTTACAATATATACTCATCATACACACAAGAAACTCTCAAGCTTCCAAAATGATCATGAATAGCAAAGAAACACATGTTTTACTCTTTCTATCTTTCTTCCTAACTTGTGGTAGCTATGCACAAGACAGTACCCTTGTACCAGCAATTATAACATTTGGTGACTCTGCTGTTGATGTAGGGAATAATGATTATCTTCCTACTCTTTTCAAGGCTAATTACCCTCCTTATGGTAGAGACTTTGTTAATAAACAACCTACTGGCAGGTTTTGCAATGGAAAATTAGCTACTGATATTACAGGTAAATGCATTTAACTTAGATTAGATGTAGTTTTGTCTTTTATGACTCCTCTAACCTCCCAATGTTGGACTAAACTAACTGTCGACGTATCAACGACTATTAGGTTAATCCAACGACTGAGATTTGGTTGAAGGAGATTGAGAGGATCCAAATCCTCCAAGCTTCAGGACCGACCCAACACATAAGAAGTTCCATAGTGGTTATTAAAATAGGGTCTTTTATAGCTCATAATAGTATTTTAGTAAAGTTATTAAAATTTGATCAAAAATCATTTTGCAGAAGTTTTAGAATATAAAATTATTTATTAAATTGATGTAATCGATTTCGTGTAATACTTATTTTTCTATTGATAATAAAATCAATTGATATAATATTTATTGAAATAGTTTTAGTTTTAGATAAGATTTTATTAATTTTAGTTTTAAAAATAGTAGAGTAATAGACATTTTTATTAATTAAAAACTTTATTTTTTTAGAGGTCTAACGTGATTATTACCTTAGTGGCCTTACCTTTGAGTCAGCTCTGCCAATCATGTGGAGTAGATGTTACACATGTACTCATGCATTTAAGTTTCATTCATGTCGGAGTTTTTTTTCTTTTGTAGCTGAAACACTTGGTTTTACAAGTTTTGCACCTGCATATCTTAGTCCACAAGCTTCAGGGAAAAACCTCCTTATTGGAGCAAACTTTGCTTCTGCTGCATCTGGTTATGATGAAAAAGCTGCTATTTTGAATGTAAGTTTGGAACAAAATTACATCGAATAATTACACCGTTAAATAACTTTTTACTGGATATATATTTTATAAAATTGACTGATAAATTGAAAGTTTATATCATATAAATTATTTTTCTAAGTTTTTACATAAATATAAAATCATTTGATCTGTTTGGAATAAAAAAATGATTTGTTTTGAACTTGTTTTTCTTTTTTCCTATTGGCAGCATGCAATTCCATTGTCACAGCAGTTAGAGTATTACAAGGAATATCAAGGCAAGTTGGCCAAAGTTGCTGGGAGTAAAAAAGCTGCATCAATAATCAAGGATGCATTGTACTTATTGAGTGCTGGCAGCAGTGACTTTGTACAAAATTATTATGTCAATCCTTGGATCAACAAAGTACTCACTGTTGATCAGTATTCATCTTACCTACTAGATTCTTTCTCAAGCTTTGTTAAGGTATTCTGTTATTGCTATTGTGTAAAACTCTTCTTGTTTTTTGTTGAGTTAGTCACTCATTAGAATATGTTTATTAACTGGTTTGGATAAATAACTCAATTAAATGTTTATGACATAAACACTTAGTATATTAGGCTATGTTAGTTTGACTTATTTTGACATTAAAAGTTATTCTGAAATTAAAGTTTAAAACATGCTTTAGGAATAAAGTTAAAGTTGTTTGTTTGGTAATTATTGTTTTTGTTTAACTTAAAAGATCTTTTTTAATAGAATGATAGGATTTTTATTTAAATAATAAAAATATAGATAAAATTATCAAAAGTCTTCTACTTGATTTGAAAAGCTCTTATGAACTACTTATTGAAAAATTCTTTATATCTAGTTTTTATGCATAAAAGATTGAATTCTTCATTTAATTAAGATCTTTTTAAACATATTGTTTGACCTGACTTCTTCTTTTAATGAGAAGAGAAGTAAAATATAACTCAGGCCAAATGGAGTCTCAAGTATTTATAGTTAAGATATTTTTGTAACTTAAAATAAAATTAAATTGTTTTAATATAAATTATAAGTTGTTTTATCTTAGAGAACTTATAGAAATAAATTGAAATAGTTTATGATATGTGATAAACTCTCTCAGTCTCACACAAGTACTTATATCAATAAATCAGTTCAAATAAGTCTATTCAAATAGACGTTAATATTGATTCTTTGTTGGCACACAGGACTTGTATGGATTGGGAGCTAGGAAAATTGGAGTGACTTCACTTCCACCATTGGGTTGCCTACCTGCTGCAAGGACATTATTTGGTTTCAATGAAAATGGTTGTGTCTCAAGAATCAACACTGATGCTCAAGGATTTAACAAGAAAGTCAACTCAGCTGCATCAAATCTTCAAAAGCAACTTCCTGGTCTTAAGATTGTGATTTTTGATATTTACAAACCTCTCTATGACCTTGTTCAAAACCCTTCAAATTTTGGTACACAACATCTTTTTTTCACTTAAATACATAATTCAACATAAAGCCAATGCTACGGTAGACCAACTTTATAAGTGGTTTATCGTAGACCTGTGCTTAAAAGTCATCCAAATTTTAATGATGATCAAAAATACTTCTTAGAAGTATAAGTTAATTTAATTTAATTGTCCTTCCGTTATTTACGACTGAGACAATAACGTGATTGATCTCAGCTCAATAAAAATAATAGAAAACAGAAGTATCCCTCAAAATTGAACTCATCGAAATACACTAATTAGATCACTGTCTCAATCGTAAAGACGAAAACAACCGTTAACTTACTTTCGAAGAGTGTCGTCGATCGTCGTTACATTTTTGGGTGACTTTTAAGCACTAGTATTTTCCTCAATAGAGTGTCGTCGATCGTCGTTACATTTTCGGGTGACTTTTAAGCACTAGTATTTTCCTCAATAGAATGACAAGATCATGATGTTCTTTAATTTTTTCTAACCTTTCTTATGTATAGGTTTTGCTGAGGCAGGAAGAGGTTGTTGTGGAACAGGAACTGTTGAAACAACATCCTTGTTGTGCAATCCAAAATCAATAGGAACTTGTTCTAATGCAACTCAGTATGTGTTTTGGGACAGTGTTCATCCTTCACAAGCTGCAAACCAAGTTCTGGCTGATTCTTTACTTCTACAAGGCATAGCTCTTATTACATAAGGAATTGGACTCATGATTATTTATCTATTGTTAAATGTTGTTATGTACAACTACACATTACACAAGTTTCTTATTTTAAAGGATGGTGCTAAAAGAATATTATTCTATATTTCTATGTATTTTATATATATATATATATATATTGTGAGATAAAATTATCTACTTACAAAAGAATATATAGTATGAGAAATTTCAGATCAACTTGTTTGTAAAACATTTTATAATACAAAAGTTACTGTTGATTATTTATAAATCTATTGTTCTATTTTTGGTAGTTAGTTTTGGACTACCGCATATGAAATGCAATCATGGAGAAGTCAAATGGCTTATAATTATTAGATAATCACCATATCTGGAAGTAAAACAGATGATAGAGGATCTTTAATCAAATCCACAAGGGTATGATTATTTCCTTACAAGTATATATACAATAAAAGTAACATGAAATTTCTAGAATAACACTAAAATAAACATGGAAGTTCGTACTTGAAATTGTAGAGTTGTATCAACCTAGTCCCTTAATATTTTAAAATGATATATGGAAAATTTTAATTAATTATGCGCCTCTTGAGATCTGTTATCAAATGTATTATGACATTATTCACTTAATTTCAAGTTCAACTGCAAATACCAACATAGGGACAAATTTGATTAAAATTTTGCAAGTCTTTTTTTAAGGCAAATTTTTTGGAACTCTAGAGACAAAAAAGAGTTATGATGAAATTGTAGTTGGTTTCATCGTCCAATATGTCTCACCAGATTGAGTGGTCTAGAGACAACAAAAAATTGAGCATTTTGCAAAGAATCTGGTCAAAGGGTAGCTAGACAGATCAAAAGTTGTAAACAATATTATACAATAAAATAAAATTAATCTTAAAAAACTACCAATAGTAGAGAAGCAAGTATTGCAAAACTCTGAACTGAATTATTATTTATGAATGCTTACAAACTGATTTCAAATGCATCCTTATTTATTACACTTGCTGCTATATGATATATATATATATATATATATATATATATATATATATATATATATATATATATATATATATATATATATATATATCAAGTTTGGCTACTGCTAAGCCTGCAATATTCACAGTGGAAAAAGGGTAGAGTATAATTGTTCTATATAGCTATTAAATTAAAAAGAGCTATATGATGCTGATCTTCTACGTACAATATGTTTGGGAGTTCCACTAGATTCTTTTAAAGCTTCAGCATACTTGATCAAATTAGCTTTCTCTGCACTATAAGAATCTGAGAAAGAATGAGCAGTAATTTTCAAATCTCCTGAACCACTTTTGCTTGGACTGAAATTCTTTGAGCTTCCAACATCTGAGTTTCTTCTACTCTCTTCCTTCAAACTCAAGGTTCTGTCCAAATCAAGAGAGGTTCTAGACGCATTGGTCGGAGTTTCATACTCACTCCTAAGACTCTCAGCTCCAGCATCATGTCGAGCTGACATACTCAAGCTAAAATGTGATGAATTGCTAATACTATCTTCTCTTGAACCAAATTTTTCTAAAGATGTAACTCTACCATTTTGTTGATTACTACTACTGCTGTCTTTGCCTCTCATAAGCTTCATAAGTTTTCCAAAGATCTTAGACTTGTTTGTCGTATTGACTCGTACTTCTCGTGCGTCTCGTGCATTCGAGGGATTACCAAGAGGAGAATACTCATCACACTCGCCACAATCTGTTATATAAGAAGCTTGTGAAGAGGACCATTGATCAGAATCAAAATCAGAAATGCTAGTTCTCCCTTCACCATTATTTGCATATTCAAGTATAAGCTGTTTAGCTTTCTTCTCAGAAGAGGGACTTAAGCTTTTGCTTAAGTCCCTTGCAACTGTTTTACCAGTTGGAGGTTGATAATGTCTTAATTCATGTCTCAAACAAGCATTTATCCACCTTAAATAAACTAGCTCTTCAACATCTGTGCATCTATCAGCTTGTAGTTGCTCAATTTCTTTCATCAAGCCCTCATTTTCTCGCCTAAGACCGTTGTTTTCTTCCCTCAGAGCATCTGCCTGCATTCAAAAACAAAGGGTGAATTTGAGTTTCTCTTCGTCTGATATTAACTTCCGTTTAAGGAAATCATTAAGTGTACTAATTTCTATTATAAAATGAGTTTTATTGTCTAAAATATCCTTATTAATAGTATTACTTAATGGAGTAGTTAGGCAGATTGATATACGATAAGTAAGGGTATATCTATAATGACAAATATTAATAGAAAAGCATATATTTCAAATGTGACACTTAATATGAGACAAATGAAATATTTAAGTAAGAGAGTAGATTGGTGATTATGATGTTATTACTTCTGGATCTTCAAGAACAGCATTTGCAAGGATTTGAGTAGAATCCAATCTTCTAGCTAAGTCAGAATTATCCATCTGCAATCTCAAATTAGATTTCCTCCACTGTTCAACCTCAGCTTCAAGATCATTAAGCCTTTTTAGCTTCATTTGAATTTCTTCATCACAAGCAGCAGATTTGCTTTCAATTTCCTGCAACTTGGAAACTTTTTGTTTAAGATTCATTATATGCTCCCTATTCTGTTCAGCTTCATACCTAATTTTCCTCTTCAGAAATTTCACTTTTGTTTTTGCAGCCTCAAGTTCAGCCAACACTTTTGCATGACCAGAAACCTGTGCCTCTAATCTCCTATTATCAGACTGTAATGTCGCAACTTTTAGATTGAACATCTTTGCCTCCATATTACTTATCTTCAACCTGTTTTGAAGCTCCATTACAACAGTTTCTTGTTCTCTTAAACCACAGTATTCAAGAAGTTGAACCTCAAGACTTCTTTCCCTCTCTTGAAGCATTCTTATCATGTTCCTAAGTTGCCTTACCTCTTGCTCATAGTCATCTTTTTCAGGACTTGCATATGCTGCAGGAGATTCTACTCTTGACCTTGGTGTTTCTACATCTTTTTTACAAGAATTTCCTGCAACAGTACTACTGGCTCCAAACTCTGTTTCATTGAATTCAGGGAGGAGGATGAACTCATCTTTCTCTCCTGTTTGTTTTATTCTTGGAGAGACACCGATTGGAGAATTTCTACCAACCGCCTTGTTGATGCATGTTTCTTCCTAGTATACAACAACTGTTAGAACACATACATAGGTTCAAAAGAAAATAGATACAAAAAATGCAAACAGAAAACATGAAATTCGATCACAAAGTTCGGCTAATAAAATCTACGTCTTCGACTGTAGAGCGACTGCAGTACTCTCTGTAGCACCCACCCCTCTTATCAAAGGCATGTTCTAGTGTCCGACACGACACTGGCACCTTTATTACATTCGATTAATTTATTTTCTCAAATTATTACCGGAGTTGACGTGTCAGTATTTGTCCTTCATAGGCCGTACCTATCTATTATGATTTACCCCGATCGCTGTCCAACTAATGTTTGAGTTGAGTGACCTTTCTACTTATCACTAACTACGAGCCATACCCAACAATAACATTTCGTCAAATTCATAATATTAAGCTTCTAAATTACAATTTATCAACAATATTACAAAGATGATAATTAAATCAATAGTATCTACTATTTGGAATTCTAGACAATAAAAAAAAATTACATTTAAAAAAACAATAAAAAAGATACTATCTTCTCATGTAACTTACAGAATCCAAATTATATCCTTCTGAAAGATTGTTGCAAGAACTTGATGCTGTTCTTATACCTCCTGAATTAACTTCATACATACAAAATATCACAAAATACTCATCATTCAAAAGGATAAAATAACAAAAACTAAAACCAGATAAATCTTGATATGATGAAGAAATTAACTCTGTAGTACCGACACGACACCTCTTATCGAAGGTGTGTCCTGTGTCTGACATATGTCGGTGTCAGACACGAAACCGACACCTTAATTACATTCAATTAAATTATTTTATCAGATTATTATCAGTGTCGATGTGTCGTGTCACTATCCGTGCTTCATAGGAAATTAAGAAACAAACCTGAAGGGTGCCCTTTGGAGGAATTAGCAGGTGAAGGCTTGATCCTTCTAGTTCTAAAGTGAGAGTAGAGAAAACCAGCAAATGTAAGAGCCAAAGCAAAACCACATTTGAGTAGAATAGGCTTCATACCTTTCTCTTCTCTCCCCATCACATTAAAAAACCTTCTAACTATTCTTTTCTCCATTAATATTATTACATAGTGAAAGATTACTCATCAAATCCTTTTCATTCTCATGAAGAAAACACAAGACCAATTTCTGGTCCATGCCCTATAAATTCATCAGAAAAATTCCAAAAAATCAGAAACAATCAAATTTACATATATGCACCATGTTAGATTAAATCATACAAACCTACCATGTTAGAATTTTGTATAAGAAAAATAGTATACAACAAACAAACAAATAAAAGGATCATGATCCACCACTAACAAAACTATATATAATAAACAGAGGAAATTAACATGCAAAAAAGCAACAAAAAAAAAATCAAATTTTCTAGAATTAAAAAAATAATAATAAGGAAGTAAAATACCTTATTAAAAGTTAAAATCCAACATAGATGAACATATGCAAAAAAAACTGAATCAAATCAAGCTACCTCTCCAATCTCTATTTCATGATGTTGAATTGAAGAGAGGAAAAAATATAAAAAAAATATATATGAAACTTTACATTTATAGGGCCATGATCAAATTTGGGTTGTACCTGAATTTAAAAGGAGTGAAAAGAAGCATTGCGTTATTATTATTATTATAATGTTGTGTTTTGGTAACAGTTTCAATTGTTGCGTAAATGATTGTCCCTTTCAAAGAACAATTTGGGTATGAATGCAGCATTAAAAGATTAAAAAAAAATGTAGTTATAATGTGTTTACCAACAAACACCACACAATGATTACGTAAATTGTAAAATTATGATATTGAAAGTGGATCATGTTAGAAGGTGAAACACAAGATGAATAATTTGTAAAATTGAATTATCCATCTTAGGTGTTTAATTATGGAGCTAACTTATGTTATTAGATCATATATAGTAAATGCCTAATCAAGTGTCTTCTCAATATTCCGCTTTGGATTCATCAATTATAACATAACATATAATATGAATTAAATTTAAAAAATTATGTCTATAATTGTTATATGATACAGTACAATCTATGTATTAATTTTTTTTTAATTAAAAAATACAAAAAAAAAAAAGTTATTTTACATTTTGGGTGGAAGGGACCTCGCAATTTCCATTGCACTAACCCAAATCATGAAAAAATGTAACATCGATTTAACAATAAATCTTTTGTAAAAAAAAAAAACAAAGAGGTGGGTAAAATATTGTACTATTTTATTACGTGTTTATATTTAAGAAAAAAATAGATTACAAAACTATCGTTGGATTAGTTTAACATCCTAACTATTTTGACATGCTAAATCAATCATCTATATTGTTTTTTATTTACAAATATATTTATATTGTTTTACATAAATAATTAAATATATCTCCCTATAATAGCTGACCTAAGGATTAATTCTAGTGAGGCTTTGACTAAAAAAAAATCCTAGTGAGACTTTAATTTTAGGCCTAAACTCTAAATTATAGACATAGTTTAGTTAAAAAAAAAATCTAAATATAACTATTCAATTTTATTTTTTTGTTGTTAGTAAGTACATGTAATACATTATGAGTATGAAATGGACACGATAGCGTATATATAATTAATGCAAATGAATCAAAGGACATATGCTGGACAACGTATTGAGTTAGATGAATGTATTAAATGTAGCATTAAGTGGCTTTCCTTTAACAGTTATACGATGCTTTCATTCCTTCCACATGTTTGGATTGAACTTGTGAACCCTAATCAATAGTTTAAACACCGAATCAACATACTTCCTCAGTGCTTTTGAATTTAATTTTCATGATAGTGGAAATTTTTTTTACAGATAATTTTATAAGTAGTTATGACAAAAATTAAATATTATTAATAATTTAATGGTTATTATTAATTGACAATGTAATTTTTTTTCACATATAGTATATATAAATTAAATTCTTTTCTTTTTCTCTCACACTAAATAATAAATTTAATGTGTTCATCTTATGTATAAATATTTCTAAAATACTTTTAATATAAATAGATAGAGTAAAGTTTTGATACGAATATTGATCTAGAGAACAATTGAATAAATAAACAATTGAAAACATGGTTGGGAATATTTCATGTTTTCATAGAAAATATATAAATAGTTTGGTGAGAAGAAAAATGTAAGATCCTCATTTTTTTATTATTAGTAATGTGCA
>JBBPBP010000004.1:60799822-60819613 GCA_037974735.1 Cicer chorassanicum
AAAACGACATATAAAATTAGATAATATTTTATGGTAAAAATAACTTATATTGTGCAAATGAGGAAGCAATAAATAGAAGAGAAAATGATATATTAAAGACTAATTCGGAGATATACTTGTATTTTCTTTTTTTTTTTGCGGTGTTTTATAAACTAAATTGAACTAGTTGGTCCATCCAAATAAAATGTAGATATGCATTGTCAATGATTTAAATTGTTCGAGTGGATCCATAATAGTTTGTCTCGATTCTAATAGTTTAAAAAAATTTAATGAATTCAGATTCATTACAATAAGAAGATGCCTCATTCATCTATTTATATTATCGGTGGTCATATGATTTGATCAGTCAAGACAAAAAGATGTAGATTTTAACATTCGTTATATAATTAAATTTTAAATTTGTATTTGGACCGCCAAATCTTAACTAAACGATCATCAAAATATATAAATGTGGGATGTCTATATAGATGGGAGATAAATCCCTTAATTATATGAATTGAACACTATCATGTCCATTTGCTTGTTACGAACATCAATACAATACAACACATATACATAAAACTATTGAAATTCAATATACGACCCGGCACAACGTAAATACGTTAATAAAATATTTTATATATATATATATATATATATATATATATATAAATAAAGTAATCATAAAGAAAGGCATTAATAAATTCATTAATGTATAGCTACAGTAATCACAATTTATAAGATATACTCTCCGTTGAAAACAAAATTTATATATATTTTTTTTGAATAGATGAAAGAATATTTTAACATAGTTGTGGTATAAAAGCTATAAGAAAAAAGTTGTTTAAAAAGAGAGAGATCTTTTTGTTAAAAAACTTTAAAAAGAAGTAGGTATTTTAAAAATAATGGATAAAATCACAGAAAAAATAGATGAAATAGATCAAGATCTCAAAGTTTTGTCTATAAAGATGCAGAAGCACTACAAGACCTTAAAAGCTCAAGTTTCTCAGCTGGATCGTGATTTAAGAAAGATGTTGGAAGATAGTTAGAACCTGTTTATACTTAAGTACACAAAGTTTTTATTTCAATTGCCTCTGAATGCAAATGATACAAGCTTCCTCCTTTTATAGCCAATGAGTTACATATGTGGACAAACTTCCTACTATTCATAGTGGGAGACATTATCATGCCACATTTTGACTATATGGACACAATTATGACATCTTTTGACTATTGTGACATAATTATGACACTCTTGTATGCTCTTCTTATCAAGTATTTCCATATCACCGATGAATTCATTGTGAAGAATTCCAAGTATAGCAGCAGTGGTTCCCAATATGTGTAATGCATCCTGTTTGAATGTACTAAGATTCAGTTTTTCTTTCTAAAGTAGGAAAATGTTGATCATACTCTGAGGTGTGGTCATCATGAAGCAAGAAATTGGTTCAATGTTTTTATGAGGTTTTATTTGGTCAGAATGGTCTAAGAGAGACCATGATTTAAAAATGTGATTGTGATTCTCTCACTATGTTCTATCCATATCTCTATGTAGTTTTAAAAATGAATACATATCTACAAAACATCTCAAATGTATTTGGTAAAGTCTATTTTTATAATTAAAAAAATAGATATTTTTAAGGTACGTGTATATAAAAGTATCTAAGAAATACCTAAAATAAAAAAAATAAAAAATTGGAATCACATTCCACCACCGGAAGCTCTTCTCCTTTCTTAGTAGGTTCATACTCATTCATGCAACCAAACACTAACCATAACCATTTCTATTACCCCAAATGCCTTCGTTTTCGATCTCTCGTTTCCCTTCAACCCAAACATTTCCACTCCACAACCCATCTCCAACAATAAATCCAATTTTTCCCATTCACCCACACCAATTCAATCCACAAACTCGCGCTTCTTCTCAAAACAACAACAATAATAAAGCTGAAAACTTTCCAACACAAAAACCTACTTCAAGAGTGAACCCAGTTGAGAGTAGCAACGATGGGGTTCTCTTTGGAAGAAATAAAAAAAAGGGGAAAGAAAAAGTCTACTGGGTTTGTAGCAATTGTGGGTACAGTGCAGGACAATGGTGGGGTGTGTGTAGATCGTGTAGCGTTTCTGGTACTATGAAAGAGTTTCGTGAAGCCAAATCCAGTGATAGTAATGCTAAGGTTACTGGCTTTTCTGTTATGGAAGATGGTTTGAGGTCTTGGCTTCCTCAACATAATGGTGAGTTACGTCCTTTGAGATTGTCTGAGGTTAATCGAGGACTTGATCATTTGCATTGGAGAATTCCTTTGTAGGTTCTCTTTCTTATATTTATTTTAATTCTTTCTATCTTTTTTTTTTCCTTATCTAGTTTAGTAGTTTAATTAAATGATTGCTTACAGAATATTTAAATTTTTGTTGAGTGTAAAGTATAGGTGTTTAAAGGTAGTGACTGCATTGCCAGAGTAAAACAATTTTACACTGTCATCCAATCATAACCATTTAATCTACCATATCATATTATACAATTTTTAAATTAAAGGCTATTATCTAATGTTTTGTTGACGCGGCGAATCATTATTGCTTGTCTGTGTAAAACAATTTTACACTGACAATGCATCTCCTATAAATCAAGATTATATTTTCTGATAAGTGGGGAGTGGTTCGAGGGTTCGCCCTTTGGGGTTGTATCACATGTTTGTTTGGTTACGACAAAGAGGGTTGGGGTGAAGTCCTTATGCGGTAAGGTTCGGGAGTAATCTTGTAATCTAGACCGAAGTATTTTTTATCATAGTTTTGCACGATGTAACCTTAAGTATTTCATGATAGAAAACTACAACAGTCACTCTTGCTTTTAGATAGGTATGTACAATTGGTTGAACTCCGTATCAATTGTTTTGTTCTTGTGTTTGTTTATTTATCTGTTTTCTTTAGAGTTGGATTTGCTGTTCTAACAATTTTGTTATTGGTATTTACTTTATTACTAAGTTAGAATGTTGAATATTTATTACTATGCATGTAGCATTTAATTTTGTTTAGATAATATGGTAGATGTTTTAAACATGACTTTTGTAGTAAGAAAATACTTACACTTTAGGAGTTGGGTCTATTGACAGGCCACTAGTCTACGTAGACTCTCGAGTTTCACAATCTTGATTACATATTTGACACAAATAAATACTTTTATCTATTTCAGAACTTGTGTTAGTCATTCAAATGTTCTATTCTTTTGAATTCATCCTTTTCTTAGTTAATCTTAAATTGAATATTACCATCTGGATAAAGTTCTGAAGGACATATTCTATGCACTATGGTGCCTTTCTTTTTATGCTGTGTACTTTGCTTTGGTTTCAGGTCTGGTCCTTTTGGAAATGAAGTTTCCAGAGTACTTGGTGGTGGTCTTGTACCAGGTTTAATCTATTTTCTTATTTGTATTAATATGCTAGAAACCATTTACATTGAGGTTGTTTTTGCCTTTTGTTTCTCTGTGTATGATGGATTTTGCAACTCAAATTTGTCAGATGCATGATGCAATGTGGGTGTCTAAGTCTAACAACATAGACTCTTGATTTGTTTTTTTTTACTGTTTTTAAGTTATCTATTATTTAGTACATATCACTTTTATCTATTTTCATCATATGCGGTTCTTCTGTTATTTATGCTTATCATTAGACAGACCTTTTCGCCCGAACATGTTTGATTTGTATGTTTGATCAGCATGGATTCGCTCATAGATTTGCTACTTTTTGTGATTGGTATATTATTTACGTTTCTTTTTTCTTCCCATGATCCCGATATTTTAATCCTCATATAAATGCTTCAAACTACAAACTATCACATCTTTCTTAATTTAAGCTCATTAAAAGACTCACTTCAAGTGTATTGAGTATTAATTGCTAACTTCATCTCTGATTTTGGGTTTGAAGGCTCGCTGACTTTAGTCGGTGGCGATCCTGGTGTTGGGAAGAGTACCTTGTTATTGCAGGTATGAATTATTTTGGGATCGTACAACTAGATCTAAAAGTTAGATGGTTAACTTTTTCTTGTGGATTTGGTTAACCCCCATTAATACTCGCTTTAATTGTGAAGATTGCTGCACTAATTGCAGAAGGCCACAAAGATGGTGAAGCATCTCCAGTTGTGTATGTCTCTGGTGAAGAGGTTTGCATTTATTGAGTCTTCTCATGGTTTTAATATATCAAATGTAATCGATTTACACGTGTTATTTAGGCCTGCTCTAATATATACTTTGATGTAGCTTGTATTTATTTCAATTTTTATCTTTCATGTGACAGAGTGTTGAGCAAATCGGTAACAGAGCAGACCGCCTAACAATTGGATCAGATATTTATTTATATTCAAGTAATGATATTGAGGTTCCGTCATTTTCCTCCATTATTACTTTACTTATTTTACATGAATTTTGTTGATTTATATACGTTATTACAATCAAGAAGTTGGTTTGACTTAAATTCTTAATTGTTTGTCTAGAGTAGAAAATATTTCTGAAGTCTAAATAATTGTATCGATTTTTGAAAAATGTTTATGGTGTCAGGACATATTGAAGAAAGTTCAGTATCTCTCACCTCGGGCTCTAGTTGTTGATTCTGTACAAACTGTTTATTTGAAAGGAATAATGGGGAGTCCTGGAGGGATTATGCAGGTGGGAAGGAATCTATCCTGCTCAATTTCCATATTAGCTTGCATCATCCTAGTAATGATCATCACAGTATCCTCACAAAGTCTTTAATCTTTATGAAAAACACTCATAATGTAAAAATCTTCTGTTGTTATAAATCTTTTACTTTGTTAATTTACTCTACGATCTCATGTCACAAAGCATTGTTCATATTTAAAGTCATGAATATCACAGGTTTAATTACCTCCTTTACCAAATTTGTAAAAAATGCATAAGCTATATCTGTATATCATTTTCATGGTGGAAAGAAATGTTTGTTCCATGGTTTATGACATGTAATAGGTGTGAAACAGGTGAAGGAATGTACTTCGGCTTTACTGCGATTTGCAAAGACAACAAACATCCCAGTTCTATTGGTGAGCATATATATGTCTGTCAATTATGTGAAAATACCTCTTTTTAGATGAATTTGATGAATTGTACTTAAGAAGTGAATCTTTTACCAATATATGTACTATCATATTTTTCATGCTATGTACTTTTTAAGGAAGACAATCCTTCAACTATTTACAGTTTTCCTTCTCATAGTCAATCGACACTTACTTACATTTACTGTTATTGTAAATGTTGGAACACTTTTCAATTCTCTATATGAGCTTAATACAGCAAAGCTCATATGTATGCATTTAATTTATGGATTATCCATGTGCTTTTCTGTTAAAATGGCCGTCACATTCTTGACCACAATTTAATTTTTCTTAATTTCAGATTGGACATGTGACAAAATCTGGAGACATAGCAGGACCTCGTGTCTTGGAGCATATTGTTGATGTTGTTTTGTATATGGAAGTCCGTACCTTCTTATATCTTTCTTTCTAGTTGGTAAACTGATTTGTGCTTATCGTTAAATTTTCTACTGTCTACTACTTAGCATATTTTTTGGGTTCCTTTACCCCTTTATATAAAACACTCCTTTTGAAATGAATTATAAGCAAAATATTAATAATTGTGTTTTGAGAATAACTTAATAAGAACAAAAAGTCACAACACATTGCAAAGAAGAGGATGGATGAAGTGGAAAAACAAAGACATTTGATCACGGAACATGCTCAATTCTTCTCATTGATCAAATCATATATTAAAGAAAATTTGTTCACTATAATAATATTTATTACCTTCAAAAGTTTGGTTTGATTAACATGGTTTTTCCCATTCCCTTTTCAAAATTAGTTTTACAATGTCTTTTACATTTAAATCGGAAACTTTTGTTTGTAAGACCTTGCATTTTTTTTGCACTTATAGTTGATTTTTGAAATCATTTCATTTTCTCTATGCTGATTCACATTAATGTTCAGGGAGAGAAGTACACTTCCCATCGAATGCTTCGAGCTGTGAAAAATCGATTTGGATCCACGGATGAGGTATGCCACAACACAATAACTATATCATGGATCTACCATGTCTTCCTTATAAGAAATCTTCGGTCGAAATAAGCATATGGTTCTTAACCTATTGTGATCTAGGGAAATTTAATGTTTGATTTGTGTTGTATTTGATTTATGTGGTCAGCTTGGAGTTTTTGAGATGTCACATTCAGGACTTGAGGCTGTTTCAAATGCCAGTGAAATGTTTCTAAGTGAGCAAGACCTTGATTCAGATATTTTAGCTGGACTAGCCGTAGCTGTAATAATGGATGGGTCCAGAACATTTCTTATTGAAATTCAGGTATTTTGCTTTTGTACTTACATTGTATTGAATATTTCCTTATTGAAAATCATGATATCTTGCAAGTTGCAAGACATCGTATCAAAATACTTGAGTATTCTGATCTGCTTGTTAAGATTTTCAGTGTGTGGTGTGGAGCTCATTTAACTCTTGATTTCAAATGCATTAAGAAACTTGAAACAGATATTTTTCATTTGCAATGTTATGAGCATCCTTCTGACGTTTTTCTACTCTGACATTGTACTTTGTAGGCACTTTGTCTTTCTGGTTCAACAGGATCAAGGCAATTTAATGGTATCCAAGCAAATAGAGCTGATATGATCATATCTGTAAGTTATTGTCAGACTTAGATTTCATTAACATTCTAATCCCTGATTTCATACCATATGCTCATACTTTAATAGTCACTTCTTAACAGTAAAATGAATGAAAAAGGATCTTAAGAGAGGGTAAAACTTTCTCTATTAAAAATATACTTCACTACACTGAAATAAAATGTGTGAAGTTGTTCCTTGATCATTTTTCCGTCCCTTGAACTGCAGGTTCTTATAAAGCAAGCAGGTCTCCGTCTCCAAGAACATGTAAGCCGATTTATAAAGTGATCTATCCTTTTGAGTTTTTTGTTTTTGCCTCTCTGCGTATTGTTTGTGACTGGATTTCCTGTGTTATATGTTATCATTATACAAATGATTTGTCAATATTGAAAATTTCAAATAATTAAATCTTCTGAAAAAATAGATAAAAGATGGAAATGTAATAAAGGAAACTCTGTCAAAATAAGGCAATATCAACAAGTACACACTTCTTTTCTTGAACCCCGGTCTCAGTTCAACAATCACATATTTGGCTTGCAAGAACGACATAGATTCAAGCGAATTAAATCAACAACAAACAAATATCTGCCTTCTCTTTCGTATCACTGTCAGCTGGAAATTACCATCAAAACTTCGTGTGAATTAAATTAACCTTCTCATTTTGAAACAGTTGTCCAACACACCATTTTACTATTTAAACAGCTATGAAGTCCATTGCCTTTTTGGCCGTTATAGTTTGACTGGAATCTTGATACTTGTACTGATTATATTATATTTTCTTGTGCTTTTATACAAACAGGCTGTGTTTTTGAATGTTGTTAGTGGATTGACACTGTCCGAGACTGCCGGAGATCTTGCAATAGCAGCAGCAATTTGCAGCAGGTTTGTGTTAAAAGTGTTTTTCAAATGATGTAAAATCTTACTTATTTGACATTGGTCAATATTGTGAGGATTAGGGAGGTACTGTAGTGTTGACCACCATCTCATGAACTTCGTTTTTTCCTACAGTATACTATTCTACATTTTAATCTTTATTATTACATCTGTTATCCTTTCCTTTTTCCAGTTGCTTGGAGCTCCCTATTCCAAATGACATTGCATTCATCGGTGAAATTGGTCTAGGTGGCGAGCTTCGCATGGTAAGCATATTCTTTATTTTTTTTTAAATAAAATAAAAATAAAGAACATGGTAACTTAGTAAGCATGTTCTTTATTATGATATTTATTTATGTGATGATATGAAACAGGTTACTAGAATGGAAAAAAGGGTACACACAGTGGCGAAATTGGGTTATAGAATGTGTATAGTACCAAAGGCAGCTGAAAAAGCTTTGGGAAGTGAAGGTTTAGAAAAGATCAGAGTTGTTGGTTGCAGAAATCTGAAAGATGTTATCAACACTATATTTCCCAATGTGACAAGAAGAAGCAAGTGAATTGTTACACTGAATGTATCTTGTTGTGCAGATCAATATATACATTTTGTGATGTGATGTAAAATGTGATACATTATGATTAATATGTTCGTAGCGTTTTATTTTTTTTGGGGAGGGGGTAGAGTAACTCATGTATAGCTTACATTAGGTACCAAATGAAATGATAGATACTACTATTATGCTTTTTCTAAGTTTGTGGTTTAAAGAAATCTCAAATTAAAGATATACTTATATCTTTAAAAAATAGTGAGTTTTGTTCATACAAATATCCATTGTATGGTGTTATTCATCTAGATTCATACAAATTTTCTTTAATTCACATGATTATAATATAATAATTTTGGTTTAGTTGCTTACTATTTAGTTCAATAACTTTATTAGAATTTTAAAAAATAAATAAATCTACATTAGCATTCCTTGGGGCCACGCATGATTTTTATCCTCCATAAGATTATTTGTAAACGGACAATCACAACATCTAATGGATGGGAAAATCTTATGAGAAACAAAATAAATATTAGACAGTTTATTTATAAAATTTTGAAATGATGAAAATATTTACGATACATTTTTTATTTGAAGTTTATATACCCAATTTTTTTTAAAAAATATGGTACCATGAACTTCTATTTCCATGGTGCACAACATCTAATGGAAGGAAAAATTTTATGAGAAAAAAATTAGACCGTTCATTTAACAAATATTGAAATCATAAAAAAAATATTTACGATACAATTTTTTTAAAGTTAATATACACCATTTTTTTAAAATAAAAACATGTTACCATAAACTTTCATTTTATGGCGCACATTTTCAAAAGATGTATATTGTAAATATATATATTTATAGTGAACATTGTAAAAAGAATGTAATTTACTTTTTGGTTGTAAGGAGGGTTGAAGTAAAAAAAATATATAGTTTATGATACACATTTAGTTTCATAAAGTTTTTGTAGTTTATGGTATATTATTTTTAAATGTTTATTGTAAACCACATGTTTATGGTACAATACTTTAAAAAATAAACAGTAAATATTCCCTTTATAGTGTATATTTTTTTTCAAAAAAATATGAATCATAAATTAAAAAGTGAATAAAGGGTATTTATGAAAATGCAGCCGGATAACTAAATGATGTGGGGTGTGTTTAGCAACAACCCTCGAGTTTATTACCTGTTTAAAATATGGGCTGGCCCAAGTTTATGTTTTTTTTTTTTTTTTTTTTTTTTTATGAATTAGAAATAAATAAAATTGACCATTTCCAAAAGAAAGTGCTTCTCTCTCGCTTGTGTTTCCCTGCTTCTAGGCTTCTCGGCAAACACACAAACAACATACAAAAAACTTCAACCAAATCGAATCATTTCATTTTGATTTAGGGTTTCATTTTTCCGTCATGTATAGAGCAACAGCTTCATCACTCAAGAGACATCTCAAGGTATTTTCTCCATCCCAACCCTTATTCTTGTTATTATCATTATTATTAATCATGTTTAGGACCATAAATTTTTTCAGTTTTTTGAAACCTACCCAGATAACCAAATTCAATTCTGATTGCAAAAAATTGTTTCTTTATTGGTTTTCTAGGGAATCAGTTTATTGGGTGTGTTAGAGAATATTATTGGACCTGTTATTTCAGCATCATTTTATTATTCATTATATGAAATTAATTATGAAATTTCCTAGATTCCTTTTATAATGTTATTGATTGATTTTTATTTATTCCTATTGGTTTTTGTTTTATTCATGTTGTTGTGTGATGAATGCTGCTGTTTTTTTTGTATCATATGTTGTGTAATGAATCTTTGTTATTTAGGGCCGTGGTGGCAACTTGGGAGCTACTAGGTTAGCTACTTCTAGTGCTGTAGCTGCAAAGGTTTCATCTGGTGGTTTGTTTAGCTGGCTTACCGGAGAGCGTTCGAGTTCCCTTCCCCCTCTTGATACACCACTTGGTTCTGTTGTTCTTCCCGAACCTTTGCCAGATTATGTTGAACCAAGTAAGACCAAGATCACAACTCTTCCTAATGGACTCAAAATAGCATCCGAGACCTCGCAGGTATGTGTGTTTCTAGAATTTTTTGCGTTGATACTTAATGTGTGTTAAATGACAATGCTACTAAGACTGAATGATGCTTTTGACTTGCTTGTGTAGCATATTATTGATTTTTTATTTTTGTTTCATTCTGATTGTTTCTTAGAACCCTGCAGCCTCAATTGGGTTGTATCTCGATTGTGGTTCCATCTATGAGACACCATTGTCAAGTGGGGCATCACACTTGTTAGAAAGAATGGCTTTCAAGAGCACGGTTAACCGTAGTCACTTTCGTATTGTAAGGGAAGTAGAAGCAATTGGTGGTAACATAGGAGCTTCGGCCTCTCGGGAACAAATGGGTTACACGTTTGATGCTCTAAAGACCTATGTTCCACAAATGGTTGAATTACTGGTTGACTGTGTACGGAACCCAGCCTTCTTGGACTGGGAGGTCAATGAAGAGGTATATATAAATTTATTATACTCTTTTTCCATGGTTTGACTTTTACTTCTCAGGTTCTAAAGCTCATGCATCATATTTTCTGCAGCAAATGACCATTTCTTTTCTTTGTAGTAGGATGCATTTTTTATAGAAAAAATATGAGCTCCATCCATTGCTGTTGATGGCAGAACACGGCCGAAGGCCAAAATTCCGCCATATAAACACGCCATTGTGGTCTATGGCGCCGCCACGGCAGCCATTCCTTCACAAATTTCCTATGGCAGTTGTCCAAATATCTGCCACTCGATGGCGGAATGGTGGCCCCATGGTCACCATTTAACAACACTAATGTACTTGGATATTATTTTCTTATAGGTATAGCAATATTTGAATTATCTGTAACTAAGTAAATGAAAGGAAAACAAAGCTATTCCTTATTTTTCTTTAGTTACATATTGCGGCCTTCTAAGATTTAAGCATTATGTCTATATAAATTTTCCCTTGAGTACTGAGAAGCCAATACAAACCTAGGGACCACAATAACAGAAAAGCTATGCGAGAGTTCAAGGCCATATAAGCCGCACGTCAAATCCCATACTTCCATTCTTCCCTACCTTGTAATTGAATCCTACCATACCATCTAGCTCTGCTACCCCAATGCTCATTCAGGGTTGAAAAGCTGTTAACTGCACTGCGAAAACTAGCCATTTTGGTGGTATAGCTGAAAGTCATGTAGAATGTAAATTGTAAATTATAAACCCCATCATAGGCTCAAACATCTTATCTTTTCTGGTGTGAGACTCAAGTCCCATACATTGCTATTGGGCTTGTCTTAAAAGCATGCCATCCCATTTGACAAGTATTACTAGTATTTGTTGAATGCTGTTGTGGCAATCCTTCTGAACCTGTTGAACAATCTGTTGATACAGCTTCGAAAGGTGAAAGCAGAGCTTGGAGAACTCTCAAACAATCCCCAGGGCTTGCTTTTGGAAGCAATTCACTCTGCTGGTTATTCTGGTGCATTGGCTTATCCTCTTTTGGCTCCTGAAGCAGCCCTGAACAGATTGGATGGCCCTAGTTTGGAGGAATTTGTTGCTGTAAGATCTGTTATCCTTTCTGATACTGCATGAATACTACTGGTATCATTTTATACCAAACTTTACACTTTCTTCTTTCTGCTTTTTTCTTGCAATCTATTTGAGAATCTAATTTTCTAGGTTTGAAAAATTAGGAAAATTACACAGCTCCTAGAATGGTACTTGCTGCATCCGGGGTAGAACATGAAGAGCTTCTATCTGTTGCTGAGCCACTTCTCGCTGACCTTCCAAGTGTTCCCCGTCCTGATGAACCAAAATCTACCTACGTTGGAGGTGATTTCCGTCGTCACGGTGAATCAGGGGTGTGTATAAATTTTTACATAATACCGTACTGATTTTCTTGTATCACATTCTTTTAATTTATACCCTTAAACAATGCTGTTATTTACCTGCTCAAATATATTGCAAGGGCAGGCTGCACATGTTGCTATTGCTTTTGAAGTGCCTGGTGGCTGGCAAAAGGAGAGAGATGCTATAGTTTTGACTGTTCTACAGGTATTCATTTTGTGTCTGATTTCAAGTAATACTGTGTCATGATTTTTGCATCCTTTCTTCTGTTGCGCACAAAAGGAAGAAAGGAATCATTGAATGGAAGTAATAACTTTGAGTCATTTAGATGCTTATGGGAGGAGGTGGATCATTCTCAGCTGGGGGCCCTGGTAAAGGGATGCACTCAAGGCTATGTAAGTTTTGCCTATGTCTTCTTTTGTACGGTCTAGTTTGATCCACAATCCTTGCCATTGTTAGTGGTAGTGGTGTCAACCTAGTCTTCTATTGTGATGCTTTTGCACGCTATTTGTATTAATATATCTTTTTTAGTATTTTGACTTGTTTTGCATGTCCAATTGAATCCAGATCTTCGCGTGTTGAATGAATACCAACAGATTCAATCTTTTTCTGCATTCAACAGTATCTTCAATAATACAGGACTATTCGGGATTTACGCAAGCACTGTAAGGAAAATCTATTTTTCAGTTTCTGGGCATTCAATGTATTACATGGATAATATAATATTATTGACACATTTTCTAATCTGTGGATGTAGAGCCCTGATTTTGTGCAAAAAGCCGTAGATATAGCAGCCAAAGAACTAATAGCGATTGCTTCGCCTGGTCAAGGTTTTATTTGCACCCCTATTTTGTTTCTGCAGTATATTAATCTTGATTTCTGCAAAGATTAAATTAGCACTTCTTCAATGACAGTTTCACAGGTACAACTTGACCGTGCAAAGAAATCCACAAAGTCTGCAGTTCTTATGAATCTGGAATCTAGAGTAAGCTCTCGCCTTCATTATTACATACAAGGTCTTTTTTGGGTCAAAATAGCCTAGTGGCCAGACTCATGCACCTTAAATGTGGAGAAGTGGGGAATCCCTGGCTCGAACTCGAGCTCCTGTATATCAATGTCCTTACAGCTACCAATTGAGCTGTTCTTACGGGAATATTACATACAAGTCTTAAGAATTAATATAACCATGTGAAAAAATGTTAAAATATGGTTGAGCGTTTATGTAAACCACATAAAATATTAGTATATGGTGTTATAAGTTAATAAAACAAGGTTGAGCGTTTCATTGTGGTTCATATACACTAATAATCTTCATTCTTTTCAGATGATTGCCTCAGAAGACATAGGAAGGCAGATTTTGACTTACGGAGAAAGGTAACACTATTTGATTATTTGTTTCCAAGTTTGTTAATTTGATGTCTTGAATGGAAGTGTAATTATTTATTAATGTAAGAACTTGTGACTCATTTTCAGGAAGCCTGTGGAGCAGTTCCTGAAGGCTGTAGATGAAATCACTTTGAATGACATCACTAAAATATCTCAAAAGATTATTTCCTCACCTTTGACTATGGCATCATATGGAGATGGTAATTTATTTAAGCTTTACCCTTTCATAAGCATTTCTTTACTTATAAGTATAAACGTGGATTAAATATGTTTTTAGTCGTTATAAAATTTTGTATTTAGTCCCTACAAATTTTTTCTTCGACTTTTAGTCCCCACAATATTTTCTTCAGCATTTTTTTTTTTAAAGAATACTCAGCATACTTAGTCCATATAAAATCAAAATAAATTGAGGCTTTTATCAAAGTGCTATCAACTTTTGATATATATGTTATGATAGAAATCTTTGCAAAAAATGAGTTTAAAACTCGTTTCGTAGGTTAATATTGTGGGAATTAAATGTCGAATAAAGTTTTTACTGTGATTAAACAAAATTTTGAAATTTTATAGGGACTAAAAATATATGTAACCCTATTAATGTTAATAGTTTGATTAATGTGACATCATTTTTCTTATCTATCCTGACAGTTATAAATGTTCCGAGTTATGAATCTGTGAACCGCATGTTCCATGCCAAATGAACAATATGACAATGTTTTCTGGATCATATACATGCACACTTCCAATTTTCAAAAGCAATGGTGCAAATAAATACAGATATTTTTGTACTGATCTTTGGAACCATTATTGAGGTTCCATGTTTGTATTAGATGAATGATCTCATCTCATGCCGGATTAAGCCAATTTTTGTTTGTTAATGAGTTAATTTTCTCTCTTTTCTTTGCTTTAAGAGAGCACAAAAGTGGTTTTAACTATTATATCTAATCTTTTTTTGACAATCTCTCTTTTACTAATCAAGTAGCAAGTGTAAAAGTACAGAATGCAATTCAACAATTACATTCACTTCGAGTATTGTGTTTTGTTCATTTCAATGATAATTGATTTAATAATGAAGTTCTTAGCTGTTTCTTTCTTACTATTTTGTAAAATTATGGTGGTATAACAAACAAGTACTAAATGTGTGACAAGAATTGATTTTACAAAATCAATTTTAGTAAAAAGTTGATTGAATATAAATGGTATGCAAATTGATTGAATATAATTGAATTTATTTAAGTCAAAAAGACTTCAACAAGAATAAGAAGTCTACAAATCTTGACTTCTAAGTTATAATGAATCCTAAGGGTATGCAAATTGCAACAGCTGAATTGGAAACTGAAAAAATCACAAACCTATAAAAAACCAAAAACCGAATAAAATTTCATTTGTTAAATGGATTGGATTGGTTTTCGTTTCCTATGGTGAAAATTGATCCAATCAAAATGAAAATATATCAACATGTAGTATATAGTTTGTTGAATGTATATTTTTATATTTTCAAAAAATCTATTAAATGTTTACATAATATAGGTTTTCTTTATTTTTATTAAACATTTCAATTTTTCTAGACTATAAGCACCATATAACTTTTTTGAATGATACCACTTTATCGGCTTTATAATGTTTGATAATTTTTTTCTTTTAGTTATTCAACTCTTTTGTAACTATATATATTTTATGAAAGATTGTCATAAAGAAAATATATTATCCTAAAAGATAATACAAAATATTATATTATATACAATAATCAAAATCGAAAATCAATTCAATCTAAACAATAAAAGTTGAATTTGATTGGACCAATTTAATCAGATAGTTTTTCCTCTCAAAATTGAACCAATTTAATCCGTGAATACTCCTAATCAATTCTATACACAACCAATTTCACTTGAGGATAGTCAACCGGTCAAAATTAGTTTAGACATCCAGAAGTGAAATCCAACCTTACATAAATAAAAAAATAACTAAAACTGGCAATCACTTGCTATTATAAGTTAAACACTATTTGTATATAGTACACAGATTTAATAGTTTATCTATCTTAAGCGTATGAGTAAAAAAAAATCTATCCTAAAAGTCTTCTATCAATAAAAGTTGATTTTGTAAAATTAATTTTAATTAAAAGTGAGTTAAATTAAAGTTGTATAAATTTAAATATTTTCATGTAAAAGTAAGTTGAATACTAAATTTTAATGAAAAAATTAAGTTGAAAATTTAAAAATATAATCAATTTGAGAGATAATTATTTTTAATCGACATCATCAACCATGTATAATCACTTTTATGTCTAAAATGTTTTTTATATCTAAAATTTTATTCAAATAAAAAAATATAAAATTGAAAGACATAACCCTTCCGAGAAAAAAATGTATCAAAAAGTCCACTATATCATGCAGATAATTTGCCCCTTGAGCTAAAACTATATAATATACTTTTCTTTTGCACATTGGTTTTCTTTGGATTATAAATCTTGGTAAAAGATTCTTCACTAATAGAAGTACAATGCTTCAAGGACGTAATACCAAACAAATTTTGAATAGTAATGTCACAATTGAGACTTATCACGTGATTATATTATCGGCATTGGTTTTGTTAATGAAATTCATTGATAGGGTTCAAGTTAAATTGAAATCAGGATGTCCGTTGCCTCCACTTGCATGACATTGGAAGAAGCACCACAATGATGAGTCTACATCATGAGTTATAACTTATGCAGGACGTCTACAATATTGGAGCTCGTTAGATTTAGAGCATACATCAGATTATATACCTTTGGTAGATGATTAACACTTTTGATTTAAAGTTTTATTTCATATATATGCAGTTTTCAATTAGTTAGTTGGTTTACTTTGTACTTCACATCCTTTTTTGTAACATAATCATTCACATAATATACAAAAAATTAAATCATTTCAACTTTTAGCAAAATAAGTCTAAAGCAATAAAGCAAAAAAAAAAAAATTGAATAATAAGTCTAAGTAAATAAGTCTGAATAATAAAATAATACAATCAAAATACAACTATAGTACTGATGATAATCCCCTCCTTTAGATATCTATAAGACTCTCTCTAAGAAGACATGCATCTCATAATCAAGATCTAGCCTTTGTAAATCTAAACTTTGTTGTATAAGACAACCCATTATCTGACACAGTGTATACCATTCACCAAAAGTAGTATCGAGACCAACATCATGACTAGGATCAGGACCAGCATCATAACTAGGACCAAGACCAGCATCATGACTAGGACCAGGACCAACATCATGACTAGGACCATGATCATTTGAGGATGAGATATCCTATAGTACCATTGAATGTATCCCTCAACAGACTCGTGTGAATATGCAGCTGGATGCAACCTAGTACAAAAGGATCGAACATAGTTCATGTACATACTTCAATCAACGTCACATACAACGAGTATCGACAGTGTATGAGAGATGTATTGAGTATATCCAAACTGTTGTAAACACCTCTCTGATAAATACGATACCATCGTGGAGCACCAACAAATGTACCCTATAAACATCGACACATATTGAAATTATGTCGTGGCGTCCTCATCGTAATTTGGCGTTCAGATAATATCAGTAAGTCCCAAAGCATCCAACTTCGCTCTGTAGTATGCAACATCCCTAGATGTTTGTTTAGGAATCCATCGAAACATATGTGGCAGTGAAGATATAGGGTCACTCATACTCCGTTTACAGATGTTAGGGAAATGTTCATAAATCCATGTCTGTAAATAATTAAAAAGTACAAATAATTAAATAAGCATCTTATCAAATAACAATATAATAAGTATAAAAAATAATATAAAAGTACTTGGAATAGAGATAAATATCCTTCAATCTGCTTCGTTGCAGACATGGTACCATCTCTAAGATAGTCATATAAAACAACAAAAGTAGCTAATCCCCTTGTCCATTTACCACAAGTATCAAGGTCTTGAAAAAGAAACAAATATTTTGTAGATACAAGGGTAAAACTGTTGTCAGCTAGTATGGTACACCCTACCAAATGAAGTAGGTATGCCCTCGCTGCACAGTCAGATCTTCCTTCATGAAGTTTCTTAAAGAATGCAGCTTTCAACCATTCAAAACTATATGAAGCACCTCTATTGACCCTAGTTTCATTCACAACTTCATCCTCATCAATTGTCAAATCTTCATTCACATTAGCGGGAGGTGCGAAAAACTTTCCATAACATGGTACACCCAAAAGACCCCTAATATCGTCAAGAGTAATAGTAATGTGCAAACTACATCGTTATAGAGGACGTAACACAGATGTAGTAATCCATTGATCTATCTGAGTAGGTAATACATATCTGATATCAATGAATTTGTCTTATTTTTTGTCATTTAAAACAACTTTCAAGGCACGTCTATCCTGTTTAATTAAAATAACACAAAATAAAATATACAATTAGTTAGTTTACTAAATATATACTAAAAAAATTCACTATTGAAATAATTCTTTTAAAAACTTTTTATTTTCTTTAGTTTTTATTCTCTTTCTCAATTAGTACATTTTATCATTTGACCTTTTCTATAAATCAAATTAATTTCTAATGAGTTTCTAAAACCAATGAATCAATAAATCAACTATTTCAAACAAATTGAGTTCCTAAAATCGGCCTTGTAATAAACTATACTATACTATGTAATAAACTAAATTATTTACTAACTTGTCCATTTCACACTCTAACTACAATGTGATGCTCATAGTCCTTAAGGACGGAAAGATCGTAAGGACCTCAGGGAAATAAAGGTTGTTAAGGTTGTTAATGCTGATGCATGTTATCTTGGTGTGCTTATGCTCCTCTTGATCATCAAACGTAGGATCACGTTGCTCCTCTTGCTCAAACTCATGTTGAATATAATAATCCTCCTCTTGTTACATCTCTTCGTTCCTCTTTCATCTTTTTTTCAACGGCAGCTCTCCTATTAGATTGTGTAGGAGGTCGAACTCGAGAATGTTCCACAGTGTATTTCGCTCCTCTGGTCCTCACTAAAAAAAATTGAATGAAAAAATGTAAAAATAAAAATAAAAAATTCGGTGGTTATTTTTCAATACTAGAAATTTCATTTTTTAAATTTTACGAGAGTTTCAACCAGAAATTTGAAATTTCCGGTAGTTATTTTTCAATATCGGAAATTTCATTGAAAATTTTGTTCCTAAAATTTTCGGTAAGAGAATTTCAGAGGAAAAAAAATTACTTTTTTCGAAAATTTCAGAATGTGGGGTAGGATCAAGTATCCGAATTTTTTTTAGTTTTTACTGTATAATTAAGGGCATTTTAGTAAGTTAAGTGATGAAATTTTAAAATGGGGGTGTAAGTTCAATTTTGGAGGTACAAAATCCAACATTTTTTTGCCTAAGATGAGAGTGTTTTGATCGAGCCTATTACATTCCATATAAATGCAACTCAATACATAGAAAAATGTGACACTCATCTCTGTACAGGTGAGAAAATAGTATAAATATAGTATAAAGCAGATAAACTAGATGATATATGATGAATTTATTGTGATTTTATAATGGATAAATCAGCTTATAATAAATAAACTAATAAAATAAACTTAAAGTGTTTGATAAAATTAGAAGTTGAATAAGTGTAACAATTTTACAAATTCTAAAGATATGAATGAATGAGTGTAAAAATTTTACAAAATTTTCCACCAATATAAAAAATATTAAACAACACTCATTTTAAAAAATTGAAAAAAAATTATACAACACCCAGTAACACCATATTGAAATAATTTTCTTCAAGTTAACGAGAAAACATACATAAGATGGATTTTTTGGGAACAAGAAATTGTCTATGATAAGATGAGAAATTATTGAGAAAGAATTTTTTAGAAAATATTTATTTATAGAAAGTACAAGGGTATTCAGATCCAATACAAAATATTACATCAATTCAAAATCATAAACTTTATAGACAAGTTAAATGTTTACTTGGGCTCAAGCCCTATGTTTACTTTTAGTGTTGACCAAAAAAGAAATTTACTATAGTTAATTTATATATGAAATGGAAAATATGTTCAAAATTAGGAAGATCACAGATTCACAATATTACTCTTGATTTGTAGGATCCCTGAGTTTATTATGTGTTTATTTATTTTGTTAAGTATAGTAATTAAAAAATCGCCAGCAAAAGTCAGTTGATATTGAGTTGTAAAAACTTGGTGAATTTAAGACCCTCAAAATATTCTAAATTGGATTACAATAAAAAAAGAATGGTTAGGTTAGATGTATCATCTTCTAAATCTTGGTTTATAATATTTAACTGTAAGTTGTAATTTTTTAGTGTATGTTATATTTTTATGAATTCATTTTTTTTTATATTTCAAAAATTGCATAATTTAAAGTCAAGCATTTTCTACGGAGAACTCTTAGATTTCTCTATTTCACTTAGAGCACTTTATCAAACTAAATAACTTTTTTTTTTCTTTTTTT
>JBBPBP010000004.1:60858880-60909524 GCA_037974735.1 Cicer chorassanicum
TTTTTTGTATGATAATAATAATAATGTTGATACATTTATATATAGATAAATATGAAATCACGAGAACAAAATAATGTGATGCTATATCTAATGTTAGAGCAAATATTTTTAGATATGATTGGACTTTATTTAATAATTTTTATGATATTGAGTCATTCTTCAATTGTGATATATATAAAAATCACAATTTTTATGATAGTAAGTCATTCTTCAATTGTGATCGATAGAAAAATCACAATTTTTTCAAGTATATAAAATTACTTTATAAATTATTTATATTTTTTTAGCATTTTTATTTATTTATAAAAAATTATATGAATGTTATTTTGAAAGAAAAAAAATTAAATAGATTATAAGGGCAAATTTGTTATTTTATCAAAATATAAATTATATTATCTTGTTATCTGTTGTTTATCAAACACATATATATGATAAACTAATCTTATCAAATTTATTATCACATATAAGATGATAACTCTTTATCTTACCCATTTCATATCTTATAGCTATGAACTCCTTATCCTTTCATTCCATGAAATTGACCGTCACTTAATATTAATCCATTAAACACTATAAATAAATACTCAAAAAAATCAAACCTACTATACGGTCACCGCGTTCTCTCGTTTTCTCTCTCTCTCACTATATCTATCTGTCTTTCTCTCTCCTTATTTTGTTTTATTTTTGTTTTCGCGTGCTGTGTTAACCGCACCGTCAACCCTCTCTTTCGGTGAAACCTTCATTTTCTTTCCTTCTTCCCTTCATCGCTTTCAGATCCAACCCTTTTCATCCCTATTTTAGGGATCTAGGGTTTCGTTTCATTTTTTTTTCTTTTCAATTTTTCGTTTCATCGCTTCTAGGGTTTCGTTTTTTTCGTGCGATTTCTTTTCGCTATCATTTTTCCTCCAATTTTCGATTCAATACTCGTTTTTTTCTTTTTTGTTGGGTTTTGATTTCCGGGCTTCGGTTAATTAGAAGTTATTATTCTCTCTTGAGAAAAAAAAGATATAAAAAAAAATTCCATTTTTTTTTGTTCTTGTTGTTTTGAGAATTTGAGATCATGGGGAGTTCTGAAGGGTTAGGAGCATCGTCGAAGCCTTCTACTCAGGCACCGCCAAAACAATACGGTGTTACGAAGCCTATTTCAATGGCTGGTCCAACAGTGCTTGATTTGAAAAAGACTCAACAGCTGGAGAAGGTTTGATAGATAGATAGATTCTTCATTGTTTTCTCTATCAATTACCCTTTATTTTTGTTGTTGATTAATTTGTATGATAAATTGTTTGTTGGTTTTGCTAGTTTCTCGCTGATTCAGGTTTATATGAGAGCAAGGAGGAGGCTTCCAAGAGAGAAGAGGTCCTTCAACGACTTGAACAGGTGTATATATACATAGATTGAGTTTTCTTTTGACAATTGTGTGATATATGTTATGTGATGATTTTTGCATTGCTGGATCAATATTATTATTGGATCATAGCAATTTTGTTAATATTCTTATATTGATGATCATTGTATATTAGGCTACGAAGCACATATAATGACATGGATATATGACACTAACAAGACTTATAATTTAAGAAAATGAAATAATTGAATGTCTCAGGGTCGTGTCGAACACCGGGACACACCTTCAATTAGGAGTGTTGGTGTTACACATATATTATGGCTGTAGGGGAAAATATGTAACCGCATATTTGAATTGTTAAGCAAGGATGATTGTTTTTTTTGGCACGGGGAGCTTAATTTAATTGTTGATGCATGTTGGTGATGATTATATTAATGTGATTAGAAACTTATACATATTTTCTCGTCATCAGTTATTACTGAAGTTAGTTATTTTTGTTTTCTTTCTCCTGCTGGTGGTAATCTATCACTGTTATGATGATTATAAAGTCTTGTATTATCATTTATTTATTGAAGCCATCATTTTTCTTCATCGTCATTTTCTATAATTTTTGGGAATGTCTTGTTTTAACTTTTCTGTAGGATTGAATGGTTTCATGGTAATATGTTTTGGTTAAATATATTTTCTTCTGTATTTCAGATAGTAAAAAGTTGGGTGAAGCAGCTTACTCGCCTGAAGGGATACACTGATCAAATGGTGGAAGATGCAAATGCTGCCATAGTCACTTTTGGTTCTTATCGTCTTGGCGTGAGTTTGCTTTCCCCCAGCTTCTTCATGTTTTGATTCATGATTTATTTACAGTGAATTAAAACTCAACTGATCTTATAACTTTTTGTTTAGATTTTGACAATCTTGTTTGGAAGGAGTTAATATTGAAAATCTGATATTAATAAATTTTTAGTCTTCTGTCAAGTTTCTTCAAAGATACATATTTTTCCTTATTTTTTTTTTTTCTAGTTAAGATGTAGAATAGTTAGAGAAAGATAAAACACAAGGAAGGAAAACACATGAATATTAAATTATTTTACATATTTTAAACAAACGAGACAAAAATATTACATACATAAATGTATTACACGAGTCAAAATTATTTTTCATATTTAAAAAGTATATATGTATATCTATACCTATATATATATTGTGATAGCCTTAAAAAAAGGTAACAAATCTGTATTAGAAATTGAAACTAATGCGTATCATTAAGTTCTTGTCTCAAGAATGGCACACGTTCGATTCAGTGCTGAGCATTTTCGGCGATTTTGTTTTTCAAATAAAAGCATCTTGTTGACTGGTTTTATACGGATTTGACCATATTAATCAGACTTTGACCGGTTCAAAGATATACCAGATCCAATGATGCTACCGGACGGTTCCTGGTCTAACCGGTCTTGTTCTTGGTCTAACCGGTCCAGTCCGGGTTTTAAAACTATGGTCTTCAGTAAAGCTTCACATGTATTTACCGCATCTGTTGTTTTGTTATGGATCACTTATGCCGTATTCTTTGATTCTTTTGAGGATGCAGGTTCATGGTCCTGGAGCTGACCTAGATACACTGTGTATTGGGCCTTCCTATGTAAACCGGGAGGTAGATTAAGAGCCCCCAAATTTTTTTTTTTGATGTGTGCTTTATCAAAATCATTCTCAATTTTCACATCTGATCTTTCGTATTTCTTCATCAGGAGGATTTTTTCTACACATTGCATGATATCCTAGCTAACGTGGATGAAGTTACTGAACTACAACCCGTTCCAGATGCTCATGTCCCAGTTATGAAGTTCAAGTTTGACGGAATATCTATTGACCTTCTTTATGCAAGTATTTCTTGCCTGATTGTTCCTGATGTAAGTGAAATATTTTTCATTGTACCTATACCTTTATCAAAAGATTCAATTGGAAGATAGGTGCAGCCATACTTTGTCCTAATCAGTAGTCCTACTCAGTATCTTTGCTTATTTAATTTTTTATATGGCTGATGTTAAAATAAGGTTTTTATTTCAATTATTTGTAAATGAATCTTTTTGGCTTAAATGTGCTTGTAGATTTTCTATACCATCTTAATTCACTGATCTGTGCCTATTCAAATAATGTTCATTATATTGAGTTGGTCTTGACGTTATTAAGTAGTCAAAGAACTTAAATGTTTATATTTTCTTTGTGCCAGTGACCTTTTCTTTTTATCATGGAGGATTTTTTTTAGTTGTGTCATATTTTTGAACATTATTTCGCTTCTATCTTGTGAGCAGGAATTGGATATATCTGATGTCTCTGTTCTACACAATGTTGACGAGCCTACTGTTCGAAGTTTGAATGGCTGTAGGGTTGCTGATCAAATTCTAAAGCTTGTTCCAAATGTTGAGGTGATTTTTTTCTGCTGTGGTTTTATTTCCAATTGTACCAAGCCATGCATGTCTAATTATTACATTTTCTTGCTTGGATTATAGTACTTTCGAACCACACTCCGATGCTTGAAGTTTTGGGCCAAAAGACGAGGTGTTTATTCCAATGTGAGTTTTAATTTTTCCGCCCTTATTAATCATGTCAATTCATGTGTTTGCTTTGAATGTCCAATGACCAGTTCATAAATATTCCCTTCTTTTGTCCACTTTTTCAGGTGACAGGTTTTCTTGGTGGGGTTAACTGGGCACTTCTTGTTGCTCGAGTATGCCAGTTGTATCCAAATGCAGTTCCAAGCATGCTTGTCTCTCGATTCTTTAGGGTATATACACAGTGGCGGTGGCCAAATCCTGTCATGTTATGTCCAATAGAGGAGAATGAGCTTGGGTTTTCTGTGTGGGATCCTCGTAGAAATCCTCGTGATCGAACTCATCTTATGCCAATCATAACTCCTGCCTATCCTTGCATGAATTCAAGTTATAATGTTTCTACAAGCACACTTCGAGTTATGATGGAGCAGTTTGAATATGGCAACAGAATCTCTGGGGATATAGAACTGAATAAAGTCTGCTGGAGTGCTCTGTTTGAACCGTACATTTTCTTTGAAGGCTACAAAAACTTTTTGCAAATTGACATAGTTGCTGCCGATGTTGATGACTTGCGTGCTTGGAAAGGTTGGGTGGAATCACGCCTTCGGCAGCTGACTTTGATGATTGAGCGTGACACTTTTGGGAAGTTGCAGTGCCATCCCTATCCTCAGGAGTATATTGATGCTTCAAGGCAATGTGCACACAGTGCTTTCTTCATGGGTTTGCAGAGGAAACAGGGGGAGGCTGTTCAAGAAGGCCAGCAGTTTGATATACGTGGCACTGTTGAAGAATTTCGGCATTCTGTTAATATGTACATGTTCTGGAAACCTGGGATGGATATTCATGTTTCTCATGTTCGTAGAAGGCAAATCCCATGCTATGCATTTCCTGATGGTTATAAACGAACCCGACCATCAAAGTCAGCACAACTGGAGAATCCTTCAAAATCATTTCACGAAAATGAGATTTCTGGGTCTGAACTTCGCGAGAGAAACTCTAAGAGGAAGCACGATGACAGAGTTGAGCAGGATGTTAAACTGAAAAGGCATTCTCCCTCTCGTCCTTTGGAGAGTTCGACGAAAGGCAACTTGTGTCTCGGTTCTGGTGGCATGCCTGTTGATTCTGTATCTGATTGTCAAGGGTTGAAAAATGTTGAGAGTGTGAATTTGTCCAACAGTGTGCAAGATGAGTTGGATAGAAGAATGTCTCCGGAAGCTCAGACCGGCAGTGCATCAAATTCTAGCATGGTTACATCGATTTCAAGTGACAGCGGCTCTCCTGAAGATATTCGATCTGTATCAGTGGCAGGTTATGCTGAGGACAACGCAAGGGCTGTTGAGGCAACGGCCGATTGTAGATTTGAGGATACCACTTACAGGGCAGATTCTGTAAAACTTGGAAACCACAATATATTGGCCTGTGGAAATAATGAAGTATTACAAGACGGGCTACAGACACAGTTGGAGGTTTTGGCTTTCGATTCCTTTCCAAACTTTTATTTTACTGTTTTCCATTTTTGCAGTGACTCGAAATGTCTCTTCTGTTGTCTCATTAGCACAATACCGAGCAATTTGATAAGTTCTTATTTTCCCATATTACTATTACTATGTGCTTAGGTCTTCTGTGAAGTACTGGGAAGCCAAACTGCACTGGCAATAAGCTATCTTCGGTCTTCACAGTTGCCGTAACATCTTAGTTTAAGAAATTAAGGGGCACTAGTGCATGTGGCAAAAGCTTTGCGCATCTCTTTTCTATCGTTTCAACTGTACTTTTTTTGGTTTGCTTATTGTGAGCAATGTTGTTTACTTACCAATTTACCTCTGTTTTCTTTTCTCCTTTTTTGGTGGGCTTTGCTGTGAAGCCAAATGCAATGTCGGGGATGTTTCTTGATTCTAAGGAAAGCTTTCATACAGAAGCTATGGAAAAGTCAGTAATAAGGCATGTTCAAGTTCAACAATTACTCTTCTTCAGAGCTTATTTGTCTTTATTTTGTTTTTATGCTGTCTTTTCTGCTTTTATATGTAACAGGAGACTGAGTCTAACATCAACCGCGTAAGATATCCAGCAATTCAATTGGCGAAATCATTCGGTAATTCAACAACATGGAGAGATAGAGGAGAAAGCCAGTAATTTGGTAAGTACTAATTTAAATGCTGGCCTTCATTTTGCTAATTTTTTCAGGCTTGCTTGTCAGCCAAGCTTGCTGCAACATTGCGACTGATTGACATTAATCTGAAGATCTGGGCCATGAATTTCTTTGGTGTTTTGTACAGTTGGTGATTTGAGTTTTGTGGTGTCAATGTTGACTCTAAACTGACTTCATTCATTAGAGTTTATTAGGGATTCTTGCTGAACTTGGTGGGCATACTTTAAAAGGCATTTAATGATGTACTTTTCTATTGTTGTCCCTTTGGGTATTTTTTTATTTTAATTTTCTTTTGCTTTTTAGATTGAGAGAGGGGGAGGAGAGAAGGGTGGGTGGGGGATATGATCATGTACGGTGTTTTCTTTTTCTAGCAAAGACGACCTTATATTTGATTGTTGTACTTTCCGATGTTATATATGAACTCAACCTTTGATCTGAACCTAGTCTTTGTGTGCATCTCTTTCCTGTGTTTCTAATTTATTTTGTATGTGTAACATTAAATAATTAGTCACTATAAATCATCAATGGATTTTTTACGTGTATTCGTTTACCAAGTTTGTTTCTACGTAGGATGAAGAGGGTTTGTCGACCCAGCTTCAACAATTACCATTGGATATACATTTTTACAATTATATTGTGTAATAATTTATTTATAATATTAAAACAGATTATGACAATGCAATGCAGTTGTCAATACGACTCACCTCAATCGGTTATCAGTTCTCTCCAGCAACCTTTAGTGGCAATGATGACAAAATGGTCGAAGATCGATATTATCGCCGTGTTAGATTGGCCTAAAGATGAAGAGAAAATTGGCCTAAAGATGAAGAGAAAATGCTATTTTTGTTAGATGTAGTTATGAAAAAAGTTAGATGTAGTTATGAAAAAAGTCATATTTTTACGATTAAGATATAGATGCGACGATTGTAATTGAATTACAATGTAAAAAGTTTTAATATTATCAATATATATGAATTAAATTCAAAGTCTAATATTACAATTATTATGTTCAATTAAATTCAAAGTCTAATATTACAATTATTAAAAGTCTAATATTACAATTATTAAAGTCTAATATTACAATTATTATGTTCAGTCATGATTAATCATATGATAACGGATATATAACGGCAAGGACATTGATATTGTAAACTGTCACTTTAAAATTATTTTATTATGACATCTAATAAAAATTATTTATTTTCCTGTGTCATAAATATTATTGAATGAATGTAAAATTATTTTATAGTGATTCACATCCTATTTTCTCAATTTCTATTTAAAAATAAACAACCCATAAACCCCGAGATGAAACGCCAATAAAATCCCAACGTTGTTGACCAATCTTTAACATGGGATTAGGATTAGGTATATTGGTTTTTGTCATTGTCTTGTTCCAAACTTAAATCAAATTATGCTATTGCTTGCTTCTTTGCTTCCTTTACCCTATACTTACACATGTCACCGTGATCTTAATTTAATTCAATCACGAAAATTTCTCAGTTTAAGCATTAAAATATCATAACATAATCATCCAATGTATTTCCATTAAAATAAAAAATTACCTAAACTATGATTAACTAATCAATTATTACATGGAATTCATTATTCCATTCCGTAATTAGCCAAAACACTTAACACTAAGATACCATATCTGATATCCCTCAGATTTAAATCAATTAATTTTCATTAAATTAATTAATCAATTTTCACTTGTTAAATAACTAAAAGTAGTAAATTTTATATTAAGAATGCACTGAAAGTTGTGTTTTAAAAACTTACAAGTTTGTTGTTTTAATACAAAAATTTTAATTTTGATTTTTTTTTAAAAAGTGCTTTAAAGGTACTTGTCATGAATAATAACAAAAAAAAATAGGAATAAATAAAAATATAATAATAAATATAAATATTAAGACACGTGATAAATAGAGAGAGTGTGGAGTGTTTTTTGGTGTTTGTGCATTCTTCTTATTTTTACAACATTAACATTAAAACCCATAATAATAGTAATAATAATAAAAATTGAAAAAATGGGGAAGGTGGTGGTGTGTGCGACGGTGATCGGCGCAACGGCGGCATGTGCGGTGGCGACAGTGTTAGTACAGCGTTACATGAAGAAATCAAGGAGATGGGGAAAAGCAATGTCGATATTGAAAGAGTTTGAAGAGAAATGCGCGACTCCGACGTGGAAGCTGAAACAGGTTGCAGATGCAATGACGGTTGAGATGCACGCCGGTCTTGCTTCCGAAGGTGGTAGTAAGCTCAAAATGCTCATCAGTTTCGTTCATAATCTTCCAACAGGGTATTGTTTTTTCGATCCAATCATAATCACCTTCATCTTTTTTTGTTCCTTTATATTCTCATTTTTTTTTAATCTATTATAATGTTATTAGATCAATCTAAATTCCTTTCTATTGTATTTATGTCTATATATATTGTTGAGGTGGTAGATTCATTTGTTTGGTAACATGAAAGTTCTTATTTTTAATTTAGAGTATATTGCTTTTTTTACCTTATGATGTATTTTTTTAGAAGATTTTATAAAAGTAGCTTATGAATTATGATATGTTCATATCTATGAAGCACTCACACAAATATGGACACGGATATTGAAGACATTGGTGATAATTTGAGAAAATGGAAGTGATTGAATTGAATGTAGCCACGTGTTTCAGTGTTGAACATCAGACACGACTTCAATTTATTAGTGCTATTATATAGGTCCATGCCAAACCCAAATTCTTTTTTTACATCGAAAACATATGTTGTTGAAGTAGATTGCTTTGTTGTAACGTGTGCATCTGAACGGAAATAGCTTATTGAATTTTAATGGTATGTTAAGTGTTTGTTGAGTAAGTGTTTAATTGAGGCTTGCATGATCATCTAGCTATTCTGTCTCATTTATTGTTCAATTGCAATGTTAATAATTTGCTTTTGTGCTGGAGGGAAGTTATTATTTGTATCGGTCATTCGCTATTCATGTTTGTAGTGGTGTGTGATTGAAATTTTATAGACGTATAAATACTATACTGTTTTGTTTCCCTTTGCATCCCTGCCTACTTTAGGAATGAGGAAGGACTATTTTATTCATTGGATCTTGGAGGGACTAACTTTCGCGTATTACGTATGCAACTCGGTGGCAAGGATGGTGGTATTATTAGTCGAGAATTTACCGAGGTTTCGATTCCTCCTAATTTGATGGTTGGGACATCAACTGTAAGCACTTTTTCATCTATCAATTTAAATTTCTTTTTTTTATGCCTAGCAATTGTTGTTTACTCTTTTTCCTAAAAATTTGTTGTTTGCTTCAATCCAGTCATATGAGAAAGAAACATGACCAATCTAAACAAAATGTGATTCAGGCACTCTTTGACTATATTGCAGCAGAACTTGCAAAGTTTGTTTATGAAGAAAGTCAAGATTTCCAAGTTCCTCCAGGTAGAAAGAGGGAGCTAGGTTTTACTTTTTCCTTTCCTGTCATGCAAACTTCAATTGCTTCTGGCAACCTTATCAAGTGGACAAAAGGCTTCAACATCAATGATGCAGTAAATCCCGAAACCTTATTGCTTTGATGAGTTTACACTCTTTCTGCTTATCCCCTTCTCTGTGGATTGTAGAAATTCAGAGATATAATTGTTGATGATTAACTCCTATATTTCCAATTACAAGGCTTACATTTGAATTTACTACTACATCACAAATTATTTGATCATCTTACTGCATTACCCAGCTTACCAGAGATATGTTCATGAGTTCCCAGTATATATATAAATCATCAGTTCATGGTTCAAAATTTGTCAGTATGATCTGCCTTTTACATTAAATTTCTATATCGCTTCCATTTTTGCAGACAGCATAGATGAATATAAACTTGTTTGTGGAAGTAGTTTATATACTTGGGCCATAAATTCATTATTAACTTTAAGTTGTTATGAATTAGTTGTTCCTATTGTTAGAACTATCTATTTTGAAGAAATGTGATATTCTTTCACCTTTACATTTATACTTAGTTTTATTGTTGTTTCCATAGGTTGGTCAGGATGTTGTGGCTGAATTGAGAAAAGCAATTGAGAGACAAGGTCTTGATATGCACATAACAGCTTTGGTAATTGAAGTTTTGGATTCTTATGCATTCCATTAAATGACAGCATTTTTAAATCTTCTGGAGTATTATTATTTTTGTTTGTAGACTCTGTACTTATATATTCAGCATCTATGCTAGGTCAATGATACAGTTGGGACATTAGCAGGTGGCCGATATACAAACAAAGATGTCATGGCTGCCGTTATTTTAGGTACCGGAACAAATGCAGCGTATGTGGAGAATGCTCAAGCAATACCAAAATGGCACGGTCCTTTGCCCAAGTCCGGAGAAATGGTAAGCAGTTCCTGCCCCTTTGCTTGAGTGTGTAGTTTTAACAATGGCTACATATATTGTTTGATATGAAAAAGCATAATGAATATTGAAGCTTCACCAAATATGCGAGATTACTGTAGGTTATCAACATGGAATGGGGAAACTTCCTGTCATCGCACCTTCCATTAACGGAGTATGATAATGCGTTAGATGCTGAGAGTTTAAACCCTGGTGAACAGGTGTCTTTGCGTTTCCTTCACTTTCCATCTTATTTGCCTATAAACGAGGTTATTCATTTTTTCCTGAAATTTTCAACCATACTCAGATTTTTGAGAAGATAATTTCCGGAATGTACTTGGGAGAAATTGTTCGTAGAGTATTATGCAAAATGGCTGAAGAAGCTTTCTTTCTTGGTGAGACTGTTCCTCCAAAACTGAAAGTTCCATTCATATTAAGGTACAAACTTATGCTTTTTAATAGTTACTCTGTTTATTCAGTTCTGATTATATTGCATCATTGATTGCTTCATAGTTTACCGTTAACAATGAAGCTGAATATTATATGTATCACGAACAGCTATTTCAAAAGTTTAAACTGTCAAGTTAAAATGCATGCATGGTTTTATATATTATATCTCTTAACATGACTCTATATGCAACATCCCTTTGCACTGGTCTCTTGAGCTGAGATCTATTTTTTATTAGGAGAGCTGAGCAACAAAATAAGGATTGAAGTCTAGAATCTAGACACTTGGTCATAGAGGCTCTGATACAATGTCATGAACATGAACCAACTATTCTAAACGCTTAAGCTGTTAAATGAAGACGCATGAATGCTTTTATATTATACCTGTAACAAGTTCACTTAAGTTATACACGTTTGCATCTCCTTTATGGAATAATAAAGAAAACACAAGCAAAGAAGCAATAGAGAGGAACAATTTTTTGTTGTCGTCATTATTTATCTGTGTTAAATATCTTCTATTGGGTAAACACTTAGCAATTGAAGCAAAAAATATGACCCCTCTCTGGAATAGGGTGGTTGTTCTTCAGTTGCATATTACTGAATCTGCAAAGGATTTTTTACACTCCTTTCAATTTTTTCTGCCAAAGTCGGCAATGTTTCACTCCCAGTTCAATTTTGTCCCCAAACAGAAGATTTGTCTTTTAGCATTCACCGATTTGTCTTGGAAGTGTTTTAATATTGCTTACACAAGTCATGATTTAATAAGAATCTTGAATTCCTATTGTCATCAACAGTCTTGTATCTTGATCATTCGTATTGGATTTGCAGAACACCTGACATGTCTGCCATGCATCATGATACATCTGCTGATCTCAATGTCGTTGAAAGCAAACTGAAGAACATTTTCGAGGTACATGAAATTCTCTGTTTTGTTTGGATAAATGTTTTCCAATAAGGCTTTTTTATAGTGTCTGTATAAATTTGTAAATTATAATGAGATTTATAGAGGTTCTTATGTGCATATAATTCGAGTCCTAACTTCACACATATTAAACACCTTCAATATTTTCGTTCTAGTTGAGACTTCCAAAATTTTAAAGGTCGCCATGAAAACTTTTATCAATTTAACTTTGTTTCCCTATTAATATTAGATATCTAATACCTCCCTGGTAGTAAGAAAGGCAATTGTTGAGCTTTGCAATATCGTTGCAACCCGCGGTGCTTGTCTTTCTGCTGCTGGCATCTTGGGAATCCTGAAGAAGTTGGGAAAAGATACCGTAAGTGACGGCGAGGGTAACAAGAATGTGATAGCCATGGATGGTGGATTGTATGAGCATTACACTGAGTATAGAAAGTGCTTAGAGAATACACTAAAAGAGTTGGTTGGTGAAGATTTATCAGATAGGGTTGTTATTGAACACTCTAATGATGGTTCAGGCACTGGTGCTGCACTTCTTGCTGCTTCTCAATCCCATTACCTTGATGGTTAATTAGCAATGATCATGTTATTGAGAGATTTGTATCAATTATTATTTTGTGGAGGTTTCCAATTATGACCCTGAAGTCTTGGAAAGGTTGACTTCACACATATCCTTCAAGCCAATTTTTGCTCAACAATATTTCTTTACTTTCATATTTTTGATTCTTTCAGGAGAATTCTGAAATGTTCTATCGGTGTATTAACCTTAAACATTTTACACATTGTTGTTAGGATTGGATATCTCTTGTGCCTAAATTATTGGATTATTTGAGATGGGACTATTATTGTTGTCTGATCAAATATGGGACCACTTGGTAGAAGTCATTGATATTGGTTTCTTGAGGTAAATTGATGGTCCATATTGTTATAGATTAATCCAACGCTTGAGATTTTATTTGAGGAAATAGAGGGATCGGCGACAATCCACATTAAAAAGTTAGAATATTTAAGTACTGCACATTTGATTTTCATTTTTGATGAACTTTTGAAAACTAGAATTCTGTAAATGGATCCTTACTTGCCATGTAATAAAATAGTCATGCACATTATCACACGCAATAATCAATGAATTGCTTGATTTTATTTGTGAATCATCTAAAGTCATGACCTTAATTCAATTTTGAAAAACACTCTTAAGTGTATCTCAAGGAATAGTTTTTTTTGTTCATCAAAAGCCTGATATATAGTTTTTTTTCATTAATATTATTTGTACTTCAATACTTTTGTTACATGACCTTTATCAACATCCAACTTCCAAATCCAGTGCCGTGACATATCCAACATTCATTTTAAACGTTGGCAAAGACATCTAAATATCTAGTCTAACGTAGTAGTAATTTGTAACATGCTATCATACATTGTTACAGATCAGACAAAGTCATAGGAAATGCATGTTTTTTTGTTGCACAATATGGATCATGCAAATCCTATCTATGACTTCTAAAAGTTAAAACAAAAGTAAAAAGAAGAAAATAAACTAAAGCAATAGTACCTACCTATCTCATCCATCAATTCAATTTCTTGACGTATAAAAAAAGGTTAAGAAATGTATTAACTTTGAGTTTGATTAAGCACACGTGTGTGTGTATCTAAAGTCTCATGTAACCAACTTAAGCGGCACTTTGACTAAAACATCTTTTTACATTAATTAACAAAAAGGGACAAACCTTGGTTATGTTTGTGCCAACAAGGTAAGAACTTGAGTGTGCTATTGTTCCTCTTTTTATTCATTCTTTGAATTCTATGATGACTTTTGGCTCCAATCAAAAGGAAAAAAGATGCAAAAGTTTAGAAAGCATGTTTGGGTTAATGTTCTAAATTTTGACAAAAAAAAGGGTTAATGTGCTAGTTAACAAGCAAAAGTCACTGTAGGGTTACTATTAAGTTCATCATAAATGTTATTTGAACATTAATTAATTTAAAAGATACTCCTTCTGTTTCTAATTATAAGACCCTTTAGAAACATTTGTTTGTCCTTAAATATAACATCATTTATAAATTTCTAGATATATTCATTACTTTTTTTTCTCAAATATATCTCTTGTTAATACTATAAAATTGTGTTGGAATATTAAAAATTAACATTAAATGTACATATACAAAAAGTAATTTAGTATTAATCATACACAAATTGTATAGATTAATTATATTACTACTGACTTCTTCTAATATCCGTAAAAATTGCCATAAAGTCTTATAAATAATGACAAATGAAGTAACAAAATTGACTACTTCTTTAAATAACTAAAGCAGTTCACACATATGATCAAATTTAATTGGAAACACCACATGCAATTGATGTTCAAATAATATTTGTGTAACCTTAAAACTTGGTCAATGCTTCATGTTTGGCTTTACTTTACTTCCTATGCTAAACTACCTAACATATTTGTTTCAACAACTTGCGTGCATTATGCTCTAATTCCCTTTCTGTTTTTAGGTTGTTTAGGCAAAGAAGAATCTCACACACAAAAAAAATAAAAATAAAAAAATAATAATAATTTAAGCGTGTGAAAACCAAAGTTAGGCAAAAATTCCATGCTATTATTATGTCCCTTTTTATCTTTGAATGTGTTCTGTTCCCTTATTTGTGTTGAGTCAGTCCTCCTATAACTCTTCAAGCTTTTCCACTTGTTCATGCTTTTTAAGCCTTAAACAAAACTTTTCTTACTATAGGTTGTTGTAGAAGAATTATTGTTAAGCAATTTTCTAAGATGTGGCAAAGAAGCCACGAAAAGGGTTCTTTAGATGAGATTAAATTGGAGCTTAGACTTGCTCCACCTGGTGAACAAAATGAAAAAACATTAAACTTGCAGGATGGTGAGAATAATGCATTTTCAATGCCTTCTTCTGTTAATTCAGCTTTGCCTAACAGATCTCAGAATAGGTACTCATGTTTTAATTATTATTTTTTAATTTTTTTTTATATATTTATGATATAGTTTTAAATTGCGGTATAAAACTGTATCATTAAAGATTTTTGTCTATAAGTGATCACAATTGTATCCGCAATATTTGTCAATGAAATGCTGATAGTAATGGTGCATGCAAAGTTTCTACAATATATTAGGTATAGTGTTTTTATTTATAAAAGTACTACTTTTTAGTGTAGGAAATGATTTTAAAGGTTTTCATTATTAATTGCAAAACTAGTTTTCAAAAATTTGAGTTATTGCAAGTGAATGTTGTTGCTGACATATTATATAGATTTTAAATTGCGGTTACAGATATGAGAATTAATATATTGTTTATATGACCATAATTTCAGTCACAAATATCTCAAAATCTCAACGTTGTGGTCATAATTATGGTTGCAATTTGCTAATACAAATTTTGGCTATTTGTCTTTGTCTTTTATATAGTGATAATTACTTTTAATGTTAATTTTGATGTCTAACTTTTATATATATTGATTGATTGATCCACCTAAAACAGAAATGGTTCTAGTCCAGTAGTTGGTTGGCCTCCGATTCGTTCTTACAGGAAGAACATTGCAACCGGAGGCTCTTCTAAGTCGCCAACCGAGTCGCGGCATGTGGTTCCGGACAAGGTTGAACCTTGCAACAAACCTATTAGCAACTCTAGTAAAGGTTTGTTTGTGAAGGTCAATATGGATGGTGTTCCTGTTGGAAGAAAAGTAAACATTAATGCTTATGACAGCTATGAAAAACTTTCCTCTGCTGTTGATCAGCTCTTTAGAAGCCTCCTTCAAGGTAATATTTGTCGATTTGGATTAAATGCAGTCAAATTATTTGTGATTATGTTCAAATCACTTCAATTTCCTTATATTATTATCAATTTGTACGTGTCAGATGTTAATATGTTATTGTTGTGTTTGGTGTCAGTATCTGTGTTAGTGCTTCACAAGAAGTCACTGCTCGCAAAACATTTCAACTATTTGATTAAATTCTAATTGAAATGTGATTTGATAAAATTTGAATATGAATCGTATGATGTTTGATCAAATGACAAAGATATATGACTCAATGAATTCGGATCCTAGCCTAGTAGTGCAATAATTGTGTCGCATGTGGTCAATTCAATCTATTTTCACCAAACAAAATTATTTAATTGCATGATTTTTTTAAAATGGTCTTTAAAGTCAATTTTGCTTTTTATTATTCTTTGTAAGCCTCACATCAAGATTGTGACAATGAAAACATGATGCAGAGTTGAATTTATCTCACTGCTATTCTGCTAAAAGAGATTCCTCTAGAAATAACAAGAAGCAAGAGGAGGATAAAAGCTTAACAGGTTCATTGATTGGAAGTGGGGAATATACTCTTGTTTATGAGGATAATGAAGGAGACAAGATGCTTGTTGGGGATGTGCCATGGCAGTAAGCATCTTATCAATCTTGCATTTTCATCTTATTCTATTCAATATCATATAGTTAATAATTATTCCATGTCATTCTTTTGATGCCAATGCAAAATTAACCTTTATTTTTTAAACTATAGTATGATTTTTTTTGGAAATGGATTTCAAATAGTGACTACAGAAACATCTCAACTATTCAATTAACTGCAAGAAATTCATATCTATTTTTTGTGCTTAACAATTACTATTTTGTTTGTATGTGTGCACTATTAATCTTTTTGAGTGTGCATAAATACCAAGTACTGCATGCCATGCAATTTCCTTCCTAGAATTATAAATAAACTTTATATATAACTAATGCAATTGGCTTTTCCTTATGTTTTTGTGTGAGTTTTAGTTTATCAATGATTTAGTTATTGCTAGTGAAGTGTGATAATTTGTTAGTTTATGATAATTTTGTAATGTGTTTGCTTTTGCAGCATGTTTGTATCAACAGTGAAGAGGCTGCGAGTGTTCAAGACTTCTGACCTTCCTGCTTTTAACCGTGAGTATTATTAGTCTTTACTTTAGAGCAAGTTTGGATAAACTTTTCAACAAGCACTTCTGAAGAAGTAGGACACAAAATTACAATAACTATGAGTTATATACAATGTTTTTCATATAACTTAAAGATTGAATAGACATCATTGAATGACTCATGTGTTGGTAAAATTTATGTGAGACTATATCATGGATGAAATTTATGTGGTAAAATTTATTTAAATGTGGTTGAATTCTTATATTGTAGTAGTAGAGATCATTTAACATAAATTTTTGGTGATGTGACATTTATGTAAGATCCGTGTATAAAAACAAATGTTCATTTAACAATGTGATTTTTTAATTGACACATTACAAATTAAAGAACCAATTTGCATATATTCACTTGTAAACTAAAACCAACTTGTAGATAATAATATTTTAAAAGCACTTTCCTTTAAAATATTCATAAGTTTCTACCGATTAGTTCATATACTATAAGTTTTATATAAGCTAAAAGCTAATCCAAACTGAAATCTAATTAAGAAGAATAAAAGTCTGTATCTCTTCATCATGAATTTGTGTTAGTTGTGATGAATGGTTGAATAAATGTTGTTGCTCTCAGTTGGTAGTAAGAAAGACTAGATCGATCCACCACTTGACTCAGCAATGCAAACGAAGGAGTAGTTCAAGGAATCCTAATTTCAACTTCCAACTAATAATGTGCATTAATGAATGTAACCTTTTTAGTATATGCCCACTAATTCAATCGTTGATAAATAGATGTAGATATATTAAATCAAGGAAGTTCTTATATGTACCCCTCAAATTTTACTTTTACCTCCACAGATACAATGAAATGATATATGTGCCTTCGTATAAATATTAAAATTTGTCATTTTTAACTCTCATATTATTTCAGTTTTCCAGTACACTAGTGAGTACCATACTTTTTTTAGAAAACTTTTTTTAAGTTTTCTGTATTTTTAAGTTTTCCGATACAGAAGTTATACTCCGGAAAACTTATTTGAAGTATTCCCGAACTATCGGAATTATTTTTTTTAACATTTCCATAATACAACTCATTACCGGAATATTTTTTTTTAAGTTTTCTGCTCAAGTTTTTCGAAAGTTTTTTTAATTTTTTTTATTTCGTTGTTATTTATTTAATTCATTTTTTAAACTCATTTTTAAAAAAAGATATGGACTAGAAAACTTTTTCACTAGTTTTTTGGTACAAAAGAGTTTACTGATGAATTTTTTAAAAAGTTTTTTGTTAGACACCTTTTTAACTTTTGAAAAAAGTTTTTCGATTAACCTTATGCACCGAAAATCTTAAAAAAGTTTTCCGGTAATTTTCATAAATCTTTTACGTATCGAAAAATTTGAATTGTTGATTATTGGTAAAATAGTAAAAAACAATTAAGGCTGACTTTGACATTTTAAAATATTGTGGAGTATAGGTAAAATTGGGGTACAAGGTTTAGGGTTTTCATTTTGGACAATACATTTGTTCAAGATTGAGTTTACGTACAACTAGCTGGAGCATGGTCCATTAAAGGGTGGTGGGCTTATTATGGTTATGGATTTCAGATGCAAGCAAAAATTTGCATTTACGCTTTTATATATATAGCTATGCCATTAATTTTATTTTTATTTGCTGCATATATTTTGCACATTAATAATGATATTTTTTAATCATCTGGAACTCAACTCATCTAATTTTTTTTCACAAAAAAATAAAATAAAAATAATGATATTTTTTTATTTATAATTGTAATAAAAGTTAAAAATTATGATAATTTGATACCCACAATAAAAAAACATGTGATGCCATTGAAATGATACAAATGTTGGCTTAGATAAAAATTTACAGTTAGAACGAAACTTTGCCATAGGGATCAATTTTGCTTGATGTAAAAAAAATGATGACTTGATTTAAACAATTTAAATTAAAGGACCAAAATCACACATTAGATGAAATTAAATTTAGTTTCATATCACACTTTCTAATTAAATTTTAACTATTTGATAAACAAATGAGTGATGTCGAGTTTAGCTAAACAAATACGTTCCACACAAATTTACTTTTTCTTTTGTATATATTTTTTTTTGGCATTTTTTTGGTTTTCCTGTTTCGATGTGGTGTTCGTTTTGACTCAGATTGACATGATAATTTTGAATCAGATTAACATAGTAGCTTTATAAATAACTTTGGCATTGTCAACGTTACATATCTGATGACATATGTATTCTATAAACTTGAATTTTGTTATGTTTATAGATATATTATCTTTTTGTACTATATTGCCATTTATTCTATTAACTTGAGTAATGCGAATTTATTTGTATATTATTTTTTTTTAATAATTTTAAATTTATATTACATTAATTTATTTTACGATTTCAATCAATGAATATAATTCCTTTTAGTAAAAATAAAAACAATAAAAAGAGTTTGTTATAAGTAATTAATCTAATCAAGTCTCTTTTGATGTCACAAGGTATCCGAAGCGTGTAGCTATGCCCCATTATTAATTTGATCATTAAAATGTATACCAAAACTCTCATTGTTGTGAGGACTTAAGGGTAGACAAGATCCAAATGTGGTGGGATCGACTGGGGACATTAGAACAAATATTAATTAAAATGAGAATCATGGATGTGAATTAAATTGTAGAATTGCAAAACATATACTCCTATATCAATTATTCTGTACGACAATTTAATCCAGTCTAGATGAGAATGAATTGATTACTTACTAACTACAAAGAAATTATGGCAATTTTTCAATGACTTTTGTTTTTAGTGACTTTTGTTTGTTTAATTATATGCTAAAACGTAAGAAATGAGTTGGAGTGTGATGATGATGGGTCGTACACATGCTCTGGCTTATGCTCTTTATGCTTCCAAAGGGATTCCAGCCAAAATTCACATGCAACTGACGTAATAATGGGCCCATATCTTATTTTGTTTAGTGTTTATTAGTTTATTATGTTCCATAGATTAGATGGATTAGGTAATAGGTATTAATTATGTTTCATATCTTTTAATTATAGTAGATAAAAGATAAATTTTAAAATTTGAATTATACAATTTTTAATATTTTTTTATATAAATTCTTTAATAATAAGTACTTTGAAAATACCTATTAACATATTATAAGATATGACCTAAAGTTTATTTATCTCTACAATCATATTTTAAGAATGATTGAAGGTTTGTTTCCTCTTTGTTGGAAACTATTTTACTTTACGACGATATGTTAATAAGTATTTGTTAATCACCCTCATTTATACTTTTGTTTATATTTTCTTATATCTATGTGAATGTATTTTAATATAAATTATTTTCTATTTAATATATTTTTAATTAAAATTAATTTATTATTATAGAAATACATGTACACTACATTGTGTTAGAAAATTACTATAATATTAATTATTATTATTATTATTATTATTATTATATATTAGTAGTAAATATATTTTAATTTTTTTTATTATCTAATATATATGTTTATTGTAATTCTATTACTTCAAACTTTTTGTTTATTTTGGTTATAGAATCCTAAGGATTCTTTTTCTTCTTCCTCTCTTCTTCTTAAACTCTTATATGTTCATGTTAAATTATCATTGTTAATATATAAAGCATAAAGTGGTTATGGATACATATTTAACAAAAAAATTAATCTATTGAAAAAATTATGAAAAACACTCATTATAATTAAAAAATTACAATATCAAAAAAATACAATATCTTATCCTACACTACAACTTAAACGCCAATTTCATTAGTCTTGTAAAGTTCTTGTCCCATATAGCCTCCACAAACTCACACTCTCCCGAATATAGATTCTCTCATGTTTAATTTTGGTCACGTTGAATCTCAATCTTTTATCAAATATATTGAATAAAAGGAATATGCATTTCGAAAAAGAGATGAAGAATTTAGATAAGATTGAAAACAGGACCCCTTCATGTTTTTTTTCAATATGAGATGATCTTCCCCAACACCCTCCCTATATTATGGCATTTGCCTTTGTCTACGGCTTGTGCACTGTTGTCGCGTTGTTCGTTCTCTCCGATTCTTGTTCTCATGATCTAAAAATGGTATCATACTTTGGTGTTTGACTAAAGGTCGACAAACTCTTTGTATTGAAAGTCTTTTTTTTGTATAGAACAAGACTGTATGTGAATGAGTGTTGGATCATGAGAGGAGTTTAAAGACTATCCACATTGATCAAGAGCAACCACATAAATAATTTGGACACGACATCTTAATCCAAAATATTACGTCAATGAATTTATGTCTGTTCTCACTTATATATTGCTCAACTATAACGCTTTTAACAATGTGCAATTTTTAATTCACACTTACTACATAATACTGAAAAAGTAGATTTTAAATATTATATAAGTGAAATAACCTATATACTGTATACATTAAAAATTTGATGTCAAATCTACTTACATAGCTACTTTTAGTTAAATGTGGGGTAGAATCCACTTGTTAGGTAAATTGTTTTACTCTATGTAATATATAAAAAACATTATCTTTTTATTCTTTTAAAATCAATTTGCGTGTTTGATTTATTAAAACTATTAGTTTCTTTACATTAGAAAAATATAAATTAAGAATAAAAAGGCTGAATTGATTATTTTTTAAGAGAAAAGCTTTTGAAAATGAGAAAGATAAAGAAAATATAATTTACATTTCACTTATTTTATAATTTTTTTATTGATTGTATTTAATAAACAATAAATCTTTTAAATCTAACACTTTAATTTTTTTTTACTAAATGAGTGCTACCAATAAATTTATATTTTTATATTTAATAATACTTAATATTTTAATACAATTTATTAAACATAGTTCAATAAAAATAAAAATAGAATGTGTCTATAAAAACACGTATATCTATAAATACTTATTTTTTCAACCTTACCACGAGTGTATTTATCTTACACGGTGTTTTATAAAATGAAGTCAATATATATATGAACATATCAAATACATGTTGAACAAATATCTTATGTATTTTGTACGATAAAGAGGGTCACTCAAGACACTTTCAATACATTTGATTTAACATTAGTTGCAGGTTGGTTATTAGTTATATTTTTTTAAGAAAAAATCCAATATAGAAATTGTATTTTTAGTAGATAGCATGACAAAAAAATAATCAATATTAATAATTAATTGATAGTTTTGTTAGAAAAATGAATTAAATTCATGATATTTTTATTACTCTAACTCTTTCAAAACACTTTATAACTCTTTGCATGACAAAAATTGATGCAAGCTTAATTCTAATTTTATTATTGATGATTTCAAGTTATTTAAAGAGTGCAAAACATTACTTTAAAGTGTTTTTTAATCATATAATTAATCAAATATAAGTGGCCATTTTCATATAAAAACATAGACTAAGTTCAAGTAACTCTTACAAAATTCATACCCTACTTTAAATATATGTAAAATGAGAGACAATATGTTTAATAATTCTTTGAAGATATTAAATTTTATTAATTTAACCATTTAATATTTTTATATTACTTTAAAAATCACACATATAAAAAATTATAAAAATTAAATCCGTATAAGTATAAAATCTTATAATTAATATTTTGTTTATATTTTAAAAAGTAGTAGTATATCATATTTTTAATTGAAATAAAAGATAAAAATATCTTTTATTTCATCATAAACCTAGAACATGAAGCACATAATTAATTACAGTAGATATGTGTCGGTTTAGGTGAGTCAAACAAAGCAAAACCAAAAGGTCAACGAATTGTTATTTGAGAACAACACTTAGGGAGTGCTTGGTCGTTAGTTAGGGACCATGTTTGTGTGGACCCCACCATAAAAAATCTGTCATTTCTTTTGCTAGTAAAATATATTGCCAGCTTTAGGCTTTAGCATCTTTGCACTCTGTTCCTTCCCTTTGCCGTAAGCCCCTAACCATCCTCACTCTAATTACCAAACTACCCTTACACTATATACCTTTTAGTTTTTTGTTTTGACAGTAACATAATTCAAAAAGCAAAACTCCGTTGAGGATTTTCAACAAACATCTTATGAACAAAATTAGCTCAATATAGAGTGACAAAAAAGCTCACATAGATGGTATAGCAAGGACACCAACAACAACACAATAAAGACAAATAGTTATTTTTCGATGGAAGGCGAAAGAGAAGGATTCATGGCTATAGTTTCGGTGAACAACATGTCAAAAAAAACTCAGACTATTTCACATTTTATATTGTATTTAAATATGTAAAATAGAGGTAGTATTAATTTGTAAAAAATAGTAAACGACTATATTGATATGAAATGATTATTGTCGCCCAAATGAAAAGTAAATGACACTTTTAACTTGATTTCCCTAATGTCACTTTCTCCTAGAAATCAACATCATAAAAAAGAACAATTTAATTCAATTAAAACAAATAATAAATCCTAATTTTTATCGTGATTAATTAACTTACCTTTTAGTTTAGTCAATCTTTACATTAACTTGATCCTACACATTACACAAGATATTCTATGTTGTTCTTTCAAGTACTAGAAAAAGGGTGTAATAGTCAAAATAAAAAATAAAAATCTCTCTACAAAACATTTTTCTAATTGCAAGTCGCTTTCTCCTTTTACTGTTTTTTCATTAACCAGTTTACCTGAGTGACTGACTACAAGACACAAAGACAAAACATAAACTAATGTAATGTAATGTTCTGTTCTCTTATTTTCACCTTCTTCTTCTCTTTACCTTCAATCCCCCTTAAAAGTACCATCTTTTTTTTTCCTTTACTTGGTTCCTAAATTTAGCATACCCCATTTTCTTCACTCCCTTCTCCTCCAATTATTCTTATCAACTTGGATTTTTTTTTCCATTTTTTTATTTGTTTCTATTTTTTTTGTTGTTGTCATCTTTCATCAAATTGTTGAACAAAAAGCTAGTTCTTTTAAGCTTGGAAATCTTAAGATTTTGGTTTCTGTCACTCAATTTGGATTTTGTTTTTTTGAATTTTTAGTTTTTGTTGGCTGAATTTGTATTGGGTTGTGCCATTTTCCTTAAATCTAGATCAAGTTGTTTCCTTTGTTCATCTCCTTAAAAAAGCTTAAGCTTTTTGGATTAAGTTCGCTCTTTTACACCCTTTGAGCTCCAAGTGGTTCCATTGACACTATTTTCTTTGACCCTTTTGCTTAAAAATTATTGTCACTTGTTAATTTCTAAGCAATGATTATTATAGGAAAACCCCATTTGAAGTTGCTTCAGTTTCTTCTCTTTCTGTTTTACCTTAATTTCAATGGAATCAGTTCTTATGAAATGGCACCAATGAATTGTACGGACACAAGCCGTGTCTGCACTTCTTTCTTGGCCTTTAAGCCTAAAAAAATCCAATCACTTGAAGTGATTCAAAGCATGTTTGATGTGTTGCCAGGTGACATCACAGTTGAAGGAAATGGTTGGGATTACATATTCATAAGGAAGAACTGTTCTTGTGCAGCTGGCATAAAGAAATATGTGTCTAACACCACCTTTACTGTGAAATCAAATAAAGGGTTGGTGGATGATTTGGTTATGGATGCCTATGATGGGCTTATTTTGCTTCCTAACACCTCAAGGAGGGCAAGGAATGGTGCTGTTATATCATTGAGGTTGTTTTGTGGTTGTTCTAGTGGATTATGGAACTATCTTTTGAGTTATGTGTTGAGAGATGGGGATAGTGTTGAATCTTTGGCAAGTAGATTTGGGGTTAGTATGGATAGTATTGAAGCTGTGAATGGCCTTGATGGTCCTGATAATGTTACTGTTGGTTCCCTTTATTATATTCCTCTTGATTCTGGTTAGTTCTTCTTTCATTGCAATCTTATTCAGTGTGTGTTTGGTTCTGCTATGACAAGTGATATTAATTGGAATGAATTGATTATAGCTAAAATTGAGTTGAATATAAAGTGATTTATGTTTTGATACATTCATGTAAAACTGAGTTGAATAATAAATTTGAGGCTAAAAATCAATTGTTGAGGCTAAAGCTCCAAATTCTAGCTGAAGCCAAAATCAATTTCACTCATGAACATCCAAACATATCAAAATCAGTTTTACACCTATGGAATCAATTTTACCTCCTCCAAAAGTGAAAGTGTGAAAAGAAACCTACAGTCGTTTATCTTGGAATTTGCCTGTGTATATTTATGTATGTTTGTTCATATGTTTGAAAGGAATGATTTGGTTGATGATACTTTAGTTCTATATTGCTTTGTGCAGTGGCATATTGTTTGTTTTGTGGCAACTTGGTGGAATTTGAGCATTAGGGCTATTTTTGGTAGAATGGTTTGAGACTTCTGTAATTGGTTTTTGGTAGAAATTCAAAACAGAAAATTGACTATTTTTTGTGCATCTATTACTTAGACAAGGAACTACTAGATTGAAGATGTTGAACACTGCATTTAAATTTTTAAACCTGATCATTTTCTTGTGATGAACCAATATGTCAACTGTATTTTGTGAAATCCAATAATGTCAGTCACCCTTGAATCCTAACTACAATTTGAATTATTTTACTGCATTGTGCAGTTCCTGGTGATCCTTTTCCTCCAAACCATGCTTCTCCACCGGCTGCTGTTCCTGCTCCTTCTGTTGATAATATTTCAGGTATTCATCAGTATAAATATTCAGCCTAGGTAGAATATTCATAGTTATTTGTGCTATGCCAAAATGTTGTCTTTATTTATTTAATTTATTTTATAATTTTGTTACAGATGATCAGGTCAATCATAAGTATCATGTACCCTATGGATGGATCATTGGTGGCTTAGGAGTCGGTCTTATTCTGATAATATTAAGCATAATTCTATGCGTTTGCCTCAGATCATCGAATTGTTTATCCGAGTCGCGAAGTCATGAAAAAGATGCTGAGGGAAAAGTCTCTCATAAATTCCAAATTCTTCGGAATCCAAGTTTTTTTTGTGGTTCTGGAAGGTACATATGTGGCAAACATGTTGACCAGAAGCAAAGAGACGGTGACTCCAGCAATCACACGATTACTGTTCCCAAAGCTTCAAGTTAGTAACATTTCTTGTTGTATTCTCGAATCGTATGTATATTATATCTATGATTGTAGCTCAAAGGAAATATGTTTTGCATGTACTTTTATTGTTGCAGCTCTAGGGCCTGACGTATTTGACATGGATAAGCCTGTAGTTTTTTCATATGACGAGATTTTTTCCTCGACCGATGGCTTCTCTGATTCAAATCTACTTGGGCATGGAACATACGGATCTGTCTACTATAGCCTCGTTCGTGACCAGGTTTGTAACGGTATATTTGAAGTCAGTTATAGTATAAACTAGAAAATATGTATGTATCTTTCTCATACGATTTTTACTTGTATCCTTCTAGGAAGTTGCTATTAAAAGAATGACAGCTACAAAAACAAAAGAATTTACGTCAGAGATTAAAGTTCTGTGCAAGGTTCATCATGCTAATCTGGTAATTTGTTTATTTTTATTTTTATCATAGTATGTAACGTGCTTAGACTTTGGAGCCATTTGTGAGACATATAACTAAAGTCTGAGTTGTATTTTTTTTTATTAATTTGTCAAGGTAGAATTGATTGGCTATGCAGCTAGTCATGATGAGCTTTTCCTAGTTTATGAATATGCTCAGAAGGGTTCACTCAGAAGCCATTTGCATGATCCTCAAAATAAGGGTAAGCTTATGCATCTATTTATCATTCTGTGGACTATTAATCATCACTAAAATACAATTTCTTAGGTGTTGCAATACTTGAATAAAACTTCTAGCGGAGTCAATCCTGATAAGATTTTGTTGAGTATGATTCATAGTATATTGATAAGTGAGCAGGTTTCTCGAGGAGCGGAGCAAGTATTTAAACACAAGTTGTAATTTTGTAAATTGGACCGTAATATTTAAACATAAGTTGTAGTCTGTAACCCTAAATTTGAATTATAATACAAAGGAACTGTAATCAGTCGGCAGTCGGAGACGTAGGCACAATTGACCGAACTTTGTGATAAAACCTCGTGTGTTATTTGTTTGTGTTTTTTGTATCAGTTTTCTTTTACACCGGAGTTGCTATTTTAACAGATTCCTACATTATTCTAAGATAAGGCTAAATTGGTGTGAGGCTGCTAAATTTCATGTTCTATTGCATGAACAAGCTATGCATATAGTTCATGACCATTAATTATCTTGTTTATAGGTCATTCACCACTTTCATGGATAATGAGGGTCCAGATTGCACTTGATGCTGCTAGGGGACTTGAATATATACATGAGCACACAAAAGCTCATTATGTCCACCGTGATATCAAGACGAGCAACATTTTACTTGATGCTTCCTTTAAAGCAAAGGTAATGATCAATTTATACACTATTACTTTTTTTCCTATGTGTTTCACATATGTTGATTGTCAATTATCACATATCATTCTTCATTTCTCTAGATATCAGATTTTGGGTTGGCGAAACTTGTGGGGATAACAAACGAGGGAGAAGTTTCAACTACCAAAGTTGTTGGTACATATGGATATCTTGCTCCGGAGTAAGTAATGTTCACCGAATATTATTATATTTTTCGTTTGAATTTGTTCCTCCTGCATAAAAATGAAAAACATTGAAAAACGTTTCTGATGTTTTGCAGATACTTGAGCGACGGCCTTGCAACCACCAAAAGTGATGTCTATGCATTTGGCGTTGTCCTTTTTGAGATTATAACTGGAAAAGAAGCCATTATTCGAACAGAAGGCATGATGACTAAAAATCCCGAAAGACGCTCACTCGCATCAGTGGTAAGTTTTGTTTATAAGACGTCATTGTGAATATAAGATTCATGTAGTTTTGCATCTTAAATTCAAAAACTTGACTATAACAATGTTTTTCTCAGTATAGTCGTTGTTTCTATAGTTTCTTTTACGGCTACATTGCTCGTTATTTCATTCACGAAGGCACATCCAAGTGTTTTACCGTTGCAACTTTTTTTCCGAGGTATTGCTTTAAACGTTTGCTAAATTGCAGATGTTGGCAGTTCTGAGGAACTCACCTGATTCCATGAGCATGTCAAGCATGAGAGGTTACATTGATTCAAATATGATGAATCTGTTTCCCCATGATTGTGTATTTAAGGCAAGTTTCTCTATTTTTCACCTATTATTCTCGTGCATTATGGTATTTTAATCTTGTTAACCAAGAAAATTGAAGATTATTCAGCTCAAAACCACAATTAATGTGAAGTTTATCACATTCATAATTTTCCATATTATAATATCCATTACTGTGAAGAAATAACCAATCCCATTTATTCTTAAGTGATCTCTAAAGGGATCAAAAGTTGCATGAGATCATATAACTTTTGTGACCTATGAAGCGCAAATAGTGACACAGACATCAGACACGACAATAACACTGACACATCAACACCAATAATAGTTTGAGAAAATAAATCAATTGAATGTAATAAATGTGTCAGTATCATGTCGATGTCGGACACCGACGCATGTCAGACACAAGACAGGCTTTCTATTAGAAGTGTATGTGCTACATAGGTTGTGACTCATTCTTATTTTTGTGTGCATAGATGGCTATGCTGGCAAAGCAATGTGTGGATGACGATTCCATCTTACGACCCGACATGAAACAAGTAGTGATTTCCATCTCACAGATTCTTCTATCTTCTATTGAGTGGGAAGCAACACTAGCCGGGAATAGCCAAGTATTCAGTGGACTTGTTCAGGGAAGATAGCTTACGCAACAAGATATCTTTCGCTCCCGGATTCTTTTTCCAGTATCCTTCTTTATTTATTTTTTGGATAGACAAATGTTAGTATATTAGTTCTTATGTTACTATTTTCTCAATTTAAATCCCGGTCTTTTAACGCCTTCAACTCCTTCAACTCCTTTATACACTTTTTTATTTTTATTTTTTTGGTTGATTGTGATGTATCAATAGGAGCAAAGACTTATGATGGACATGGTGGATCAATCAATATCTTGTTTTTGGCCATTTATTTTCTCAAATATCTTGAAAGCAATATCTTGATTTGTTTTTAGCTACGTAGAAATTTTTAGGTGTAATTTAGAGTATGTGATGATGGAAGCTAAGGATGGATTTTACTTCCATATGATTTGTATTTTGATGAGTTGTAATTTTGGCAGTAGTATATATGTATGCTTATATTATTTCATTCTTTGTATTTCTTCATTTTTATTAGATTGAAATGTAAAGGCATGATGTTTCTTATTTCTTCATTTTGTTTTTTTAACTTAGCTGTTCCTCTAGAGATGTTGCTTAAATTCATTTATAATAAAGTGCATTGTGTTTATAGGGAGTTATAAATTGATTAAATATTAATTAGAAAGTACCAGTTAATATATTTGTTAGTTTAGTTAAAATCATTATACAAAGTGCACCTTAATAATCAACTTTTTTTTATTTTTTCAATCCTAAATAATCAATATTTCTTTCTCTTTATTAAACTCATCTTTGATTCTCAACATCATTAATTATAATTGTACTTATACCATTCCGGTAATTATTGGATTTGACATAATATGTTGGATGCTATATTTTTTGGATTTGATTTAAAAAAGAGTTATATTGAAACAGTCTAACTCACATATATTAATAATTACATTGTTCGCCAATTATAAAAATCAAATCTTTAAAATAATTTGACTTTAATTACATCTAACGTAAAAATATTAGTAGACATTGTAAAAAAATTGACACAAGTCAGACTCAGGGTATCAAAATTATTGTCATATTGAAAAAGGAAATAAAATAATTAAAAAGGGGAGGTGTATAAAGCAAAAGAATGATGTTAATAGCAAACGACGTGGTCGTGTTGCGTTTAAGAACCCGCCTTCGTCTAAAAATTCAAATATCAGTGAAACAAAGTTTGATGAATGCGTCAATGATGATGAAGAAGAAGACAATGAATTGCGGCAATGATGATTCCTCCCTCAGTCATCTTCACTCCGATCTTTCTTCTATTCTCAATCAGGTATCTCCTCGTTTGAATTTCAACACTTTTTTTTTTCCAGTTCAAGTATCTGTTTTTCGATTTTTTCAATTTTAATTTTGAATAGAGGAATGCAATGTTATTATTCACTTACTCTATTATCATCATTTTAGTGAAAATCCATAGTTTAATTAATCTTAGGGTTTTTAATGAAAAATGAGAAAAATCACATTTTCGAATTTGAATGTTAGATTGATGAGCTTGTCGTGAAATCGCTTGAAGTGAAGAAAAAATTAAGCAAAGAAGGAAAAAGAGAAATCGAATCTTTCTCCAGTTTGTTGTCTGAAACACTGTCACGTTTAAAGGTAGAAACCCTAAATCCCTTTCTGCACTGTTTTTTATTTTATTTTAATTATTCAATATATATAATTTTTTGCCAAATTGAGTCTTTTTTAATATGTTGTTATTAAACGCAGCCATGGGTACCAAAATTGAAAATTGCACTTTCATCAACTTCAATGAAGTGTGAAAGTAAAAGTGAAGAAGTTTCTTGTGATGAAAGAAATGTGAGTGATTGTGAAAGTCCTCAAGAGACTAAATTAGTGTCTCCTTCACCACTTGTTTCATGGCGTGCTAATTGTACTGTTGATAGAGGTAGACAAATGTTTATGCTAACACCACTTCCATTATCAAAATCATTTTTATCATCCAAACCAAACCAACCACAACCCAAATCAGATTTTGACGAATTGGCTTCATCGAATAATAGTTCAATGCTTTATAGTTTTGCAATGAAACCAACTCCATTAAAGCCTGCACTTTCTCTTGTGAGTGAAGAAGCGACGAATAATGAAGAGTTTGAGTTGATTTCTTCGCCAAAAAGAGACACCTCCATGCTTGTTATGATGACTCCTGGCTTGAAAATGTCACCTTTAAAGTCTTGTGTTTTGCTTGAACCTATATCTGAAATAGGTCGTGTGGGTAATGACAAGATTCGGAAGTCCACCCCTTTTCCAGTTGGTGTTCATTACAGTGATTCAGAAGATTCTGAATCTTCTGATAGGGATGATGCTTCGCGGGGTTTGGCGTTGAAGTATCCAGAACTTATGGGGATTAAGTGGGTTCCTAAGTCGAGAGTTGGAAAGAAAAATGTGGAAGCATCACTTGTTTGGCTTACCTCACCTCCAAAAACTTGTGTTTTGCTAGGGACACCTGATGAGAAATCATTGGAATTGGAGAAGGATGATAATGATTCCTGTATGCATGTCGATGAATCCAATCTTAAGTTACAAGATAGTAAATTAAATTTGAAAGATGTTTCGAAAGGTCATAATCAAGCCATAAAATCTTGTAAACAAGGTAGTGCTTAACCTGTTATATATGCATTATTATAGTTTGTTGGGTTAACTTGAATTGTGTGATTGATAATAGCTGTTGTGTTTCTTCCTTGCAGATAATTTTGTTGGCGATTTATCACGTATTGAGAACACTCCCATGTGGCTGAAGCCGGAAAGCACGTTACAAACAGGGAAACGCCCTGGTGAGAATACTTTGAAGAAGGAATTATGGACTAAGTTTGAAGAAGCATCCACTTGTGGGTTTCAGCCAAAGTTTCCCACAGTTAGTAAGAATTCTAAGAAAGGGTTCCTTGACCTATTGGAAGAAGCTTCCTGTGATGAATTTTAGACTAAAAATATGGAAATGTCTCAAGATGTAAGCAAGCAAATAGTCTCATTGGAAAATTTTGACATGTACATACATGTTGGTTATTAAGATTTGTAGCAAAGAGGCCCGATGAATTTTATCATACACTTTGAGGAAAAAAGAGCTCATGTGAATCACGGATGCTACATGCTAAAAATGTACATTTTTTGTCTCTTGTTTTCTACTTTGTGTATTGTTATACTACTATTATTCTCTGGCATTGTTTAAGGTATTAAAACTAGGGGTGTGTGACCGTCACACCATCAGTCCGTCTAAAGTGGGGTTAAAACTAGGGGTGTGTGACCGTCACACCATCAGTCCGTCTAAAGTGGGGTTTTGGCGGACAAACTTAGGTAAGTGGATTGAAATTTACATTCTTACGACTTCTAGAATGGTTGGCAGGTGCAGATAGAGTCACCAATAAAAAAAAAAAATCAAACTTATTGATTTTAGATTAGTTGGTCCATAAAAAAAAACATTAGTCTACAAAAATTCAACTTAATCCAACAACCATTACACAAACAAGAAAACTCTTAGTTTATTAAATTTTACTGATAAAATATGTTAATGATTGCAGAAAAAATAATTGAATGTAAAAACATCTAGAAAAATAATTTGGTAAATCAACATGACAAACCGAACTCCTATGTTACAGTTTCTTTTTTAGTGAGTTAAACGGAATTGACCAACTTAATTAGTAAGGTCCGAAATTTCACATTGTTCCGCTTAAAATAATGGATTAAATAGATTGACTTGATTGACTATAACTTTATTTTTATATTTGAATCAGAGTTAAAAATAAACTTATGAATATTCCATTGCAACATAACTATAAAAATTAAAAAGAAGTAAAATGAACCAGGTTTTTCGGTATAATTACATCTTTAAATCAACATTAGTTTATATGGCTGCAAGTTGCTATCTTTTTTATTTAGAGTTTTGCACAATATGACAGAGAAAGAAATAGAGATAAACAATTTATGATTAACAATCGACTGGTGTCACAAGTTTAAACGAAGGCATATATATAGTTTTTTTATAAAAAAGAATATATTGATTTTTTTTACTATGAATATATTGAATTTTTTTATAGTAGAATATATTAAAATTAAAGTTTAATATATAAAACAAAATTTATATGCACAAATCGTTAAAATTATTTTAATATATATGTCAAAGATGAATATTCTATGACAAATAATACTATTTTTTTTTTGTTTTTAAACTACCTAGCGATGAATTTCATAAACACTAATTTTTAAATTACTATATAAAAATATTGTAATACATATTATATATTAATGTCGATATTTATATAATTTCAAATATATAAAGTTGTATTTCTTTAAATAAACATGGTCGTAACACAAACTAAACCATAAGTGTCTTTCGGTGCTAGTACATTATGTGCATTTACTCGACTCATCAAAATCTTGGTTGTTTGATTAAAAATTGTATTCATTTTTCATGCTATAATTTGCGATTTAGTTTTTTATTTTATTTTTACTTTTAATTTAGGGGTTTTGTACTTATGATTAAGGGTGAACATGAGCGCGGGTCGACCCGTCAACCCGATCACCCAACCCAACCCGATTTTTACCCGTACCCGATCACTTTCGAGTCCGACCCAACCCAACCCATTGAAACCCGCTTATATTTGGGTTGGGTAATGAATTTAACAATTTGAACTCGTCGACCCGTTGACCCGACCCGGTAAATAGTTATATATTTTTTTTTAAAAAATTGTTTGGCTAGTTCAATAGGGTTTCATTATTCTTCTTTTTATTTAGACTTTCAACTGCCTTCATCCACTTTCTCTGCCTATACCTTCTTCAAGATTTTTTGAAGTCGCGCCGCTGTCGGCCTTCTTCTTTTGTTCTACAGGTGCTCATAACTGATTTTATACGAATTAGTTATAATAAGATATTATTAACTAGTGATTTTTATATGAATGTTGATGCAAGATGTTCATGCGTCTAGGCTAAACACTGAACTCGTTTAATTTGTTTTGACATTGTAATCTCGTATATGTCTACTCATAAAATTCATATCTAATTTTTGAATTGTCTCTTTCAAATAAGCAATTTAATTTGAGTTAAATACTATAAACAAATGAATGGTACTTAGTAAACTAAAATGATTGGTGAATTATGTGTAACCAGTGGCTAATCTTTGTTGGGACATAGGTTAGTCACAACCACCCCAAAGTTTTCTCTAATCTTTTAAAAATACTTCTTATTTTATTTATAATACTATAATTTGTTAAATAAAAATTAATATAGATTAAATCAGATTTATCTTTGTCATTGTGAAAAAGCATTTGATGGGGACACATGAATTTTATGTTGTTTTAATGTTGGATTCTATAATTGGTGTATTTTATGAGTTGAATTGCAGTTGTTGAGTTATGTTGTCGAGATGTATGTTTCAGTCTAATATGTGAAGATAACATACTATATGTGCATTTTTTTTTTGTTACATGAATTAATATAATCAAATGACATGAAGATTGGTATGTATAGATCTCATAAGATTGATATGTGTACATGAACTAAAATTTATTTTATCAATTTTTTAATTATTAAAATTGCACTTTTTTTATTAGGCCCAATTTTTATTGATTTACTGTTGTTGAATTTATTTATGTATTTGAAAATTGTTGGATTTTATTTTTTTTGTGAGAGGTTGATGAATTTTTTAAAGAATTGCATAATTTGTTTGAAATTTTATAATTTTGAGACATTCAAGTATTAAATATATTTTCTTTCAATATGTTTTCTAGTAAAATAAAAAAAGTTATTATGCCAACCCAACCCGTTCTTGATCGGGTCGGGTCGGTTCGGGTTAAATAAAAATTACGGGTTTAGAACTTAACCCAACCCAAAAATAATCGATTGCGTCATGTGTTTTTGTCAAAACCCGCCCAACCCAACCCAACTCACGTACACTCCTAGCTCTGTTGGCCGAAAATCGATCCTCAGGTAGCGCCTCCTTCTCCATCGTTTACATTATAATAGTTTAAGTTTCAAATTCGTGATCCGTGATTTCAATACTTTTCGTTAATTTTATGATATGCATATTTTGATGTCTTTACGGTGAAGTTCGATTTTTTGATTACACTATCTTGTGCTAATTCATTCGTTTGTTGATGGAAAATTTACTCTTTTATAGGTAAGTCGCCATGGTTAAGCACAACAATGTTATCCCTAACGAACACTTCCGTAAGCATTGGCAAAACTATGTGAAGACATGGTTCAATCAACCAGCAAGGAAGACCAGAAGACGATTGGGTAATTAATTATATTTTCATGATCTCAATTTTAATGGTTATTTTGAATTAGCTCTATATTATGGAATGTTAGTTTGAATTATATAGTATTGCTGGTTGATTCATTTCTGTTGAAATGTTGGTGGTTTCTATTTTTTAGCCCGCCAGAAGAAAGCAGTTAAGATTTTCCCTAGGCCTACTGCTGGACCACTTAGGCCATTGGTTCATGGTCAAACTGCCAAATACAACATGAAACTCCGTGCTGGAAAAGGATTTTCCCTTGAAGAGTTGAAGGTATAATAGCTTGTTCTCATATTTGTATCTTATTTTAAGAAGTTAAGATTGGATGTTCTGGATATCATTGTTATTTATACAGTTATGTTGTTCAGCTTTATAGTTACAGTTCCCATTTAGTTTTTTTTTTATGCTGAGTATGCTACTGGAATATATTAGGCATACAAAATGAACCTCAATTTGTTAGTTCAAAAACAATTGTAGCTATGGCAGAACACATAGTATATTCCTTGTGTTTTTTTACTCCACTCGACTATTTAGAGATGATTTGTTATGTTTAGCTATTTGATTTATGGGAATATTCTCATTAATAATCTGTTTCAAATACATTGTGTTTGAAATTTGAATTTTGCCAAATCACGGTGTGAACTTTAGTTGGGCAAGAACACTAGTTTTTAGTTTTGTGAAATCACTGGTAGTGCATTGGGAAGTGAGAGTAATGAATCCACTGTGGATCTGATCATAGGTTGCAATGTACAATGGATTCATTATTCTCAGTGAAAAGAATACTGTGTGAAGGATAACTAGTTGTTGCATTTTGACTGAATTTAGTTTGAATCAGTGAAAAGATCTTAAGCTTTTTAGTTTTCAACTATGGAGTACAATTATGGGTTATAAATTGAGGAGTTACACTTTATATGTTATCTTTAGATAATATACTTTGTCCACTTGTATGGTAGGCTGCTGGTATTCCCAAGAAGCTTGCTCCAACCATTGGCATTGCCATTGATCATCGCCGCAGGAACCGTTCTTTGGAAGGTCTGCAAGCTAATGTGCAGAGGCTGAAAACATACAAGGCCAAGTTGGTTGTTTTCCCAAGACGTGCACGCAAGACCAAGGTAATGCAAGAAATTCAATCATCTTTTTTATTTTTGGTTTCAAATAGCCCAGTGGCCAAACTTGCACAGACTATTTTAAGTGTTGTGTAGCCTTTTACCATCACAGCTACACTTACCTGACAGTTCAATTATATCTTTTATGATGAGGAATTTTCCTTAATTTTGATACCATCATTGCTGCTAGACATTCACATGAACCATTTATTTGTTTTTGCAGGCTGGTGACTCTACACTTGAGGAACTTGCTAATGCCACACAAGTCCAAGGCTCATACTTGCCTATTGTGAGGGAGAAACCAACGGTAGAACTTGTCAAGATCACTGATGAAATGAAGGCATTCAAAGCTTATTACAAGCTCCGCCTTGAACGCACAAACAAGCGTCATTATGGTGCTAGGCTCAAGAAGGCTGCTGAGGCAGAAAAGGAAGACAAGAAGTGATGACCTTAAGAAGTCAGAGTTCATATTCTATTCATATAATAGTTGTTTCAAGACAATTTTGTTCGAAAATAGCTTTGTTAAGAACATGCCAAGTCTGAATCATGGATTTCTGTGCTTACTATTTTTGTGTTCTGTTACTCAAGTTTGTATGTTTAGCAAGTACTGTGTTTTGTCTGGATTTTTCAGCAGTGTTTACTTTATTCATGCATTTTTCTATGTTTTCTTTATCCACCTTAATTTTGTTCAGAAGAGTAACATGGCGGAAAACATCCCACTCAGTTGCTAGAAAATTAACATTTCTTGCGTTAATGTAAATATAACAAGCATTGGAATTAAATGTGTACTACGTGCAATATTGTTTTATCTCCTAATTTTTTGCATTTGATAAACACCTTAATTATACAATATGATTTTTATAAAATACATCAATTACCCAGCATGATTTTAATCTTATGGGTTGCATGCTACTGTATAGATTTGTTGCTACGCAAGTTTTTCTCTAAATCGATCTAGTATACGGTGCTTTGGCGTTGAAAAGATCAAAGAATTGTAACTGAAGCCAACTAAATTTTAAAACAAATAATGCTAGTGTACTACTTTTACCAATCGGGGTCTATTTCACCTCACTGTGATCCCGATCCATTGTTATTAAATGCTTGGCTTGACTGGATTTTTAACTGATTTGTATTTTTTGAGATGATTCAATGACTTTGTAATATTTATGAAGATATAATTTCAAACACTCGGTGCAGGGAGAATCGTAAATAAACTTCCAATCATATGACTTTATTTTCTTGAGAGCAGTTTGAAATCCTATGGGAAACCAGATTATACTAAGATCACCAATACTCTTCTTCATCTACATCAATTTGTTCAAAGTAGGCAGGAACTTATGCAAATTTGGCCTAGCAATGTATCAATAAAAGTTTCCAAAAACTGAAAAATATGACATCATGGAATCAACTGTGCAAAATGTAAGATTGATCATAATTGGAAGTGATTAGTTTGCTCTGCTGCCTTTGTTAAAGTTTCATGCCTTTGGTCAAGTTTATCTGTTCATAGGAAAGATCACACCTCTAAATAAACAAAATTAATTAACGGGAGTCATAAGGGGACGGTGGAGTGAAAGTCATGTTTTCAACTCATTTCTCTAAAACAAATATAACAATTAATTACTAACTACTAACAATAAGTATTTGAAAAAAAATTAAAGGGTTCAAATAACAACTCCCATGGTGTTATTAGTATACTATGATATAAAGATTGCTTTACCCTATAACCTACATTTTTACCTATAAATCTACAAATTTTTTAAAATGTCAAATATACTTTTGATTTGTTTTTACTATTTTTATTAATTCAAATTCACTTTTTTTTTTTTACCATTTAAAGATTTTCAGACCAAACAAAAAAAAATTCCGAAAATTACCCGAAAAATATTTTAGAAGATTTATGATACAAAAATGTTTATCTAAAAAACTTTTTAAAAAATTTCCGATACAGAAAATTAAAAAGTTTAAAAATTTATACTATCGAAAAATTTGAAAAAAGTTTTCCGGTACAGTAGGGGTTTACCGGAAAACTTCTTCACAACTTTTAAAGTACACACCAATTTTATTTTATTTTTTAATCTTTTTTTTTTTAATTTTTATAAATTTTAACATATATGAATAAACCGTTACTATCATGTGATAAAACATATGTCGATAGTACCAATGTTTTTGATACAGATCAGATATGAATAATTATAATTAATATTATAAAAATCTATTATTGTGATTAATTATTTTAATTTATTTTATATTTTATTTTAGATATTTAATACACGGAAAGCTGTTGTGAATTAGGTTAGAGAAATCGGTATAAAGAATAAAGTGACTGTTATCATCAGAAGATCAGATAAAGAGACAAGGAAGAGAGGGATGAGCAATAAATTAATATTATGTTGTGACGAAGGAGGAAAATACAAGTGTATTGATAGTTTAACTCGAAGTTTAACAAAAAAGTATGGTTGTCCTTTCAAGCTTAGATCAAAACCATTAAAAGATGGTTCAGGATGGACAATTAATGTAAGTTGTGGAGTTCACAACTATGAATTACCTGATACTTTGGAGAGACATGCATTTGTTGGACATTTAGATGAAGAAGAGAAAAAACATGTTCATGATTTAACAAAATATAATGTTGCACCGAGACAAATATTACTCTCAGTGCATATTATGAGATAAGAACAATGTTACTAAGATCTCACAGATATATAAACAAAAGAGTATGATTCGATTGCACGTGAGAGGTCATAAGACAGAGACGCAACATTTATTCAAGTTAATTTAAAATACAAACTATGTGTATTGGAATAGAATGCCCAAAAGATTGGCAACATAATCTAAAGTAATCGTCATTTCATCAAATGACATGTGATATGACGATGTCTCAGAATACCATCTTTCCACAACTGCAGAAATCAGGTTGTTGTCAATCAGCTTCAAACTACCCTATTGTAATGGGGTCAATCCCGACAAATTCACTCAGTTCTCTATGATTCGCGGGAGTACTTGCTGGATAAATTGTTGCAGTTTCTTTCTATGAGCAACAATTTTAAACATTGGTCGCTCATGTATACTAAGAAAATATATGACATTAAAATTAAATATATAATAAAATTAATAATTGATTTAAATATTTTTAATGCACCATAAATAATAATCAATTTAACATATCTGACCAAACCACAATCTAGCAGAAACATGGTGTCGGTATTGTGTAAGGACGGACAAATCATATGCAAGATACCGTGTCAGCTCACCAAGTCCATTGGTCCTTCTTGCATATGCTCCCCCTCGTGTACTGCAGCCTCCTTCTCATGTAGTATAGAAGGCTCCTCTTGCTGATGTGTAGTAATATCAGCCTTCTCCTTATGTACTATAGGAGACTCCTCCTGCTGATGTATAGTAATATCAGCATCTGGGATAAAAAGATGATCCTGCTCTCCCACGTCATCATCTTCCACTATCATCCGTTGTCTCCTCTTCGGAGGATCCATCACAGACGATGAAGTATCAACGTCACGCGATTTTCATATTATTTTGACGTCTCTTCCTCGTGCACCAGCGCCCACTGAATTTTTTTTAAAAAAATCAAGTCTAATTGGTTAAAAAATCAAAATTAAATAAATTAAAAAAAAACAAACATTTTCGGAAAACTTGTTTTTCAAGTTTTCCAGTAATTACCAGAAAAGTTAAAACAAATATTCTGGTAGTGTGTTGCACTCCGGAAAAGTTACAAAAAAAAATTCTAGTAGTACTGAAAAACTTGAAAAAAGATTTACAGAAATGACATATGAACCAGAATTTTTTTTTGAAGTTTTCCGAAGTATAACTTCTTCACCAAAAAACTTGAAAAAAAATTTTCGGTTAAATTGAAAAAAATTACAAAATATAAAATGATAGAATGGTAAAAAATTACAAACTTTAAGATTTATACGAGGATAAAAAACATAATTTCCTTATTTTTTAGGCCGGTCCAAAAGCTTCCAAATAGAAGCCCAAGTAACCTTAAATAAAAAGACACACAAAACCCGTGTCAGGCAAAAATATCCAGTCATCATGATCGAGGACCTTCTTTTTTTTGACTCGAGAGAACCTTCTTTTCTTGTAGCCCTAAAAATAAATATTCAATACCTTGCCCCAAATAGACATCACACCAACACCGCCGCAATTTACTTAAACAATCTAGACCGTCGATATTTGTGTTGCCAACTAATCACAGCTGTTTATTTTCTCCATACTCCACTATATAATAAAACGATCGCAACCCTTTTTTTTTTGCCAAACCCAGTTTGCCGCGTCAAAATGCGCATCATTACAATTTCTCTCCAATTTTCAATTCTTAGTTTCATAAACGGATCATCGATCTGTTTCTCATAAGATCGATAGAGTTTAACATAGGCAAATTCTCATTCAATAAAGTCGCGAATCCGCCACCGTGAGGTAATTTTCTTTTTTATTTGTTTCAATTTCTGCAATTACTCGTTTTGAATTTCGTTTAATCGATTACGCTTTATATTTTTATTTTTCAGATCTCGGTTGATCCGCGAATGATCTTGTGTTTTTCTGCGAGATTCGTGTTTGAATCGGAGCAATTAACACGGAATCAATTGTATAATTGTAGAGTGTATGGTAACAATCGTTTTGGATATTAATTATATTTTGTATCGCTTGCAAATTCGGTTGGCGAGATCAGAAGTTTAGGCATAGCAACACAAGGTATTTGACTATTTGTTATGTTTCTATGTTATTAATTTGTTAACTGTGAATGGATCTTTGCTATGTCAGGTGCGCTTGCATAGCAGATCCGAAAAATCTTAATAAAATCGAAGTTATTTTGTTTTGAGAGGGGAGAATAGGTTTGGGGATATTTTATTTTATATTTTTCCCCAACCTATTTCTCTTTCCCTCTGTTGTGCGTGTGTGTCTGGTGTTTTCTCCTTTCTCTTTTTCTATTCTGTTATTTTTTTTTCTTTTATTCTGCAATGCACCCCACCGCACCGCACCGCACATAATATGATTCTAATCAACAATCTATCTTCGTTACGAAACCTAATTAAAGAAGCAATCACGGACGCGTTGATAGAATAGGTGAGATAAAAACAACATATGATTATTTTGTTGTTATAATATTGCGCAATTTATCATAGAATTAAATATTTATAATCTTAATTATACTAATAATTAACTCGCATACTGAATTAATGACATTGTTTTATGGTGTATTTGATTAAATTGAAGGATATGGCTCCAATTTAATTCTACGATATGTTGTTTGTTGTTCACGCTTCAATTATCTAAGACAGACACGTTCAATATTATTCATCAATTGGCTATTTTATTATATCACTTACATTTCAATGTCATTTTCGTTATTTCTAGTAATAAATTTTGTTAAGTTAAATATTGTTGCAATTCAGTCAAACTTTTAAGCAAAGGAATTTTCTAACATGCACTTGGTTTTGTAGCGGTACACATTCAACAAGTATACTCAGAAGAAGGAAAAATTACTGTCAATTCAATATTCTATATTTAAGCTACTGTAATTTTAATTCAATTAAGTATCAAACATACTTATACCTTTTCATTACCACTTAAAAGCTTTGAATTTTGTACAATAACTGAGTCAAAGTTGCGTTGGATCATCTGAATTATCTGTCCGGGCAAGCAAACTTATTTTGTGAATACAAAAAAATATGCAGATGCATATGTCAGTTAAACATATAATATCAAGTTTTCAACTCATGAAGTTATCTAATTTTTGTGGTATGTATCTTTATTTTGGTAAATATCTGATAACCTATCTTCGGTCAATACTATGACTGTTGATACTCGTCTGCAATTCTCTGCTGTAATCTTAAGCTCTTCATTGGATTTGTAATTGGGTTTCTCGGGTTGTGTGGGAGTTTGTTGTATGAAATGTTTCAAAAAGCAGCCAAAGAGCTCACTAGCTGGTGATTACGGATGGCTATACAAACTGTACCTATTGCTTCTAAAAGTTGTAGTTATCATATAGATCATTCAAGCTCTTTGGACAAATTGTTCTACTGTTTTCTGAAGTAGTGGAGGTCATTTGATGCTTTGCTTGAGGTATTTGTTTTCACCCTGAATGATAGATGATTCATGACAATGGATAAAGTTATATCAATTATTTTACTTGCTTTCTTTGTTGAATTATTCTAGTGGTTTGAGGTTTAAAATCTGCATAATTGCCCTTTTTCTAAGGTGATTATGTAGTTCTTTGTTGGGGATTGCTCAATTTTACATTGTAAAAAAGCCAGTTTGAAAGTGTGTAGGCACTAATGCTCTTAATGTTGTATTGGAATATTGATTTCATATAGGAAGATGTGTTTAACATTCATTAGTCAAATATGATCATCGTATGGCCTAAATAATCTATGTTATGTCAGTGGTATAGTTATGTTGAGATGGCCTTTAGCTATTAGAGATTAAAGTTTGTATCTTCCGAATACAAATGATTTTTTTCCAGGTTTTTATTTGATGGAACTTTTATCTTTGGCTGGAGACTCGAGTGAAAGTTGTGTGCAGTACAAGAGATTTTGACTTTATGTCCTGCATAAACAATAAACAATTTTGCTATATCCAAAATTTGGGAACAGTCTTTTGTCTTTTATAGCCTTGGTCATCATTTCTGAATTTCTTCCACATGTTCCATAATCCTAGGAACACTGGTATTTATCTCTGTTTATTTCATCTTTATTTTACTCTGCTCATGTTATTTTTTGGTTTTAACTTTCGATATTTGGTAATCCAGGCAATTTACTTCAATTGTTAACTTCGTATCTTTTGCTTAACTGTGTTTTTGTTATATATTATCAATTTTAGCATTGGGATGGCATCGAGTTGACATACAATACAGGGTGTAGGGGCAATGGTTCGTGGATTTGGCTTAGTTTTTTATGTTTATGGATTGACTAGTTTCTAGTGATATATTGAGATGTACATATAATCCTCATTGAAATGGTCAGAGTATCCACAATCTACTTTACTTTGCTAAGTTTAAATGAAAAGACTTACTGTAACAAGAGTCTATCATATTATGCTGGTTTTAATTTTGGGGATCTAGTTGGGGAGATTGCTAGTATTGGAAGTGGTTTATTTTTATTTTCCCAATGATACGAAGTTTTTGCTAGTTGTCGAAGGTTTATTTATTTTGGGTGAAAGGATCATATATAAAGAGTGCTTTTTCTACCTATATTTTTTAAAATTCACAAATATGTCGGAAGATATATTTTGATATGGGAAAAAATTGGAATTAGATTCGCTGCCTTCAATATTTTGTTGCATTTACTCAGTTAGAAACAACTATGATTGTCCATTGAACAACTATGAATTTTTAACTGTGTGAATGGATGAAAGTCTGACTGTAGGAAAGTGTAATTTGAAAAAACTGTTTCTTCTTGAAATATATACTTTTTCCGGAAGTATACTTATAAAATACTTTCTGGGTTGGAAAAAGCCTCCTATATAAATGAGCAAAGCCGGAGGTTCAGTATCCAAAATTCTCAGATGCACTTGGCCCAGAATAATAATTATTTTTTAGTTTTCTGTGGCCTGTCATTTGTGGTATTTCCTTATTTTGGTAAATTGGCTATTTTATGATAATATAAAAATTAATGGTGTTTTAGAACTGTATACTGAAGGTGCTAGTTTTCCTTGCGCTCGATTGTAAAACACCCCATGTTGCTGGGAGTACATTTTTTGGATGACACATTTTCTGAAGGTGCACTTTCAGACAACACAATATTGGTGATTATTTTATCCGTTTTTAAATTGAGAGTGTTGACAGTTATCCTAAAAAGTGAACCTGTTCCCACATGTGTCTTTGATCATATGTTAAGTTAAATGTTTAAAATAAGAAATTATTTAAACCTATGATGGATCCATATGCTCATATTGGAATGAGCCCTCTACTATTCGTATGGGAGATTGGTGGTTCGAGTCCACCTGGATCCGCCTTATGTCATGTTTAAGTTTAGCAGTTAGCACTCATATTTATCTTTGTCTGGAATTTGACGTTGTGTTCAGCATGTAGTTCAGTGGAAAGGTCTAGGTAGGTGTAATGGTGTATGTTTGAAGAGAATTTTACTTTTCAAGGGCAAAGTATCAAATCATTTAGCAATGGATATTGATGTCAAAAGGTCAGATAGGAATTTTCTATACCATGCACGTCATCATATATGTAAATCATTGCTTGGTAAGAAATCTTATTTCAAATAGTGAAAGTTTATGAATAATTATGCATACGCCATTTATTCATTGTGTCATTGTTTTTCATGTTTCATTAAATATCAAATTTGGCTACTGATTTGAGGTTACAATCATAGTAGTAGAAGTGCTGCTCCGAACGACGACTATGCTCCTCAGATGGGAGGGGGATGTATCTAGCGGCACAGAGGCCTGACCCGAACCCATTCCAAAACAGGTATAATTGCTACAAAGACCAATCAATTTTAATGGGATTAAATCTGATTTTTTTAATGTAGTTGATCTAGCAGAACTCTAGGTAAAGGCGTCAAACTCAGCTCGATGCTTTGCCATCTAAGGCCCATCTAAATACTATATCACCACAAGTCTCCAGCAAAATCACAAGTTTAAAATCAAACATTTTGCTCATCGTTGGATCAAGATTGCAAAACACTTCAAATTTACTTATCATAAATTGTTTTTGCAGAAGTTTAAATGATTATATAGAGGAAATTGAATCCCACCCTTCTTTTGAAATTAGAAAATTTTGAGTCAAATTAAAAAAAAAGTACTCTTTTCCTCAGTAACAAAATATAAACGTAAAAAATGCATGTATTTGATTTAAATTTAATTCTAATATGTTTGTGTTTATGTTTATGCTGTTCGTCAGATAGAGAAAAACATTCATAATCGTTCAAAGGATGAAACCGCTTAAACAACAACATTAAATTTCACGGTAGAATCTTCCAAATTTATATGGAATTTAGGTTCCAATAACTAAACATGAATTTGAATTGCAATACGATATACTTTTTCTCCTTAAATGTGATTTTATATACACAATAACTTGTCATACAATATACTTTTCCCTCTTAAATGTGATTTTCTATATACACAATAAATATTTATTAACTTACATTTTTTTATAATTTTATTTTAAAAATATATAAAAAAAACTAAGAATTTAATTGACAATGTAAAAAAATGTTATTCGGTTAGTTAATCACAAGTATTATATCATACAAAATATTAAACTTTAATTATTTCTAAATAAATTTTGTTCGAAATTAGTTTTGTTAAGAACATGCCAAGTTTGAATCATAGATTTCTTTGCTTACTATTATTGTGTTCTGTTACTCAGGTTTGTATGTTTAGCAAGTACTGTGTTTTGTCTGGATTTTTCAGCAGTGTTTATTTTATTCATGCATTTTCCTATGTTTTCTTTATCCACCTTAATTTTGTTCAGAAGAGTAACATGGCGGAAAACATCCCACTCAGTTGTTGCTAGAAAATTAACATTTCTTGCGTTAATTTATAAATATAATAAGCATTGGATTAAATGTGTACTATGTGCAATATTGTTTTGTCAAGATGTAAGTCGTTTTCTCGGCTTTGGGTGCTAGTCGTTTTCCCGACTTTAAGATGCGGGTCGTTTTCTCAGCTTCGGGTGCAAGTCGATTTCCTGGCTTTAAGATACGAGTCGTTTTTTCGGCTTCAGGTGCAAGTCATTTTATCAGCTTCAAGATGCATGTTGTTTTCTCAGCTTCAGGGGTGAGTCGTTTTCCCTGCTTCAAGATGCGAGTTGTTTTCTCGGCTTCAAGTGCGAGTCGTTTTCTCGACTTCAAGATGCTTGTCGATTTCTCGGCATCAAGATGGGGGTCGTTTTATCAGCTTTTGGTGCGAGTCATTTTTCCGGCTTCAAGATGTAGGTCGTTTTCTCGGCTTCGGGTGCGATTCGTTTTCCCAACTTCAAGATGCAGGTCGTTTTCTCTAGTGCGAGTCATTTTTTCGGCTTCAAGATGCGGATCATTTTATCCAACGGTAGAACTTGTCAAGATCACCGATGAAATGAAGGCATTGAAAGCTTATTACAAGCTCCGCCTTGAACGCACAAACAAGCGTCATTATGGTGCTAGGCTCAAGAAGGCTGCTGAGGCAGAAAAGGAAGACAAGAAGTGATGACCTTAAGAAGTCAGAGTTCATATTCTATTCATATAATAGTTGTTTCAAGACAATTTTGTTCGAAATTAGTTTTGTTAAGAACATGCCAAGTTTGAATCATGGATTTTTTGCTTACTATTATTGTGTTCTGTTACTCAGGTTTGTATGTTTAGCAAGTACTGTGTTTTGTCTGGATTTTTCAGCAGTGTTTATTTTATTCATGCATTTTCCTATGTTTTCTTTATCCACCTCAATTTTGTTCAGAAGAGTAACATGGCGGAAAACATCCCACTCAGTTGTTGCTAGAAAATTAACATTTCTTGCGTTAATTTATAAATATAACAAGTATTGGATTAAATGTGTACTATGTGCAATATTGTTTTGTCAAGATGTAGGTCGTTTTCTCGGCTTCGGGTGCGAGTCGTTTTCCCAGCTTCAAGATGCGGGTCGTTTTCTCGGCTTCGCGTGCAAGTCGTTTTCCTGGCTTTAAGATACGAGTCGTTTTCTCGCCTTCAGGTGCAAGTCATTTTACCAGCTTCAAGATGCAGGTTGTTTTCTCAGCTTCAAGGGTGAGTCGTTTTCCCTGTTCAAGATGCGGGTCGTTTTCTCGGCTTCAAGTGCGAGTCGTTTTCCCGACTTCAAGATGCGAGTCGTTTTTCTTGTCGATTTCCCGACTTCAAGACGCGGGTCGTCTTTCTTGTCGATTTCCCGGCATCAAGATGGGGTCGTTTTATCAGCTTTTGGTGCGAGTCATTTTTCCGGCTTCAAGATGTAGGTCGTTTTCTCGGCTTCGGGTGCGATTCGTTTTCCCAGCTTCAAGATGCGGGTCGTTTTCTCTGGTGCGAGTCATTTTTTCGGCTTCAAGATGCGGATCATTTTATCCAACGGTAGAACTTGTCAAGATCACCGATGAAATGAAGGCATTCAAAGCTTATTACAAGCTCCGCCTTGAACGCACAAACAAGCGTCATTATGGTGCTAGGCTCAAGAAGGCTGCTGAGGCAGAAAAGGAAGACAAGAAGTGATGACCTTAAGAAGTCAGAGTTCATATTCTATTCATATAATAGTTGTTTCAAGACAATTTTGTACGAAATTAGTTTTGTTAAGAACATGCCAAGTTTGAATCATGGATTTCTTTGCTTACTATTATTGTGTTCTGTTACTTTGGTTTGTATGTTTAGCAAGTACTGTGTTTTGTCTGGATTTTTCAGCATTGTTTATTTTATTCATGCATTTTCCTATGTTTTCTTTATCCACCTTAATTTTGTTCAGAAAAGTAACATGGCGGAAAACATCCCACTCAGTTGTTGCTAGAAAATTAACATTTCTTGCGTTAATTTATAAATATAACAAGCATTGGATTAAATGTGTACTATGTGCAATATTGTTTTGTCAAGATGTAGGTCGTTTTCTCGGCTTCGGGTGCGAGTCGTTTTCCCAGCTTCAAGATGCGGGTCGTTTTCTCGGCTTTGGGTGCAAGTCGTTTTCCTGGCTTTAAGATACGAGTCGTTTTCTCGCCTTCAGGTGCAAGTCATTTTACCAGCTTCAAGATGCAGGTTGTTTTCTTAGCTTCAAGGGTGAGTCGTTTTCCCTGTTCAAGATGCGAGTCGTTTTCTCGGCTTCAAGTGCGAGTCGTTTTCCCGACTTCAAGATGCGAGTCGTTTTTCTTGTCGATTTCCCGACTTCAAGACGCGGGTCGTTTTTCTTGTCGATTTCCAGCATCAAGATGAGGGTTGTTTTATTAGCTTTTGGTGCGAGTCATTTTTCCGGCTTCAAGATGTAGGTCGTTTTCTCGGCTTCGGGTGCGATTCGTTTTCCCAGCTTCAAGATGCGGGTCGTTTTCTCTGGTGCGAGTCATTTTTTCGGCTTTAAGATGCGGATCATTTTATCCAACGGTAGAACTTGTAAAGATCACCGATGAAATGAAGGCATTCAAAGCTTATTACAAGCTCCGCCTTGAACGCACAAACAAGCGTCATTATGGTGCTAGGCTCAAGAAGGCTGCTGAGGCAGAAAAGAAAGACAAGAAGTGATGACCTTAAGAAGTTAGAGTTCATATTCTATTCATATAATAGTTGTTTCATGACAATTTTGTTCGAAATTAGTTTTGTTAAGAACATGCCAAGTTTGAATCATGGATTTCTTTGCTTACTATTATTGTGTTCTGTTACTCAGGTTTTGTCTGGATTTTTCAGCAGTGTTTATTTTATTCATGCATTTTCCTATGTTTTCTTTATCCACCTTAATTTTGTTCAGAAGAGTAACATGGCGGAAAATATCCCACTCAGTTGTTGCTAGAAAATTAACATTTCTTGCGTTAATTTATAAATATAACAAGCATGGGATTAAATGTGTACTATGTGCAATATTGTTTTGTCAAGATGTAGTTCGTTTTCTCGGCTTCGGGTGCTAGTCGTTTTCCCGACTTTAAGATGCTGGTCGTTTTCTCGGCTTCGGGTGCAAGTCGTTTTCCTGGCTTTAAGATACGAGTCGTTTTCTCGCCTTCAGGTGCAAGTCATTTTACCAGCTTCAAGATGCAGGTTGTTTTATCAGCTTCAAGGGTGAGTCGTTTTCCCTGTTCAAGATGCGGGTCGTTTTCTCGGCTTCAAGTGCGAGTCGTTTTCCCAACTTCAAGATGCGAGTCGTTTTTCTTGTCGATTTCCCGACTTCAAGACGCGGGTCGTTTTTCTTGTCGATTTCCCGGCATCAAAATGGGGGTCGTTTTATCAGCTTTTGGTGCGAGTCATTTTTCCGGCTTCAAAATGGGGGTCGTTTTTTTTTTTTAATTTTTTTTTTAATTCTAATAGAAGGTCGCATCTTGGAGATGCGACCATGTGATAATATGATTTTTTTTATTCCATTTTATTTATTGGTTTAATTATTATTTAATTAAATATGATTGAAATATTTTAAAAATCAAAATACTAATAATAAAATAAAATATATTATTAAATAATAATAATAATTTTAATAATATTATTAATTTTAATAATGTTAATAATATTAATAATATTATTAATTTTAATAAATTATAAATAATGAAAATATTTAAAAAATCAAAATATTAATAATAAAATAAAATACATTATTCAATAATAATAATAATTTTAATAATAATAATAATAATAATGTTAATAATAATAATAAAGTATATTATATTAATAAAATAAAATTAATTAAATTGAACAAGAAAAACACGTTAAATTAACGAAAAAATACTACAAATTGAAGGAAAATTTTATTATTATTATTATTATTTAATAATATATTTTATTTTATAATTAGTATTTTGATTTTTAAAATATTTTAATTATTTATAATTAATTAAATAATAATTAAACCAAGAAATAAAATGGAATAAAAAAATTCATACTATCACATGGTCGCATCTAAAACTGTCAAAATGGCCTAACCCGAATGTGCCGGCCCGCCCAGCCCGCTAAAACATAGGACTTGAGCCTAAAAATTTCAGCCCTAATTTTAGTTCATAATTGTACTTGTTGCGTCAAGTGAACCAGTACCACGTCTTTTCACAATCCTGAATGTTATTCACTTTATTGATATAAGAAATGGGAGAGATAGAAAGTGAATGAGTGGGAGAGGCAGAGAGAGCAAATGAGAAAATAAATTAAGTAGATAAATTTTTTTAGGAGAAAATATAATGGTGGTTTGATATTTTAGATACTTTGTCTAGCGGACAAAAAATTGTCTCTTGTTTGAGCGATTTAGACAAAAATTATTACTTTTGACTTAATTTTTTTATTTTATGAATGTGTAATAAATTGAAAATTTAAATTTAGAATATTTTTGCATTATTCCAATTCAATTCAATTATTTATTCATATTGTTTTATTGTTATTTTTTATTTATTTAAATTTAAGTAATAATTGTTGGAAGATAATCGATTAGGAGAACACGTGGAAGAAATATTTCAATTAATGGATTGAAAATAATATTAGTATGACAAATATATTGATAGAAAGAATATCTGTATTTACAAAATAACATAAATATTTTTAAACAAAAATTATATATAGTAAAAACAAGACAATAAAAAACTCTACATGGAGAAGATTTGAAATCCAGTAAAATGATAATATTTGACCAAAAGAAAATCAAATTAAATAAAAGACGACAATTTAGATGAGAAGATGAAATAAAATGCACGATCCAAACTTCGGATAAGCTTCACCTTTTGAATAGATGAATAAATTTTGATGTGCACAAAATTGTCATAATTAAAATATATAACATTCTAAATTAAAGGAGTACGAAATAGAGAATCAATCGAGATAAAAGTGTTACAGATCTCAAAACAAAATATTAAGGGCTTGTTTGATTCACATCTAAAAACTCTATTTTAGCATTTTAAAATTTAAAAACTAAAAAACTTATTTGGATTACTTGTTTTTAAAAATTATTTTTAATATTATACTTTTTAAAACTAAAAAAATAAAACAGATAAATGGTGTTTTACTTTTCATTTTTCAGTTTTTTTAATTCTTTAGTCAAAAACTGTTTTAAAAAATTATAGTTGCCAGACAAATTTTTTTAGAATTTTCTTTTTAAAAACAGTTTTCTAAAATTTATTTATAAAATAGTTTTCAAAAATTAAAAATAAAACATAATCAAACAATCCTTAAATTAGTACCGGAACATACAAAATAAAAGATTTAATTTTATTTTACCTTTTTATTAAATGATTAATATTAATAGTTAATTGTTAATTTTTATTAGAAAA
>JBBPBP010000004.1:60921529-60949874 GCA_037974735.1 Cicer chorassanicum
TAAAAAGAAATCAATTATAATTATTTTTAGAAACTATTAAAAATAAGTTTTCATTTTATTTGAAGCAGTTTTAATATTATTTCTATAACTTTTTTTTAAAAATATATGAAAACTTTTAAAAGTGTGTTGCAGTCAATGACTCAATATCAATGATGTGGCTATCTTTCTTGATTTAACAAAAGCTTTGTTACATATTTATTTACATTTTACTTATAATATGTACTCTGACTTTAATAAAATAAATTATACTCCTTTAATTCATTTTTATTAATTTTTTTAAATAAAGCCTTTTTTTAATATGTTGGACCCAGTAACAGATACAACTTTATTTCCATCACCAAGATTTGAATCGTAGACACACATGGTTAAAGATCCAAACTATAAATTAACATAATGTTGAAACGAAAGATTCCTACAACATTTGAAAACAAAACTGATAATTTGGCAACAAAATATCTCAAAGGGGCCAACATCACTTTCCTATTCTTGTTCTTCTTTGTGGTGAATATATATTATTTTTCTTTCATATATTGTTACAAAATTCACCATTTACATTTGCCCTTATCATATGCATATTTGAAGTATAGGTCATCTCATTTGGAGCGACACGTCACATCCGAGGGTCCAATTTGTCTAGCCAACTGCATAAAAAGAGAAAAGAAGCTTAATTTAATTGGATTTCAAGATACAACAAATTTACAATGCATGAATTTTATTTTTCTATAGTTACCTGAAAATAAGCTTCAAGTTTCTTTCTAAGTGAAACATATTCTATCTTCAATTGTTGGAAACACTTCATGCATCTGTATATTCATACAAGAACAGTAACATCATTTAGTGTGTAGGTTCAGTGCAAAGGCCAAACAACCTAATTTATGGTTTTAGCTCCAAAATTTTGGATAAAAAACTTAAAATATTCAATTTAATAATGAATATATAAAATAATAAATTAGTTATAGATGTTCACTTTATTTCCAAAAAAAGTTATTGATGTTCACTTAGTTCAATTGGTCAAAATAAAGACTATATATATTAACAATTCATGAGTGATGGCCCAAATTCGAATTTGGATGCCACAAAACTTTATTTTTTATAAGTTGGTTATTTATTTTTTTTTAAAAAAGTTTTACTATAACATTTTTTAGGCCTTTGAACATATTGGATCGACTTCGAGTGTATGTTTGGTTTCTGTGAAAAAATGATTTTAAATGAAAGTGAATTAAGTGTAAATTAACTTTTGTTTGGATATGTTTACATAAAAGTAAAAGTAAGCTAAACAATAAATTTGAGAATAAAAATCACGTTTGTAGTAAAAAAACTATAAATTATAGTTTCAATTTAAAATTTCAATTTTAGGAGAAAAATCAATTTCACTTAAGATAATTTAAATATATCAAAATCAATTATATACATTTGAAATCATTTTTTTAGTTGAAATAGTAAAGAAACTCATACAATTGAAATTTTGAGTTCGAACATGAGATATGATAGCTAGTCTAATAATTTCGGCATTTTATCAAACATACACTTAATTTGTTTAACAAAATTTAAAATTGAGTGCCTGAAATATCAATTTGAGGCATCTAAAGCTAAAACAAAATGTGTCCTTAAGTCCTAACTCAAATGACAAATGGCGATATTGTTATGTTAAAAGTCTTTTTTCAGGTTCGAATTCGAGACGTCACAATTGTGAGAATTAATTATAAAATAATTTACCATCTCTTTTAAGAAAAAAAACCTAAAACAAAACATACACTTAAGTTGTTAGACAAAATTTATAAATTGGGGCCAGAAATATCAATTTATTTATTTGTTGATATTATTCACATAATTTGTTTAGCTTTCAATGTTAATTAGCTGTTCCACATAATGATAAAGTTTAGATATGTTAGTTGTGATCTTTATAATAGGATTATAGGCATTAGGAAGGTTGTGTGAAGGATAGATAGATTACCCTTCATTATTTCCTGTCCTGCAATATTCCCTAAACAGATTGCACTCTGCTTTCACCTTTTTGGCTCCTATGCTGCAACCAATTATAAAATAATTAGGATTCTTTGTTGTCATAAAGCCAACAAGTATGTATCTTATTTCTAAGCTTTTAAATAATTTTCATCTAAATAAGTTTTAAAGGTAATACCTTCTCCAAAATTAAATATAAACAAAAATAATAATTAAAAATTGATATATTTAATTTAAATTAAATAGTGAAATACGTAAAAAAAAAAAAAAATACAGCAATTCACTCAGCTTATTTTATTTTTTAAATTGACTTAGCTTATTATTATAATTACAAAAATATCAATAAATAATAATAATATAAATTAATAATAACAATGATGATGATAATTGGTATTATAATTACAATAATAAATTTATATTTGTACCTTGAACTACTTCCTGTGAACTGGTGCATAAGTGTGTCAAGCTTGTTGAAATCCAGGTAGTTCCTCTCCTTGCTATATTTAAGCACAAAAATTAATCAAGTTTTATCATATGGTATTTTTTTTAAAAAAAATTAATGAAAATACAAAGAATGTTGAAATCAATGAACTTACAGAGCCATCTCTATGCTTGAGATAAGGCGTGAAGAATCATGGTAGTAAAGAGTGACAATTTCCTCAACAAAGTTAGGATTAGCATCATCTTGTAGTTCTTCTAATTGGATAAATTGTTCATCCAATAATCCCTGAACAAAACACCATCATCATTATACACAATTGCTTCCATTATCTATTATTACATCTCTTCTCTAATTATAAAGAATTCACTGACAAAAAAATCATCTTTAAATATAAACTATTTTCAATTTACTAGATGCATTTTTTTTTCTGAACATAACTTTAATTAGTATTATTAATTTGTTTTGGAATATAAAAAATCATTATTGAATACATCAATTCACAAATGATATTTTAGTTATATTTCTATACAAAATAAACAAATTAACTACACAACCAACTTTTCTTTTCTTAATAAGAATGAAATTTACTATAGAGACTTATTTAATGACAAATGTAGTATCTATTATTTGTATTATAGTTCTAACTTCAAATTTAATAATAGTCATATTTGTTATGGAAAACGCACAATTGACTATATGAATTCTAGTGTAATGCACCTAATTTTTTTTAGTTTAAAAATTCTAGCGTTTTAATGAGTAAAAGATTATCCCTAGGGTTTTTTTTTACTTTATGAGCTCACCCACGTGATTGCAAGTTAAGTCGATCCAACATATATATAAAGGCATAAGATAGATTTTAATATGAGTAATTTTAAGTATATAGCATAAATTTTTCATTAAATTAATATAATTTATGTTGTATAATTTTTTTTAATTGATAATAAAATCGATTAATTTAATATTTGTTGAGACAATATTAAATTTAATTTTAAAAATATTAGACTTTTGTATTAAGATATTTTTTCCAAATATTCTATTAATTTTGTTTTTGTTTTTTATAAAAGTCTAAAAACAATTGTTTGAGTGGTTTTATACTTGGACTAATCCTAGACAATAAGTATCTATTTTGAGTACAAGTAATCTTTATTTACCGTGGAAAGAATAATACAAGTTGCACATTGGCTATAATGGATAGAAATAAGATCTAAATAGAATCTATAAAGAAAAAAAAAAATCCTGTTTTAGATAGAATCTCAAAGCTTAGTTTTCTTAGAGATATAAAGTCTAATATATCATATGAATAAAAAAATGCTAATTAGGAGGATGAGTGAAGAACCTGATCAAAGAGGGACTGCTTCATGGAAGCAAGTTGCCTGCGAGATTGGTTTCTCTCCATTAGAAAAAAAGAATGTTAAGAAAAATAATATAAGAGCTTGTGATTGAAGGATAAGGTGAGAATTAATGCATGCTATGAATGTGAGGAAAGAAGGGGATTTTATAGCACAAAAAATATGTCACGTGTCAAGAAACTAACAAGTGAGAAGCACAACACAAATTAAAAGCTTTAGCATTTCTTTTTTATCGTTGAGGTGTGGGGCTAGTTGCAAATTCGAATGTTTCCATTGCATGCATTCATTTGTTTTAGACATTTGAAAGTGAAATTGTGTGTCAATCAAAAAGGCCCACTTTTCTATATCATGCACTAATGGGAGAGTATATTCTATTCTTCTTCAATGATATTTGAAGAATTTAATCCATCATAGCTAGAAAAGAAATAGCTAACTATTTTGGTAATAATGTGACATGAATAAAAAAGAAATTTTGATATCCAACTTCATGACAAACTTATCAATGGTTCGTATTTGTGCTATTTTGTTTAACTTAATCAAAAGTGTGCGAGTGTGTGTTTGTTTTTAAAAAATGAGATTCCAATTCGAAGAGAATGTAGAATATATGTTCATTTTATTTTATTTTTCTGAGGCAAGAATATATGTTTATTATCAAGTGAGTAACCAAAAATCAAAAGTTTGATGTGGCTAATTATTCAACTTTTACAACTATACGATAAAAATTAAATAATTTTATAAAAATGAATAATCAAATTGTACATCATAAAAGTGGGTGATTCACCTATTTAGTACTAAGCTAAATATACACTCTATTATGAGAGAAAATTTATAGTGTTATAAAAAAGAGTGACTATAAAAAGACTCTTCATCTTCATTTTTTTGTGTGATTCATACGTTAAATTGTATTAAAATAAATAAATGTTGTCGAAATGTTCTGATATAAAAATTTACTGAAACTTATTTAATAGTTTTTGTTGTGATGCTAAGTTAAAGGAATTGAAAAATAAGTACAAACATTAAAAAATTATTAAATCAATGATGTATAAAAGACTATTTAACCATTCAAATGTGAGTGTTCTACGACAGATGTTTTTTTTTTTGGATAAAATATTATAGATGATCTAAGTTGAGTATAAAATATTACTTTCACATGTTTTTATAGATTGTAAGTTGAAATCATTTGTCGATTGTCGCGGCCTAAAATTTCGAGTGTTCCTCGAATTCAATAGAGTCGCCACAAAAGTTTATTTTAAAATAGAGAAAATATTAGAAAAACCCTTAAAAATAAAAAATAAAAAAATAATAAAAAATGGTATTTGAAACCAAATTTTGAGTTCGGGAGTCGATTATGCGTAGGAAAGGTATTAGCACCCTACGACATCCGTAAAAAAAAACTGTTACCTATAATTAATTGTGCAAAATTAATATTAACTTAAATATATTTATTTCTCCTTTTTAAAATGCAAATATAATATTGTTATGAAAATAATCTAATGATAAATATACATTTAAAATATAGAGAGAAAAAAAAAAGTTTTTTGTTATTATGCTTGATAAGAGTTCGATCCTGCTCCTACGTATCTCCCGGTGCGATGGAGAAATCAAAGCTACGTAGTTCTTGGGTAGAAAATGCGGATGTGTTGATTGTTTTTAAAGAAATTGTGTTTTGTTGTTGATACAAAAAATTGTTTTGAAAAAGAAATTGTTTGATTTAAATAATAATTTAAAATGCAAGTTTTAAGACTACCTAGTCGTACAACTCGTAAAATTTAAGGAGTAAAAAGATGTCACATCTAATTTAATCCTTTAAAATTTTTTTTATCATTTTTCAATTTTAAATATTAAGTTTTAAAAATGTCAAGTAGTATAACTTGTGCTTCAAAAAATTTAAGGAGTAAAAAGATGTCACATCTAATTTAATCCTTTTGAGAATATTTATTGTTTTGATTTTAAATATTAAGTTTTAAAATTGTCAAGTAGTATAACTTGTGTCTCAACAACTCAAAGATTAAAAGATGTCACATCTAATTAATCAGATTTTTAAATAAATAAAAAATGTTAAATTAATTTACTTATAAAACGAGTTTTAGAATTATTAAGTTATACAACTTGCATCTTGATAACCAAATATTAAAAAATGTCGCATCTAATTAATCAGACAGAAAATTTCTCATTTTGTTTTCGGTAGTTTTAATATTTATTATAAGATTAATTAAATTTCAAAATATTAAAGTAAGACTTATCTTTTTTTAAAAAAATAAAAATAAAAATAAAATAAAAAATGCTAAAGAGATAAAGCTTATAAAGAACTAAATGATCCTAAACTCCAAAAAAAAACTAATTTTTATATATAATGATAAAAAACAAATCAACAGAACAAAAAAAACAATAAAAGATAAGTAGACCCATTATAAAAGGAATACCATAAACTTTTCATATTATTGTTCATTCACGGCCGCCGAAAAGAAGAGGAAAAAAAAGAAACACAAAACACGCATGAACAAGAAAACCAACACAAAATAGAATACGCAAGGGAAGAAATATGAAAATCTCAAACACGGCTGGGTTTAAAAAAAGGGTACCGCACCGGCGACGGTTTCGTCAAAGGTTTAAATCAAATTTTATTCTTTCATAATGTTACATTTATTTTATATATAGTCATCCTAAATTTACATTTTTGTAGAATAAAAAGAAGATTAAATAGAGGAAAATAAAAAAATACCTTACTCTTCTTCTGCTTGTTTGTATTTTGATGAGGTTTTTATTGGGTTTGTTTCTGTTTAATTGTTTTTGTATGGGCGTAGGTTCTCAGCAATTGTAACAATCTTTCTACTCTTCTGGTTTGATTTCTTTTTTTGTCTCTCCTCTCTTCCGAAAATCCTCCCCTTTAATTTTTTTGAGTATCAATTTTTAAGTAAAATGGTAAATGCGTATGATCAATAGATAAATTTAAGCTCTGTAAGCTCTGTAAAATGGTAAATGCTTCTGATTAAACAAAGAAACTAGTTTTGAGCATGTATGTGATTTTGAAAGCTATGTAAGGGGTGTTGTTTCTAGGAAGAAAGCTATAGGAAAAAAGCCTCTTCCATGAAAAAAAAGCGTTGATGGGTTGAATTGATCTGCAGTACTTTGTTTTGTGTTTTTATATTATATAAAATGAAATGAAAATGTGGAGTGCTGACAAAAAAGCTGGCAAGAGGAAAAAATAGTAAAATAAAATAAAAGTAAAATATAAATGAATGAAAAATAAAATGAATGAAAAACAATAAAATAAAGTGAAAATAAAATGAAATTAAATAAAATGAAGTTAAATAAAATGAAGGTAAAATGAAATGAATGAAAAACAATAGAAGTTAAACCGGACAATAAAAATTAAAATGAAAATTATACGCATATTTTTAGAGTTATTTTTAATTAATGGGACAAAATTGAGGTACTACATCGATAAGTAAAAAAGTTGAAGTCATTTGTGGAATACTTGGAAGTGGTTGATCATCAAATCAAAATTAATTGCGTTGTTACTCTATCAAGATTTTGAATTATGGTTATGCTAAAAGTAAATTAATTTGAATTTATGGTTAATTTGTTGGAATCCAATTTTGACTAGTGTTGGGTCATGCATCATCACATTAGATTAAGAGTGATTATGTGAGTATATTGAATGTGACATTTATCTTTATTAAAATTCTTAAGATATTAGTCACACTTAATACACTAACACTTTCTCACTCAAGTGTGATTCTATCCATTCATCTAAACAAAACTTTCTTCATCCTAATACACTTGCACTATCATTGACACCACATCATTGAGACACACCACCTAACCACCATTGTTAGGAATACTATCGATACAAGGATTCACTCATGTGAAACTAGCATCTCTAATGTCACGTTTGAGCCGTGAGAGGTTTGATGAATCATCACATTGGACTAAGAGCAAACACACAAGTGGCTTGAAAACTCCATCTTCATCTAAAAAGCATTGGATATACGAGTCATTTCACTCATGGGTGGTGGGAGAAAGAGGACCTACTTGTATCTTGATCCATAAAAAATTTATATGTTCATTAGAGTTATACATGCCAATTATTATATTACTCTATGATTAATCAATTACTAAACAATTTTTACATAAAAAGTAGTTAGATGTGTCTTTAGTTAGTTATTTTTTTCTTTGAATATGTACTTTATTAGTTAGTTTACTACTCAAACGTGTATTTTCTTAGACAACTTAATCAATAAAATTACTGATAAAGGAGAAATTTGATGATGTGTTTGTAATTCTGTGCATTTAACACCGTAAAGACAGCACTTCACATATTTAAGAAATCAAAATAACTCTTTAATTTTATATAAATATTGAACGATAAATCATGTCTCCATCACTTATACAGTAATTAACATCTACTTTTAAAACTCATATTCCCTTTGAAAAGAGTAAATTACATACAACCAATTACAATTATAATCAGTGATATATACATCATTTTGTATTTTTTTAGAATTTTAAATTTTAGAGTACACGTAATTTTAATTGCTTATATGAGTAGCGAAAATAACCGAGTGGAGAATAATCGACCACAAGTGATCGACTAAAAGAGGAAACTAGTTAGTACTAAATACAAATTCCCAATGATTAATTAATGAGACAAGAACAAAGAATTTTGCCATGCAACTGAGTGGTTGTTGTCACGTTCCTCTAGGAATTTGAGGTAAGCAACATGTTATTAAGGAGAAACAAGTGTTAGAGAAGTGATTCTCTTTATTCTCTTTTTATTCCTCTGCAACACTCAGGTGATTTACTACGCATGTTGCAAGAGATATTTCCAAAAAGCTACTATTTTAGTATTTAAAATTGTAGGGGTGTTTTTATGATATTTAACTTCCTCAAAAATTTAAATTTATCGTTAAATCATCAAAATAGTTTCTAAAAGATACAATTTATTATTATAATTTTTTTTAAAATATATAATTTATTGTCAAAATAGTCTGTGACCGTTATAATGCTAGAGATTAAATTGATTAATATTTTGATGATAAGATGAGTAATTTGAGTTTTTTGCGGAGTCATATATCAAAATAATAGCGTTTTATACTTTTAAAGACTAAAATAATGATTCACCCTATAAAATATAGTTAGAAGAATGAAAATTTGCAATTAGGGGTGAGAATGAGGCGAAACCAATAAAAGGACTCTATGACATGGTCTATATCGCACTCAAGTCAGATCATACTTTTTTAAATTGATAATGTCAAAAGTTTCTTAAAAATTTATTTAGTTAAAAATATCATATTATAAGTCACAAAAATAAGTTTTTTAGATTTATAAATCCGACTTATTTAAATAAATATAAATAATATTTTTTGTTACTATTATTGTTATTATTATTAATATTACTTTTGTATTAAATTATAAATCTATTAATCTTTTATGTAATTTAAATATCAATTTTTAAATATTTAAAAATATTATTATAAATTAAATTTTAATAAAGTGTAAGTTAAATTCTCTAAAATATAATATTAGATCTTAGAATACAACTTAATCTCATTAACCAATTAATTGTTATTTTATTTATAAAAAACTACACTATTAACCACTTGAATGTTGTACTTGTAGACTTTCATAAAAATAGTGAAAGTAGACTTTAAGCCAACCTAAATCTTAAAAATGAGTTCGTGACACATAATAAGTTAAGTAGAGGTTTAGTATTTTTAAAGTATATAACATTAAGATCGACCAGATTATGTTTAATAGATTCTTTTATTTTTATCAAATGTGTTTAATAGATTCTTCAGTAACGATTACCGATTAATAATAAATGACGGTATATATTTATAACTATAACATACTTATAAAAAAATATTATAAACAAATTAATGAATAGTGATTTTTGTACCAATATGCAAGAAGATATTTATTAGACGTATCTCTAGTTCAACTGAAAAATATCGATATTCAAAAAGTTCACGGTTATTAGAATCAATTATACGAAATTTACTATTTATTTTACAATTAAAAAAATATAAAAATATATAAAGTTGGAAGATCTAAACCAAGGGTTTTGTTTGATTTGAATGTGTGTTGTCTCATCTACTCCTTTTGTTGAGAGTAAAAAAATTGCTTAGTGTAAAAAATTGATTAATGTCTTGACACCTGAGTAGATGAGATTAGATTAGAATATGATTTTAGTCATTTTCAAGTTTGAGAAATATTTTTTCTCTTTATTATAATAATAATAATAATAATAATAATAATAATAATAATAATAATAATAATTATTATTATTATTATTATTATTATTATTATTATTATTATTATTATATCATCCCTTTTTATCATGATACGTATCGCACCGTGGATGATGATTAATATTTGTAACCAAATGAGATCAACAAAACTAATTGACTCAAGAACCAAGTAACCAACCAAACTAATAACCACAAAAACTGAACTTGGAAAACCAGCAACAACGACAAAGAAGAGATTCCGGTCCTAATTATAAGATAACTTTTTTTATCTTATTTATAAAAAAAAAAAAAATTAAAATAGATTTATTATTTAAATGATTTTTTATTCTTATTTAAGATATTTATTTTTGAAGAATTCAAAATATATTAAAAGTTATTCAGACTATAAATGTAATCCAAATAAGAAGAAAACTACGTACAAAAAAATTTAGATATTTAATGTCTAAGAGTTTTTAATATGTGTATATATAGAAAAGGGGTCAAAAAATTTAAACAATAAATGAATGAATTGATTTATGTTTAATTTTTTCTTTTATAAATGATATTTGAGATACTAATCAAGAAAGAAGATAACACTTATTAATTAATTCTATCATTGAGACTTAATTCAACGCAATTTTATTGTGATGAGAAACAAATCAAACAATACAAAATCAAGTCTATTGTCATAGATGGTTAACCCTAATTGGCTCCTTCTAATATCCTTATTGAAAAAACAATTATAAGTTTTTCAAATTCTTTCACCACTCTATTGTCTAAGTAGTTCACCTGGTGCTAATTTTTTTTTTCTCAATGAATAATTCAATGGTTTAGTTAGAAATACTGAAAAAATTATATGTAAAAGATTTATGATTCAATTTCTACTACCAATATTTTGTCCCTTATAGTAACTACTAACATCCACCAATAAAAAAGAAAAAGAAATATTCTTTAAATAGTACTATTTATTAAGCATAAGCATATATTAATAGTTAAAGTTATAATCTTAAATAAACACGTGGAAGTGCCTTGGTGTCCATCTTTACGCCAAAAAAAACATTGATTACATTGCATCTATCTATCTATCTACTATTTTGTAAAGCAAGAAAATATCCGATTACAAAAGGGACATGAATGCAATGCAATAAGCCCCACATGGGATGCCACGTTATTAAAGAATTAGCTTCTGATGTAAGATGAGATATTATTGCCATCTTATAATTTCCCTTTCTTCTACAAGAATGTGCAAGTGTGGGCATACACATCAATTCTGCTTGTCTTCTTCATAACAATCCATTCTTGGTAAGATATTATTGATTGAAAGCAGCCACTACTAAACACAACTTTTGATCTGGTTGCCAAAGATTTATCCAAATAAGATAACACGAACGAGATATTAATATCATCTTCGTAATACATTTGAAAAATTTGAAAAATGACAATTGAACATAAGTTAAGTTAAATATGACGACACATGTCTTTTTTAAATTATTTGAGACTATAAATTTAAATATTTGTAATAACGAAATATAAAAATTTTAGAAAAATATTACCATTTAATATAGAGGAAATTCTACGTTGGATAGTGGTGATCAATGGTGGTCTTGAACATGTGCACGAAGGATACATGCCCAAAACTTTATATTTGTAGGGGCACCAAATTTTTATATTGCTTAATAGTGTGTACATTAATTGGTATTTTAATGCATACACGACTTATAAAATAATATTAACTTTTTATGTTAGTGTTGTATTTGTTAAAAGAATTATTTTTAAATTTGAAATAATTAAAATTTTATTTGCGATCTACTTACTGTATAACAAAATAGATCACATAATATTTCTTTGATATTATTGAAATTACATTTTTAAAGAACATCGATTATGAAATAATCATTTATGATTTTGCAACAAAAATTGTATGGAATATGATATTCAAATAGTTGAAAGTGCATCGTTTTATTGATTCGTCTAAGGCACTCAAAGTATCAGGACCAACTATGAGGTAGTTCACCGTGGACCAGCGTTAAAAAGTTATCGGAACTTTAATGACGATCGATGACACTCTTCAAAAGTATAATTTAACAGATCTTCTTTTTTTTACGATGGTAACCTGATTGATGTCGGTTCAAGACAAATTGATTTTTGAGATAAACATTTGTTTTTTTTTTTTTTTTCAAATTGACATCAATCAAGGCATTATCTTAGTTGTAAAGATCATAAAGACTATTAAATTATACTTCCGAAGAGTGTTATTGGTCTTTAATATTTCAAGTGAGTTTTAAACACCGATCCATTGTAACATCAACCTTCAATTAAGTACTATCCTAGAGTGGTTGCTCACTTTGAGAGCATTTGTCAATCAAAAAAGAAAACAGGAAAAGGAAGGTATCATGAAAAATTCATATCTCACATTGAAAAAAATAGATAGAAATTAAAATCTAACTTTTTTTTATAAAGAATAACATCTCTCATTGCAATTTCAGTAGACTTTAATACTATATTAGATTTTTTATATTGGATCTAACTTATTTTTTAAAAATGAACTAATAAGTGAGCAATTTCACTCTTATAAACTTTTATCCCTTCTATTTTTCCAATAGAAGAAACAAGTAATATCATATACCAACAAAGGATGGTGTGCAACTAACCATATCATGAAAAAAGAAAAAAGAACCACTATCTCAAATTTGGTATCAAGAAATCAGGTACTCTTTTACTGTCACTAACAAATGTAGTTGTCACCATTTCCAGTAAATACAAGAAGGCCAACACAAAGACATAGCTATGGATTCATATTCATATATGATATGTTAGTGTGTTATGTTGTCATAAAGTTTTTATTCTGAAAATAAAATGCTAGGCATAATTTGAGATTCATGTATAAATATCACAATGTAGCACCTTTCAGCAATCAAGCTCTGAAAACAAAGGCTGAATAAATGATATTTTTTAGGCAACTTTACAGAATAAAGAATAAAAAATCAAACATGTCATAAATCATTCTCACCCCACCATAGCATTTATAATCAGAAGTCAGAACTCCACCTAACAAATGATTGGTTTCTTTTTTTTTTCTTCTTCTTTTTTACCCTTTAGGTGAGTTTACTACTTATTAAAAATAGATAACTCCATAATTTTATTGTCACTAAGACTTTGATTGGTAGTAAGAAGCAAGTCAGAAGAGACAAAGAAATGAGAGAGAACGCAAGAAGTAACTCTCTTTGTAAAAGGGTGCTATTTGTTTCTTTTACTTTATTTAATTTAATAGATTTAAAATAAAAAATTAAATTAATTTTGATTAAAAAAAATTATATTTTTGTTGTCCTTTTATGAAAATAACATTTCTCTCTTTTCATTTCCTATTCAACCAAACGTAAGTATGGAGAGAGAGACAATAAACTTCTTTCACTTCTATATTTCACTTTATTATCTACTTTTCTGTAGAAGCCAAATCCCACTTGGGATGCTTTCTTGTAGGAGTAATGCTGCACTTTTATGGTGCAACAAACCTTAGACCAATGATTTTGATAAATAAATAAAGGGAAGAGAAAAAGTATACTAGAAAATTAGAAATACATAATGCTTTTATTTATGCTTACAGATGCTTTTAACTGCTTCATTTTCTATTTTATTTGTTGTAACATCAAAATATAGCAGAATAGAAAATATTTCAAACTATACTAAATTGCAGCTACCACTACTACCAATCTCCTAATTCCACCAAATACAACAGAATAACTTAACTACATGAAAAAAAAAAAAAAGAGAAAATTCTCTCATATTAAAAACCTAAACAATTGAAAGAGAACAAAAGGACTATTGCGACTTCACCGGTAGTTTCTGTAAGTTGGAGTATACATACAACTCTCAGCATACTGCACCAAATCTTTCGGTTGAGGAAGGCGCGTCGCCAATCCTGAACAATATGTAAGCTCAATTTATTATTTGTTATGAAATTATTTTTAATATTTTGAGAAGAAAAACCATTTAAGATTAAATATGGATTTAGTCATCTAAAATATGATAATTTTCGCTTTTAGTCCCCAATTTATAAAAATGTATTAACATTGGTCGCCGTAGCTACTCTGTCAGTCAGAGAGCTGAGGTAAAATCTAGCTAATCTACAACCAATATTTTGCATCTGTTTTGGTACCCCAAAAAGTCTCATTGTTTGAAAATCGAGACTAAGGATAGTTTATGGACACTCACACTTCTCAACCACCAAGACGCTTTTTACAAAAGACAAAACTGTTATGTCTTACACAAGACCAAAATAGACAATACCTCACAAATACGGTGTTACTGACTTGAGGTTGGGGCAGTACCATTTACATAGATTGTTTAACTGACTGAATTAGTTGTAAAGACTAAAGTTGATGCATTTTCAAAAACAAAGGACCAAAAAGATTTTGAAAAATTGGGGGACCAGAAGCAAAAATTACCATATTTCAGGTACAAAAAACGTATTTAGCTCAATATCAAAAACATGAAATTGTAAACCAAAAGGAAAACTACGGCTTACCAAGCTCATAGGCCTTCGAAGCCACTTTGGCAGCTATGTGTGCTGAAATCTTTCTGATGTTGGTGAATGGTGGGAATATGAGTCCCCTGTTATAGTCCTCCTGGGTCACTTGTGAAGCCAAAGCCTCAGCTGTTCCATCAAATGTAAATTGTTATTTAAGTCAAAGGTAGTTATAAATCACAATCAAGCTTAATATTGAAGCGAATGTTTGAATCTCTGATGCACTTACAAGCTGCCAGAAGCAGATCATCGTGCACTCGGATGGTACCAGACATTATTAAACCGAGACCAAATCCCGGAAAAATGTATGCATTATTGGCCTAATTAACAAAAATGATAATAATACTCAAATTAGAATTCAATTGATATGACAAACTTTTCAACATTTATAAAAATTCCATTGAGTTGAGACCTGCCCAGGCACAAACACTTTTCCATCGTATTCAACTGGGGCAAACGGGCTACCGCTAGCAAAAATGGCACGTCCCTGACAAATGCAAATGGACAACGAAAACGAAAGAATGAGAAGAGTCATTAGTCATACATAGGAAGTGAGTGATTAGGAAGTTGAATTTTCTAGGCAAAGCTACTAGTCGTGTCTTCACATTACCTGAGTCCACGTATAAGCTTCTTCAGCAGTACATTCTGACTGAGATGTCGGGTTGGAAAGTGAAAATATAATAGGTTTCTGCCAGCATTATCATATAAAACACAGATTCAACTTACGTCAGCATCAAATTGCATATTAGATTGATGGATAGGTTCAAAAAATTACCTCATTATTGGAGGCCATAGCCTCAACCACTTCTTGTGTAAAAGTTTTCCCTTGTCCTGATGTTCCAATCAACACTGTTGGCTTAATTTGCTGAAACGAAAACATTGAAATGTGAGAAATTTGAAACTTCTGCTCTCTCTGAGTATGTATGTGGAAAAATAGGAGACACAGTTCGTACATTAACGGCATCTAAAAGTTCCTTAACAGGTTCGTGTTCATGAGCCCACGGCTTCTTAAAATGTTGGAGTGATTCTTTGCGAGATTTGACAATCAAACCCTGCAAAAAAAAAAAAGATTACCAGATTAACTAAACAGAAAATAAGAACTTACTTTTTACAGGTCGGAGCTGAGTTTAATTCTGTACAACCTTTGAATCCACCAACCAAATGTTTTTGCGCACTTCATCCAAAGGGGCATTTGTCTGCATAGACAATAGCAGTTTTTGGATAAATATATATCATTCATTAATCACAGCATCACTCCAAAATCAATACAAAAGAAAAGAAGACAACAGAAAAAAGATACCCGTTTCGATATTTCAAGTGCTATGAGTTCTGCTATTCCAGTGCCGGCCTGCAACCACAAACAATACAATTAATACATTAGGGAATGCAAGGGAACAATTCAAAGTGATATCGTAAAACTATTAAACTCTCCGGTGAAGGGGACATGATCCTCAAATTGCATGGACATACCTCTCCAGCACCAAGGAATAAGAACCGATGATCGAACAAGTTTCCCCCAACCAAATTCAGAGCCGCAACTAGTCCTGCAAGGACAACTGATGCAGTTCCCTGAAAAAAAGTCCATAGAATAGAAGCGATAAACATTGGTCACAATAGTACCTAAATTCATATTTTAAGACATCAATTCCTTACCTGGATATCATCATTAAAAACAAGATGTGTTGACCTATATCTTTCAAGTAGATCAAAAGCATTGTGGTTTGCAAAGTCTTCAAACTAAAAAAAAATGGTAAAATCAGATTTAGAAAACAGCAAACATGAAAACTGAAAACAGCTAATAAACCAAGAAATGATGTCTTTGCACACTGCTTAGTACCTGGATGAGGAGTTTTTCTCCGTAATTTTGCTTGGCTGCAGTCATGAATTCTTCAAGAAGTTCAGCGTATTCCTGGAATCAATATGTTGAAATAAATTCATTATTATTGAATATTAGATGATGAGCGTGATGCCGACTGCTGAGAATTAAAAATGAGGCCAAGGAAAAAAACAAACCTGCCCAGTTACTCGTTTATGTTTGAGCCCTATGTATAATTCGTCGTTCAACAACTTCTCATTGTTTGTACCAACATCAATTGTAATAGGCAAGCACTGAAACAATTTGAAAATATAATATTAGAGTATTAATAAGGCATTAAAGCCACATCAAACAAAATTAAAGAAAAATGTAGAGAACTAAGGGCCCAGTTTAAATTAACTTACACAAATTGTTACCTGCGAAGCTAATAGAACACTATAAACAGTATTTCAACAGTATATAAAATATGAACTCCTAAAAGTGTTGTTAATTTTCTTTATTGCAATGAGAACTAGCCTCTAAATTTGTTATATATGTGCATGGTGATTGGTGGTGATGGAGATATAACAACAATCACTGCAAATTGTATTGTTGTGGCCACTGTCGAAAACTATATTTTATTTTTCAATGGATTAGGCAATAATAACATAAGGGCTCAAAGCCTGAAATACAAAATCAAATATAGGAATCTCTCAAACACCTTCCTCCTTTTTCACTTTCCTTTAATTATTTTATCTTATTTAAGGGTGAGAGCTCGACACGTCAATATGTTGAGGGATGGATTTCGCGACTCAAAATTCAGTAGCATTTCAAAGCAAAATAACAAGTCACAAGATTGTCGCATAGTAGGCCAAAAATACTTACAGAAGAAGGGCGAACTCCACCAAGTGCAGTGTATAAAGAAAGTTTTCCGACTGGTATTCCCATCCCCTGAGAATACAGCACGCGTTACAAAAGGAGATTTTATAGTATTAGATCATATGAATATAATAATTACGAATAATACATGTAATCAAATATAATAGAAATTACTTGACAGCCAAGATCCCCAAGACCTAAGATCCGCTCTCCGTCAGTTACAACAATGACTTGAATGTTCTTCTCAGGCCAATTCCTAAGTACTTCAAGAATCTTTCCTCTTTAAACCCCACCAAAGAGAAAAATGGAACAATTACTTTGAGACGAATAATAGACACACATATATATATATATATATATATACAAATTCAATCATCATAATTCTAGGAAGATAAAGAAGCAATGGAAGTGAAACTTACTTCTCTTTCAAGCTTATATAAAGACCCTGAGGATGCATGAAGATGGATCCATATTTCTGGCAAGCTTCACCAACAGTTGGAGTATAAACAACCGGGAGTAACTCCTCAACATGATCAACTAGAAGCTTGTAAAACAACCTTTCATTTCTCTCCTGCAACACAACATATAACAAACGAAAAGCATTACAATCCAATCCCAAAATTTGATCAATCAAATCTGGAAGAAACATCCCTCGTTATATACAAGTTTATATATGGTAAAGCAGAGATTCCAAGCTCAAAACAAAATTATGGCAAAAATACAATAGATATGTGCAGTGCAAGAATGATTCCGAGTAACAAAACTTTTTTAGAAAGCAGACAAGACATTTTTCATTTAATAACACTATCATATAAAGCAATGGATGTTTCACAAGGCCACCTGAAGATCCATCATGGCCATGTACTTCTGCAATGGAACTTGATACTGTCTTATGTTGTGGATCATTTTCTTCACCTGTACAAATGAAGTGGCAATGAGAACTATAACTTGAATTAGTGTGGACTCATTGTCATACACAATCCAACTGCTTTAAAATACTTTTCATAAAAAATAGAAAAAGATTACTAGGAGAATGTTATATAGTGAAATGATGAACCTGAGTTTCTTGAGGAATGACTGTTGGGGGAAGAAGACCACGCAAGTAGTGTGCATCTCTCTCTGTCTCGGTGAAGGCTAGTCCTTTATTAAAATGTGGATCTCTCAACAAAGCATATCCACTAAAAAAAGCCAACAATTCATCACAAAAAGAAATAACAGCATCAATCTAAGAGAAAAACTAATCACCATTTTGGTGTTGGAATCAATCAATTTGTTCCATAAAATTAACGAAATTTCAAAATAATCTCTTAAAATAAAAAATCATCAATAGCATTTAAACTAAATTAACAAACTCAAAAGGACTATCATAACACACCTAGCAACAGAAACACTCCAAGGAGTAACAGACTGATCCTCAGTGGCCCTATCTTCACCATAAACATCCCGAACACCGCCCGCAATGGTAGGATAATCGTCGATATCAGCCACCGTGGAAGATTGACTCGTCTCCATTACAATGCTGATTGGTCTATCACCTGATCTCTTACTAGGAGCTGAACACTTCACACTCAAATAACACTTTCTCTCGTTACTACATGAAAACCACCCAACTATGCCCGAGTTGCACTGTGCAGAAATTTCCCACAAAATTGGAAAAAAAGTGTTAAAAAAATCAATGCCCAGGTGAACCAATAAAGTAAAGTAAGCAAAATTAGAAAAAAGATTAAATTTTGTTTATGTTTTAGTAGTAAATTGTTAAGGAAAGTGGAGGTGGGTGTGAGAGAGTGAATTGTGTAGAATTGGAAATGTGAAAAGGGAAGTTGAATTTGTATAAATTTACCAGAAAAGTGGAAGTTTTTGAGGAGATCATGATTGAGAAACAAATGTTCGAAGGAGAGAGTGTTGCGGCTGTTGTTTGAATCCAAATAGAGAGAGAGAGAGAGAGAGAAAGAGAAAGAGAAAGAGAGTGATTAGGAGAAGCTTTCGTTTATTTTCACTTCTCTTTCAATTCTCTCTCTCTGTCTCTCCCTGTTCGCTTGTTTTTCAGAGAGAAGGTAGAGGGAGCTAGATCATAAACATTTTTTTTCACTTATAAAAGAAACTAATTAATAAAATGGTTTTTGAAAACAGGTTACACACACAAACATTTTAGAAAAAGAATTATTAAACTAATTTTACACTTACGGTGAAGGGTATCCATTGCATAATTATAATTTTCATGATCTGTGTTTGCTGATTGTGTAGGGTCATTAAGTCCAAATTTTTTATTTTTAAATGGGCTCTAAATGAGAGATATTTAAGAGATAATATTTTTAAAATTGAGAGAAATTGTTTACTCAAAAATAATTGGTCTAATTGGGTGTTGACTATTTGGTTGACGACGAAATTTGTCAATAAAAAATTAATTAAATTAAATCAATTGAAAAATTAATTAAATTAAATCAATTGACGTTTGAATGTGATTACTAAATTTAAATAGATTTAGAGTCTAAAATTAAATCTTATTGGATTTGTGGCGATGTTAAGTAAGAGTCCAATAGACTATAATTAAAATTTGACCAAATTAAAATGCATGTAAATGATCTTTATACATATTGAGATGAAGTGAGAGGTAGTTATATAAATAAAAATGATGATAGAAATTGATAGAAGGAGTGTTTGAGAGACATATACGTGGATAACCACTCAATTATTAAGGAAATCATGTGATAAGCATGCACAATCAATCACAAAAGTATATTTTGTCTTTAACTTAACCGATATTTTGTCCTTAACTTAGCCATATAGACAAAATATAATAAATATTAGTGTTGTTAGTAGTAAATTTATATGATATAATATTTGAGTTAAACATATGATAAATATCTTCGTGTAACTTTCTTAGTTATTCTAACTCTATATATACCCACCTTAAAAATCATTTTTAACAAGCACAATCCATGAAACAAAGCATTTCATATCTTTTATTTATTTCCTTTATTTTATATAACCTTATATAGTAATTCAACCATCTACGTTAGACATTATCTAAGGCGGTCTAGAAACTTGTAGCTGAGAAATATAGTTATTTTCTTAGCATAATCATATGATAAAAAATAGATCATTATCATAAGTATAAGTTAATCTATATATCATCTTCTCAATTGATTAGACGACAAATCAACTAAACAAAATATTAATCAACTGATCATATGACTAGTCGACTAAGCACCAATTTTATATGTCCACAATAAAAAATTGGGATAATTGTTTTTATTTCATTTTAAAAATATGTCTTAGTTTTACTTAAATTTCATTCTGAGAAAATACAAGACATCCAAGAAAAAAGAGAAAATATTTTTTATAAAAAAAAGAGATATTAAATAATACATTTTTTATACAATTAATTAAAGAATAAGATTAAAAGGAATATTCTAATAAAACATAAAACTTAATCTCATCATATATATTGATATAGGAAGTAACCAATTTTTGAATTGCCTCGATATTTAATATAGATATATATATCTCTCAACGGAATTAAGACTTTAACTCAATACAATATAAAAGTTTAATCTATTCGACAAGATTCAACTCCTACCTATTTGGAGTATACAAATTTAATACACAAAAACCTAGTAAAATAAAATAGTAGAGAAAAATATAATTTGATTTTATTCTTAATATTTGAGCAAGAGTTCTTTATATAGAAAATTAAGTTGCATTTTATATTCGTCCTTGAGAGTTCCTCCTAAATCATAGTACTATTTGGAAGATGCTGCTTTAGAACTCTTGTCTTGTTATATTAGGAGTACATCACAAGAGGATACACGACAAGATTCAGATAATTAGAGAGAGTTCGAAAATAAGGACAAGTTTTTGTTCTCCCTCACTCCGGGAGACAACCTCATGATGACAGCTGCAGAATCTCCGGATTGAGTCCATTCTTTGTAATGTAAAGTATGTGAAAAAGACAATACTCTATGTACATCTCAAAGCATACAAAGTACCAATAATCCCACGGTTCCAAACACTCACAATGATTCACGACACCACCCTCTATACTATAAAGTCAAATATTTCGTACTAGTAAGTTTATCTCCAGAAATTATTCTATTAGTTCATATAAAAATCGATTTATTTAGTCTAAATTATAATTCTTCTCTTATAAAAAAAATATCATACTACTTTTAAAATTGAATATCAACAATTAAATCATGTACTTAATACTATTATGCAGTGAGATATCGAAAATCAATGTTTCATAACAATAGACTTCCACAAATAGTGAGTGGATTTTTTTTTTTTGAAGGAAATATTGAGTTGAGACATTGTTTAGGAGTTTGGACATGTTAAGTTGGATCATAATTTGAAAATTTTATTTAGGACTTTCATTAATCTCTATTTTACAATTCATAATCATGACACTTGACGGACAAATAGACTAAATGATTAATGATTTTCAAATTCAATAACTAATTTGTCATTTCATGAATTTTTGGGATACAATTATAAGGACTAAAATGAAAATTTATTCAGATTTTTTTATTTATCAAAACTCAATGGTTGGAACAAGTTGGTGCTCTATATATAGAACAAGTTGCACCACTTGATAGGTAATAATGACCCTTTACCATGATCAGATTTAATCACTAAGAGATTTAATGATTCATCGTTAATCACATTTAAACATACAATAATATTAAGCCAAAAGAATAAGTTTTTGTTTATGTATGACAATAATCATTTATACAAATACTGATGAAATGCAACACCAAATTTCTTCTAAGTTGAAAACCAAACTAATAGTAGCATGATCAACAAGATTTACACTTAATAACACAACACAACCCTCTGCTAACAAAATTATAGTAGTCATCTATAATATAAAATATGTTGCATATTTAAATCACTAGAACTCATTACAGCCTAAGTTATATACATACACAAGTTCACATCACATGGACTGTAATGTAACAATTTTACAGCAACATAACTTCATATTTTTCAACCAATGTAGCTAGCTAAGTAGTTCATTTATCTTGATTGGAAGTTCAGTGCCTTGATGCAGAAGGAAAATACAAAGGCAAAGAAACAAGTGAAAGCAACCAAAACTCCTGCAACTGGACCCATGAAATCAGGTTTGAACCCATAATGGTGTTCAATATATCCTTTGACAGTGAAATTTGCAGTGGATCCAACCACATGAATTGGATCATCTATGTCTCTATATTGTGACACAATTAATCCATACACTGTCCATGCTACTGGACAGATCCAATAATACCAAATCCACCATCCAGGAATTTTCTGAAAATGCCAAAATTGGTTAAAAATAATGTTAGTAAAAAGATTATATTATGATTTAATATCTTGTTGGTCCCCATAAAATCAAAAACCACTATATTATAACATACAAAAACTGCGTGTTTTTAGTCCCTGTCCAGACTAAAAATATAGGGTTTGATCGTGATTTTATAGGGATTAAAAATATATATTTTTTCTAAATATTTTATAAGGATAACTTATTCTTATGATAATGTGTAGTAATATATAAAATAACCAAACTAGAATGGTACTCACTGGTTTTGGGATGAAGAAACCAGAGAAGAGGTTAAAGATTCCATAGAATGCTGCTGCAAAGATTGATGCAACTTGATGGTTTGGTGTGATGGAAACAGTCATCATTCCATAGAATGTGAAGTACAAGAAGGAGAAGTAGCTGACAAAGACGAACCAAAAGAACTTTTCCACTTTCCATTCAAAGCTCACCATAGAATACACTATGAGTGAGTAATATGTTGTTTGAAAAAGCACAAATGGTAGTTCTATGAAAACCTGCAATTGAAAATGCATTATTGAGTGGCATAACATAAGGTATTGTTAATCAAAACAAGTCATATGCACCACAAAATGTATATATATATATATAATCATCCTCTAACCTGTGCTAAGGCATAAGGCAAAGGAGCATACATTCCAGCAGCCCTTTCTCTATAGAACACTGTTCTTTCAATGGCTACAATTGGTTGAACTGTTTGACAATTGTTAACTCCAACAAAAATTATTGCAGCATACATTGCTCCTATAACAAGCGATAGGTCGGTTGAGCTGTCCCTAAAAAAAGATAATAAGAAATAATTAGCTAAAATTCAGAACTAATGTTTGAAAGAGTACTAAAGTTAGATTTCATTGCATGAATCAGTTTTCTCACCTGTTTTTGCCAACTTTCCAAAATACTGACCCTAACATGAGGGAACAAGCCAATGTGAAAACAAATCTGACTAGATTGTAATCTGGACTCCTCCAATATGTCAACCACTGTTTCCAAAGACAAGATTTGAATTGTCCCCATGTTGATTGTGAGTACTTAGTGGCGAAAAACAAATCATTAGTTCCCGGCGGGGGTGTACTTAACTCCTTCACAAGAGCTTTGTTTCTCCTAATCAATAAGAAAATGTTTTAAGGTTAAACCAACTCAAACATGCAAATATATTTCAAATATATGTATTCTAACTGTTATGAAAGTTAAATGACCAATTTGAGAAAAGAAACATAAATGACTAATTCGTTACAATTAAATAACTTAAAGGACAGTAGCCAGTAGGAGCAACTTTGCCGTTACTTACTGGAACAAAGCTGATGTCTTGTAGTATTCAGCAAAGTCCATTCCGAGCCGGACTTCAGCTGCTATGGAGCTAACCTCTAGCATCCATGTTGCAGGATTGTACATGTCCTTGATTTTTGGAACCCCTTGAATTGACTGTGACAAAAGAGTAAACATGAAACTTGATGTTAAACTTGAACTTAAACCACATGTTAAAAGCACATGATAAAAATATATATAATCATTCAGTTGTAATACCTCAAAGTATTCGACGATCTTGTGTGAATTCCGGCCTAAAGGTCCTGCGTAGATCAATTGCCCTCCTCTTTTCATCAACAAGAGCTGGCACAAAAGGAAATATTAATATATTTAAGTACCAAAAAGAATTTTTTGGTCTTAAACTTTGGGTTCCTAGGGGGAAGGGGTCTGATAACTCAGAGTTCGACCGAGAGGTTATAAGTATAGTCTAGCCAAAAATTGTTTCAGCGAGGGCTCAAACTCAGGCTACCAACAAGAATGGAAGATACAAAGAGAATCAAATGAATATGGTTTACTATATAGGTTGATTAGTAATAGTATACCTCATCAAAGGATTCAAAGATATCAATGCTAGGCTGATGAATTGTGCACACAACTGTTCTTCCAGTATCCACAGTGTTTCTTACAGCCCTCATAACAATAGCTGCTGCTCTTGCATCTAGGCCTGAAGTTGGTTCATCCATGAATATAATTGAAGGATTAGCAACAAGCTCAACTGCGATCGTCAATCGCTTTCTTTGTTCAGTTGACAACCCTGTAACTCCTGGGAGCCCTACAATAGCATCCCTGAGACTTTGCAGCTCAACCAAATCCATAACTTGGTCCACAAATTGCTGAAAAATATCAATTAAATGAACAAGTTTTATTTCACCCTTCTATGTATATACACATTTTTTAAGAGAAGAATTAAAAGATATAGTTATTAACACTTACCATCTTCTCATAATCAGTAACTTCTTTAGGTAACCGAAGGAAAGCCGAGTAAATCAAAGATTCTCTGATAGTAACTTGAGGCGAATGAATATCAGTTTGTTCACAGTAACCAGATACTCTTGCAAAGGTTTCTTGGTTCTTAGGGTGTCCAGAGATTCTAACATCTCCTTCAATGTATCCTCCGGTCTTTCTTCCAGCTAAAACATCCATTAAAGTTGTCTTCCCGGCGCCGCTAACTCCCATTAGCGCGGTAAGAACTCCAGGCCTAAAGGAACTGGTTACTTCCCTAAGCAATTGTAACCTATTTTCTGTAACTCCTTGTTCTTTCATTTCCTGTCAAATATTATATCAAAGTTAGAATGACTTCATGAGTACATCACGACTCGCCGATAATGAAAATTATAAAGTTTTCCTGAAAAAAAAATTGATGTGATCCTTACTGCAGGCATGTCCACAAAGTAATTAACACTGTCAAAGGACATTGCAAGTGGTTGAAAAGGTAGAATCATTCCTCTTCTTGGGGCACCTCCAGCGTTTGAATCAGCATTTCTTAATCCATTGGGATTAGTTTGGCTACTCATTCTTTGCATGGCTACTTCTCCTAAAGTGATTCATGCACAACACAAGCATGATCAACAATCCTCAAAACAATAATACATAAACAAGAAGCATTGTTTTCAAATACTTGATATATAGCATAGTGGAATTTTAACAAATTGTTATTTTTCTAAGATACGCCATTTAGTACACAGTGTTGTCAAATAGCAGTTTCAGTAGCGCTATAACACTTAAGTGCAACAGAATTTATTTTCAACAAACTGCAATTGATAACACTAATAAAGATCAATGTTGTATGCTTTGAGACACTTACTTGTATTATTTCCATCAGCTGTAGATAGTGATCGAAGCATTGAATCTCGGGTGGAAGGCGGCCTCACGAGTCTCGGTTCGTTTACGTCTCCTTCAGCCTCCAATTCAGTTGCATCTTCTTCAGATATAATTGCTTGCTTCTTTCCAAGAGCTATAATGCACAAAACAAGAAAAACAAAAAGTTTTATTAAGACAGAAATTTAAAGAAGTAATAACCTGTAAAGCACGGTTACTGGCACAGACACATCAATACTGGTAATAATTTGAGAAAATAAATTAATTGAATGTAATCGGTGTCTGACACCGATATGTGTCAGACACTGAGACACGACTTCGATCAGAGGTGTCGGTACTATAGAGGTAATAACTCAGTTGAAAGATTGATCAGAATGTGAAATCTTACGATTTAGGTACATAAGTGAAAGAGTGAAGAGAACATTGAATAAAACTGTGAAACCAACAAGAGCTGCAGCACCTATCCAATACCATGAACTTTTATCAAAAACATCAAAGTTCCTTAATACAGCCAAACCTAATGTGGTAGTTTTGTCTGAAGAAGTCTGCAATGGAAGACAAGTTAAAGTCAAAAACTAACTCATAAGAAAATGATTCATTTCTTTTATTAATTAATTTATTAATTAAAAGTTTATGCTATTTAATTACCCCTGGATGCATCCACCTTGGAGCTAACATTTCATTCACAGATAAGGCATTGAAAGCATATGTCAATGGTGAAACCCAATTTGCCCACACCCACCAATTAGGAATTTCACCTGGAACCAATAAAGCATCCATTGTGAGCACATTCTTTAAACAACAAATGTAAGAACAAACAATCAACTTAGTGTATGAGTCTATCTCCAATTTAGTCTCTAAAGTAACCCTTCCTAACAAAATATAAGCAAAAAAGTACATCTATCTGGACCAAATATGTGGTCCTAAAGTATATTTAGAGACTAAATTGAATTTTATTATTCAATAATGTAACTTTAAAAGCTCTTTTGAAATGGTTTTACTTAAAAGAGGTTTGGATTATGTATCACTCACGTTTTGGAACGAGGAAACCTCCAAGTAGAAAAACAACAAGAAGCATGAGAGCTCCACCAGTGTTGGCAATAATCATTGTTCTACATACTCCAGCAATGAATCTAAACATCCCAGCTGCCATTTGTTGGATAAGGAACACCAACAACAATTGCTTAAAAAACCTATACGTTGGAACAATCACAAAACAATTAGAACATCACTTAGTAATCATGATCATGGAATCTCAATCATTAACAAAAACAGTACTCCCGTCAATCCTTTTTATAAGAAGCAGTTAAGTAAACAAAAATTAATTTATTTGATCCATATAGACCAAATACATCACGGACCTAACCGTCTCTTATAAAAAAGACTGAAGAAAGTATTTTTTTAAAAGTCTTCTATAAAAATAAAAAATATTTTCACAAAATAAACGAAATAACCTGCTGGCTTCAGGAGCAAATCCTATGGTGTAATAAGTAACAACCATCCAAGCAAGAGACTCAAACATAGAAATGGGTATCCTCAAAAGGAAATTAGGAAGTGTGTAAGTCCAAGCAGGATGGAAAAGATGATCTCTTTGTTTATAAAAAACAGGAAGCCTTCCAATAGTAAGTGCAAGTTCAGCAAAACCATTGAACATATTCATAATCATAGCAAACAAAATTGCACCAATGTAAAGTGAAGCACCATCTTCATTATCTCTACTCATTTCAGTCCTCAAGAAAAGAGTTGCTGCTATGATAGCAATGATGCAAATTTGAACTGTCTTGAATATGTAGACAAAAGAGTTTCTTTTGATAAGTAACCATTCTTTGTCCCAACATGCTTTGAGAATGTCTCTTGTTGGAACTGAGTTTTTGCTGTAAACAAGAGCTGCTTTGTGTGCACTTGACTTGTCAAATGGAACGGATAATTCTTGTTCAAGACGAACTCCAACATGGAACCGTTTGAATTTGTTTGCAAACTCTGTTACGGTTACATATCTGTATGGTTTGTTTTTGTCTGCCCAATATTGTTCTTGGTCCTTTCTTGAGGTAACCTGTTCAAAATTTACAAATGATAATTAAGATTTTGAGTTTTTCTTCTTGGTTTTTTTTAAAGTAAACTATTATTTTGGATCCTGAAATTTTAAGAACAAATTTATAAAATATTATATTATTCCCTTAAATTGTCTTCTTCTATCGATCAAAATGTTTCCACCGTAATTCTAACGTGTGATTCTATAACTTATCTATGATGATTCCATGTCATACGGAATTCTAAACACAAAGTTCATACATGTTAAAAACTTAAAATTTTAAGAAAATTTAAATTTTTAACTCTCATAAAACTTGCGGTGTGACCTGACAACAATGTAGGTAAGTTACAACATTACTATATCAGCACATCTAACAAAGTTTATGACTGATATTAGACAATTTAAAAGAACAATTTAATATTTCGTAAATTTAAAATACTAAATTGTAAATATTTAATTTTTTTTTACCTTCCAATTAACGTGTTTGATAGGGTGCGTTCATGCAAAAGTTGTGAGGACAAATATCATAATTTTAAATTATGCAAGTGCAATTATTTCTTTTTTTTTTTTTTAATGACATTTGTAACTCATTTGTTTCTCTTTTTTTATAAAATAACATTTTTAAAAGTTTTAAGTATCTATTTACTCTTTTAATGAAAATTAAAAGTCAAATAGTTTATTACAA
>JBBPBP010000004.1:60963578-60976302 GCA_037974735.1 Cicer chorassanicum
AGAAACTAAAATAAATTACAAAAATATTTATTTATTTTTGTAACTTCACAACTCTATCTTTTTATAATTTATTTTTAATTTATAAAAAACTTTTTATTATTTTTAAATATATTATTTTAATATTCGATGAGATGATTTCACCTTTAAAATTAATTTAAGTTAAAGTTATGATCGGTAGCTTTTAAACTTAAACATAATTTTTATAGTTAAATTTATTTTTCCATTCAATTTTGTTTATATTTAAATAAAATGAATTTTACAAAATTAATTTATCAAAATTAATTTTTATCACTGTAAAATAAAATTTTTATTTTAATATTTATAATCTTATCGAGTTGTCGTACAACTTTCCAATATATCTGGGTCATTATTAAATAAAAGATAAAAACAAAATCGAAGACAGCTGGTATGAACATATTGTTAGTCGTCCCTAATGGAATAGTGGAAATTTGTAATAAGTTGTTTGTTACCACCAACCACCTAGCTAGTTACTATTTTCTGTAATAAAATACTAAAACTGGTTCGGTTCAAACCGAGTTAGTTATATTATTATATAGTCAATGCAATATTGCAATGATTCGTTGACTCATAGAAATGAAATTTAAAATAAATAATTAAGTTCAAGTAATTAATAAATTATAAATTATTTAAAAGAATTTAAGTTTAAATTCTAATTAATTGAAAAATAATTATAAAGTTTTGCTCTACTGAGAATAAAAGATTGAAAGAAATGTGCAATAGAGAGAAAAAGGACAAGAAGGAAAAAGACATTATTTTTTGTTGTCTATTTGTTGTTTGGTGCTAAAGGTAGCTAAACAAACTTGAATGAGAAAACTTTCAATGGTGGACGGCTAAAGGATGCAGATTCAAAACTCTATTGTCTTTCTTCTATGTTGACTAGAATCACTCAAAGACTAACTTAGTACTTATTGTATACACGTAGGATCCTTTTTGTTCATAACTATATACAATGTATCCTTTTCAAAAAAACTTGTCCCTTTTATAATATTTTACTCACATTATTTTTTTTTACTAAAATATTCTTAATTATTTTACTAACTCTATAGTGAGAATTGGGGAAATTGGTGGGACAAAGTCCCAACATAAATTAACTAGTGGCTAATTTTCTATGTCATGAGAGGAGTGAAGATGATAACCGGTACTCTCAATAATTATAAGGTTGACATTTTAAAAAAGAGTATTTGTTAATAAATTTTATGTTATTAACTAAATTAATCAACTTTTTTTATTTATATAAATTAGTTAGTCCTTTTAATTGACATAAGCTATTAAATTCTTTTATGAAGTTTGAGTCCGGTGAAATGAATTAGATTTTTATAATGTTCAAATCTCAATTAAGAAATGTATCTATATTTAATATATTTGTGTTTTAAATAAGATTATTTTCGATGAAAATAATGGAATCCACATAGATAAAAAAAAAATTAAACTGAATTATTATTATTTTTGATAGAATGTTGAATTATGTGAGATAAACACACAATAATTAATTGATTAATTAGATTTAGAAATTTATGTTGCTCGGTTGACTATTAAAAAGAGGTCAATTATGCTCGTGGTCGTTTGATCAATTTTTCGGATCGATTATTTAAGTTTCTTTTTAACAAGTACTTCAAGTATAAAAATGTTTAAACATAATCATTTTTTAAATTTGTTTTTTAAACTCCTACCAACATTTCCTTAACTTTTCTAAATTTCTTGGGTTTCTTGTTTTAAAATACCGGTGGATTTAAAGCAAGCTGGTATAAAGTGGCGGATCTAGAATTTTATACACATATATTTATAAAAGGAAAATATTTTAAACTTTTATAAAATACATAATTTTATGAACAAAATTACCAAAATAGTTTATATATTATAAGACAATAATTGCTTTGCAAAATATAATAATAAGTGTTGCAAAGGGGCTAGATGTCTCTGGTGACCTACAATTAATTAAGGAAGCTTATACACTTAAGGGGTTGAGGAGTTTTAATTATTCTAATACCTACTTCCCAAGGAAGGGGAAGATAATTCGATTAAAAGAAATAAACTTTGTTTTATAGGTTTTTTATCAATTAACTTTTCGGTAGTAGAGATTGAATTCTAAACTTCATTTTCAATAATACTTTAACATTTTAATCTATACTATTGAACAACAGGTTATAAGACATTTGATATTAAGAGTTAGTTCGGAAGAAATGAAGTATAAGATGAGTTAACATCTTAATTAAATAGAAAATAAATGATATATCATCGGTATAAATTAATTTTATATTAATATTTAATAAAAAATTTGTATTTTATATTTTTCAAATTGTACCATTTTTATAAGAATATTCTAAAATTAGTAGTCTGAAATAACAATCCGACGATTTTCTCATTATCAAAGTATCTTTGTTAAACTCTTTATGTTACAAGTGCAATAGTTTTATTTATTAAGAAAAATTATACTCGTTTTATTTGGGTGTATCATAATTGACAAAAATATGAAACATCACCTTCTCTTATTGGGAAAATTTTCTTTTACGCAAATATCTCCAAGATTATTTTTAGTATCCTTTTGAAAAATATTAAAAGATACTTAACTCTCACGTACATATGCAAATTGCAACTTCTAACATTTTTTTTTAATTAATTTTAGGTACTGTGATTTTGAATATCATTTTTTTAGAATAAAAAACATTATGGAACGTTAATATAATTAAAAACAGAAATTAAAATTAAGTGGAAAAATAAAAATGACAGTGCAATGATTAAAATTATACTGTTTGGAGAAATCATGATCACAATGTGATTTTGCTAGAATTTTAAAGAGTAATTTTTGTGGCTCATTGTAATTCTACCAAACATAGAGTCAATCTAAACATTATTTGGTGAAAAGTTAAATTATTAATTTATTCGTATGGCGTATGAACAAACAAACATCAATCAAGCTCATAAAATATTCTAGTAACCTCGAAGAATTAGATATAGTATGTTGATTTATAAAAAAATCAATAAAGAGTGGACTCGGTCAGAAGTGTTTGTAATTTAGCTGTACTTGGTCCAATTCTTCCCTCCAACCCCCCAATTGATTTTTAATGCTATACTCAATATACTTTTGGCATTTCAATATGCATATAAAATTGACTTTTGCTAATCACACACTCCAAACTTTTTTTTATGGTACACTTCAAACTTCTAATCTCCAAACAAAATTAAAACTTAAAAGACCTTGACTGTACCCTTCCCGCAGCATGTCGCATAATTATTCTTTTTCGTTTGAAGTTATTATTATTTTTTTTTTTTTGTGATAATGTTTGAAATTAATATTAATATGATAGAGAAATATGTATGTTGCTTAAAAAAAGAGATATATATTTAGAAGTGGTGACTGGTGACGGCATACTATTGCGGTAGTTTGCAGTTGCAACTTGCAAATACATAGAGACAAGATTGTGATTTAGATTCCAGGATGTGCTAGTACAAAGATGTTTTTAATTATGATCTCCATCTTTATCGACCAAAATATGGAGATTAAGAAAGTTAAAAGTAATATTAAATTTGTTAATATTTATTGTTGATTTACAAATTTAAGAGAAATGATTTAGGCATTTGTCATAATATTTATTAAAAATTACAGAAAAAAAAATATAACATAATTAATTGTATGTTGGTGAAAAAAAAAATTAATACCATTGAAAATGTGAAGGAAACCTTATATAAAGGGACAATGAAATATAACAAGAGATCTTATATTTAGAAACAAAAATAATAACATTTTGGTTTAATAGGAGTTTTAGTCAGTTTATTTTTAATAATTCACGAAATCGATCATTCTAATTTAAAATTTGACAGTTTTTATATCTCATTGTGATTTTTTAACTAAAAAAATTATGATATGACATATTAGAAATAATGTGACATATGATATGTTGATGTACAATGATTAATACCTATAAAATCGTAATAAAACCATCTAAAAATTTAACTTACAACTTCAAAACTTTTTCATTTTTATAATTAAATTAACGACATATGAACAATTAATATATTTAGATGGTTCTATATCATTAAAGTGTATGTCACATTATTTAAAATATATTAAATCATCCGTTTTTAATATATATATATATATATATTAAAAGTTGATGATTTAACGTAGGAGAACTAAAATTATCAACTTGTAAAATAGGTGAACCAATTTCATGAATTAATAAAATTAAAGAAACTAAAACTATAACTAAATATGTTTCTTGTTTTCAATAATTTTGATAGTAAGAAAGTGTAATAGGTAGTCTTCGTAAAACTTTAAGTTACATAAAAGAACTTGTGTTAAATTTTATTTTTGAACCGTTACAAAATAATCAACCCAACTCCAAATCTAGCATCGACTCGGATCTCATTTACTAGGCCACTCTCCAATAAATCATACTAACGGAATACTTTTATTTTTGTTTTGTCGTTTTAAGTTGTTTTATTATTGTTCATACAATTCATATGTATAAATTAATGTGGCCGATCAGAGCCACCCAAGCCCTAAACTACTAAAAATTTATGTGTATTTATATATTTACCGTCAAAAAAAAAATGTTGCCCTTTTATTTAATTTCCTGCAAAATTGTTGCTAATTTATATGTTGGGCAGAGTGTGGATATATTATCAAGATCCCTGTCTCTCTGTCTTTGATTATTTGAGAAATTCTAAATCTACTCCGCCCGTGATCAAAAGAGTGAATTTTCTCGTTAAAATCAAGACATTCTTGTAAGAATTGAAGGGTCAAATTTGGTTGTCATACCTAATTGAAAAATTGATCTTAAATATAATTTATAGAAGTAAAAATTGGTTAAATTTTAAATTTAATTAATTAATTTTTTTTAGTCTAATCAAATACATCAAATTTATTTGACTCATTTTTATTTATATTTGAAACTAGAATAATATGTCTTTTTGGGATGAATAATATTAAATCTAGTGTGTATTTATTTGCAAATAATTCATGTGTTTTCTTGTATAAAAACACATTTGAATTGATTAATCTATACGTGTTTAATAGATTTGAATCGGTCAATTTAAACAGAATTTAAATGTTTTTCATATTATTAAATGAGAAAAGAAACTATTGTTGATTTTTATTTTTTGTGTGTAAATCTTATAACTATTTTGAAATGGAAGTCCATTTCCCCGTGTATGGGGGAGCCTTTCATAATTAGTTCAATATTTTTTCTATTACTTCATTAGTCCCTTTTTATAATCACTTGCAGCATATTTTACTTATATTCAAAAAAGTTAGTAGTGTAGGTATATTCTGTGTTGATTTTACTAAATTATTATTTGTGAATAAATGAATTTAATATTAACTTTTTATTTTACAAGATGAATTTATAGTATTAATAATAAATATATTTAAACTATGAAATAATAAATAAAATGATAAACGGGCTTATATTAATGGGAAAAAAAAATATAAATGGAGCTTAGTAATCAACTTCAATTCATAAGAGTTGTCGGTGATATTTTAAATAAAAGAAAGGCTTACAACAAATTTCATTAACATTTGTATTATTTGAACACAATTTTTTGAAATCATAATTCAATACCATATATTATTGAGTGTGGACATTGGTTTCGAAGCAAAATAACAAACATAAAAAAAAAAATAGAAAAAAAACAAAGAAAAAATTAATAATTTAAAAATCAAAAGCTATATAAATTGATTCGGTATTCGTATCTAAATTTATGTTCAAAAAACATTTCACTTTCAATCATACATGTGAAACGTTCATATACATGATTTGTAGTTTGAATGAATCCATTCAGTCCAACACAAACTAAGTTTTGTTGTAATTGGCATAATTGTGTAAAGTTTAAACCAGATCATAATCATCTTTTAACATGTTTGGATTTAGATAATTAGGGTGACATTACTTTTACTTTTAGCATTGAATTAAGGAGGCTTTTCTTTTTGGTATTCCTTCATTTTCTTTCTCTTTACTGTCTTTTAATAAAAAATATTTTACTCAATATAAAATAACTTTTTTTTAATCATACTCAATATAAAATAACTTACTATTTTTAGAAAGTGTTTTATAAGTGATAATAAAACTCAATATTAAATATTACATAGTTTACAATACTTATACACGTTGTTCACCAATCACTTACCTTGCATTAAGACTCGTCTAGTGATTTTTGTTAATCAATCACCCAAACTATTAACTATTGTTTTAACTTGCAGTGTTTTTAATAAAGAAACAGTTGCATTAACTTAGTATATTTATTTAGTAAAGAAATCATTCCATTTTCCACTAAAAAAAGAAATCAATTCATTTTAACTCTTTTTCTTTGATTTATATACAAAAAATAATCTATTATAATTATTGCAAGAAAAAATAGACCAAAATAAAATAAAATATTCATTTGGAAGTCATTCATGTGATGCAAACCGACTACTTACTGCTTATTTCTTATTATGATAGTATCTTTAAAATATTTTTCATTTAATTTAATTTTTTCTATTTTCAGTCATCCAATTTTTTAATCATGGAAGATCGAAGAGTAATTAAGAAACTTTAACTTCTATTAGGATCATAGGTTATGATAACCATCTTGTTTAATACGTGTAATTTGAACATTTTTTACTTAATTAATCTGAAGGGAATATTTAGTAACTCTATTGTCTTGGTTGGTGTAATGATTGAGAAGTTAACCAACAAAACCAATGTTATCTCTTAGAGCAATTATTATGGTTCAACCCATCATAAATAATATAATATAATTGAATTATATTTTATCACGTCCCTTCAAAACAATTTATTCAATTTTTACTACAATAGTATAATTCTTAAAAAAATTTATGATAAGTCTCATAACTTAAGTCACATATTAACATATTATTTATATTTATATTTAACTTTTATTTCAACTTAAAATAATAATTCAAGTACTTTTAACTAATATGCAAGAAAAACTGGGTGAAAAATATTGTCAAATTGAAGTCCAAAGAAATAAGATTATGAGATAAAAAAAAATTGAGCATAATATTTATATTTGATCACACAATTTATATAAAGTAAAATTGGAAACTTTAATTCAAAATGACATATTTATACAAATTAAGTTGACACTCATTCACCTTTTATTTGGCCATAAACGGTGCTAAGAACTTGCAAAGAACCTCCATCAGAGGTGACTTTAGTCCTTATGTTTTAATCGTCATTTTGTCCATGAATTAGTTTAGTATAAATTTAATTTATTCTCTTTGAAATTGAAAGATAGCCCCCACCGAATGAGTTGTAATTGGGCTCATGCGAAACGAAATGATGAGAAACACAGTGGTAGCCATACTCTGTCTCTGTAAAGGAAAACCAAAGCAAATTACAAAAAGGAAAAGCAAACGACGTCGTAATGATTCCCGGAACCAATGTTACCAATGCAACACCATCTCTACTTTTTCTCCCTTTTTTCGTTAACAAAAACAATTCATTCTCAATTTCTCATTACTTTTTTCACTCACAACATCTTCAACGATGCGATCATTAACATTAACACCGCGAACCATGCCGGAAACCTCCGTCAATTTCCGTGCACCACCGCCGTCTCCGGTGGCCGCCGGTCATAGATCATCGATAACAAACAACGAATTTCTAACGGAATTTTTGGAAACATCGCTCCGCGTTCCGGATCTGGTGTTACCGGACAAGATTTTCCCGAAACAGAGCAACAACGAAACGCCTCCGAAGATCGATTTCGTTTCGTTTTGTTTCCACGAGGACGAAGATCTCGTCGACGTCGTTTCGGATTCGATAGTTAGGTTTGGATGCTTTCAGCTTATCAACCACGGAATATCACCGCAACTGATGGCTGCAGCTGTAGAGGCTGCTAGAGGAATATTTTTGGTGCCGGCGGGGAAGAGAGACGCTGCAACGAGGTCGCCGGAGAAGGGTTGGGGTTTCGAGGAATATCATGGTGGAGAAGAGGAGGGAAGTGGGTTAAGTGAAGAATTTATTTGGTGTAAGGATGAAGAGTTGAAGTTGAAAATGGAGGGAATTTGGCCTATATATCCACATTTTAGGTAACACCATATTGCTACATTTTAAGAAAATTTTGTGCACTACATCTAACTTTTTTTTTAGCCACGATTTATTTTTTTTTTCCGTTTTTTAAAATTCAAAATAATATTAACCATTATTTTATTATTTATATTCATGAAAAAAAGTTTAACTATTTATTGTAGAGAGGGAAAAATAGATTAAATGATATACTAATATAGTTAAATGTATTATAAGAGAATGATAAATAATTTTATTGAAAGTAAGAAAATTTATAAAAAAAAATTGGTATCTGTAAATAATCTTAAAACTTAAAACGGAAATAAGTGAGTAAATGAGAGAATTATACTTGCAAGAATAAATAACTAAAAGTTATCCTATTTATAAGAAATAAAAGACATGTATTTTATTGTGATAAGAAATATAAGAAATTTTTTCCTCCGGTTGTATTTGCAAACTCAATTAGATTGTGTAATGATAAGAGGAAAAAAAAATATTTAACTAAAATATATAAAGTATGTGTACATTTGTTCTGTTAGTTTTTGAATGATGATTAGAGCAACTCTCTCTTATATTTTTGAACTAAAAAATTATGATTTAATATATTTTAAATGATGTGACATACTATTTCAATAAGTTAGATACATTATTTATTCATATGTCACTAATTAAATTACAAAAATGAAAAAAAAATCGAAGTTGTAAGTTAAGTTCTTAGAAGATTTTATTGCGATTTAATGAGTGTTAATCGTTCTACATCATCATATCATATGTCATGTTATTTAAAATATGTTATTAATTAAAAAATTAGAATGAATTACCAAAATTGTTAGATTTTACTATAGGGAGATCGATTTTGTAAATTGATAAAAATAAGTGATTAAAACTGCAATTAAATCTAAATTCTAAATTCTAAATTAAATAAATATAAAAGCGTGAGGATTAATAAAAATAGACAAAAATGGGCCGATTTATAAAGACAATTTTTAATAGGCATTGTTTTAGTAGTATAATAATTTTCGGTCTTATTTATTCTATAATGTTTCCTGATGTAAAATTTGTTGAAGTTGCAGCAAGAAGATGGAAATTCTACAGTCACGTGTAGAGATGGTGGCAGAGAAAATTTTACCTTTGATATTGAAAAATGTTGCCAAGAAATTAGCAAGTGATGGTGATATAATTGGTCGTAGACATGAAATTGGGACACTTTGTTGCATTTACAAACATCACAAAGATATTAATAGAAATGATCAATGGGTTGATACTTTGAAATATGATGTGATTAGAATGCTGATTAGGGGAACTGATTACTCACATTCTTTGTGCTTGCATGTTTGTGATGGCTCATCAGAGTTTCATGTTTACTCTAAGAAAAGTTGGTTGTCTTTCTTCCCTGAACAAGGTGCCCTTATAATCACTGCCGGAGATCAAATACAGGTGAATTCACACTTTTGCCTCCTTTCTCTTTAAATATTGCTATGTTTTTATTATATGAATATATTTAGTTGAATTTGGCTATTTGTACATTTTTAATAATAATGATGTTAATTCAAAATTATTTTACAAGCCACTGGTTTGAAACGTGAACAATTATTGATCTAAACTAATTAATGGGCATGCTAGTAATTTTATTCTATTTACCTTTGATTTTTATTTAAAAAAATAAAAGAATGGTACAAATATATTTTACCATCTAAAACTATATGTGATTTTATTGTTGCTATCGTGGTCCAAAAATTATGTATATTTAAAGGATTTTTAGAAAATTGATGAAAATACTAATAGATAAATGTTACATACTTTTGTAAGTGTTCTACGAGTTGAGAGATTTTCTCCCCCACTATGGACCGAAACTAAATAATTAAATGTTATTCCTTCACTCTAAATTTTTCATTATAAAATGATTACAAAAATAAACCTTTTATGTTAGCAATGTTGAAATCAAATTCAACAAGTTAATTAGTAGTTAGAAGAAGTTAGTTTTAATGTGATTTTGTTGCAACTGAATCTGGTGCAAGACTATCGAATATAAAGATAGTCAGTATGAAACTTTAGGACCAAGTAATCAATAAAACTTTTAATTCTATCATTCCTACAATCTTACATTCAATTCACTGTGTTAGTAAAATAGACAAAATGAGTGTTAGTAAGTGCTGTAAAAACTGTGGAAGTTCCAACAAGTATTAGTATCTTGAGTAATTTTAATTTTAATGACAACAAAATTGCTAGAAATTACATTAGTCTATCTCAGTTAACGAGTTTGATATTGCTTGGCTGCAGATACTGAGTGGTGGGCACTACAAGCATGTGATAGGAAAACCAATATTTAAAGGTGAGAGAGAAGACAATATTTCAATGGCTTTCCTCTATTCTGCTCAAGACACCAAGTCCAAAATTCAAACCAACAGGGAAAGAACTATTTCACTTAGCCAACAAGCCATCTTGGCTGTAATTTTGACCCTTATGTACCATGTCATAATTTATGCCTTATAAAATGTTTGATGTTTTCATAGAATATGAACTTGATGAAATATATATACACATTGCTACTAAGTTCACATTCGTATACACTGTCAGCACATACTTAGATCATGTTGGAATCTAACACAAGAGAATTATGTTGGTGATTTTACCATTCAAATTCATTTAGATCTTCAACATAAAAATATATATAAGTGGGACCAATAAATATAAATAGTGAGATCAACAACATAACCAACTTAGATTTCAACGTGAGAGGATCTAATTCATGTCCATACAAATGGGTGTTGGAACATTAAACATGGTACACTTGTACAATGTTGCTCGTTACTGGGTATCAATATATAGCTTTATTTTGTTTACGTAGGTTATGATAGCTTTATTTTATTTTATGTAGGTTATCGTAGCTTTATTTTATTTTATTGCAAAAACAGAATAAATTTTGCTCCGACTGTGGTCGGAAGATTGTTTTATTTTTTTTGCTTAATTGGCGTTTCCTTGCTACTGCTGCTGCTACCGCAAAAGGAATCAAAATCATGTAATCAAATTGTGCAACATACTTTGCACCACATTATCTTATGCACAATCTTAGTAGCACTCACAAACACTCTCAAAGACCAAAGTATTCCAGTACCATAAGCAAGAGATAAAGGATGAAATTTGACTAATTTATCTCAATCAAAGAAGTTGAAATTGCTTAGCTACATATACTGAGATGTTGGCACTACAAGCAAGTGACTGGAAAGTAAGAATAAGAGGGTGTTTCTTTTCCCGTCACACACATACACTTCAGAAGTACACATTCCAAAAGAACACAAATTATTTGCCTTTCAGGTGTGTACTTCAAAACAAAAATACTGTATTTTTACCGATGTGTACTACCGGACAGGGCAGTGGTTTTGTTTCAGAAATATATATAGAAGGTTATAACTTATAAGTATCTCTCAAATAAGAGTATTTAAAAAATTTCAATGGCTTTCCTATGTTTTACACAAAAACAAGAAAAAACTTCAAGAGCTACTTCACTAAGCCAGCTACCTGCATTGGCTATAACAAAACCTTGTGTACTATCACCATGTCGCCATATTAATTTACCAAAATACATAGTTGCCCCAAAAGACTTGTGAACCTAATGAAATGCAGACCCAGATTCCCTTTAGTAAGAAATTCATGCAGTTCTTAATCCCGACCATTAATCTGTGATCAGATAGTTTAGATCGAAAGTTGTGTCTTTTAAGTTAAAACAATCTCAACTATTGATTCGAAATCGGACAGCTGATTTCAGTTACAATGTCTTGCTGTAGGAAATCCAATTCCAATGAAATGTGTAATACATACTATATGTTTGGCACTCCATTATCCTCTATCTATCATCCGAGCAAACATGATTTTGTCAATGCAAATGGGAACTGCCAAACATATAAACAACAAGTTAATCAAATCTCATTTAATACCAACAATAAAGACTGAATAACCAGAATTTACACATCATTTGCATGTCATTAACCATCCAGCATTACGTGAACAGTAATATATGGTGTTGGTATACGATGTCTATACACCTCAGTCAAAAAAAATAATCCTTTTATTATGACAGATTTTAGTCGATTGTTTAGAGTTATTTAGTATTATTATTTTGAGTAAACCAATCCTTGAAAAAATTACAAAGATTGGTCACCGAAAATGAAAAATATCATTTTTATTCTTTAGAATTTTAAATGAATCAAATTAATTAAGGAACATTTTACTCTCATTGGGGACTATTTTGGTCGCCGTTTTAAAGTTTTGAGGACTAAACATAGAAAATAGGGGCAAAATTTAGAAAACTCATGATTTTCAAAACTTCGAGTGCACATGCACCCTCTCAACATAATTTAGGTACCTACCATTTAGTTTTACTTTCTACATACAACCAAATTAATTTCCCAACTTAAATTTGTGGTAGAAGAAAAAATAAAATAAATTTAGGTTGAAATCACTAATTTATCGCATAATAACTACCACTAGTACATTGAAATGCACAAAGCTTATAGAGAAAGAAACTGTTAACTGATCCTTTGAACATAAAAAATTTACTTATTTTAGTTGTACCAGAAGACTTGATTGAATTGATTATAGATTAAAGAAACACATAAATTACAAAAATTAGAATTTAATTCAAATACTTTTATATCTAATAATTTCATATTAACTTTTTTTTTTTTGAAATT
>JBBPBP010000004.1:60976867-61009787 GCA_037974735.1 Cicer chorassanicum
ATAAATTATAAATTCGATCGATAAATACTTAACACTTACACGAGAAATAACATCAATTCCATTTTTTTTTATATCTCAATTATCTTCATTTATTTTTTATATATTTTTTTTCAGATACATATAAAATAAAAGATAATATGTAACATGGGAATTTACACAACATATACATTTTTCTTTTCTTTTCTGACATTTTTATGTTATCGTAAAAAATTGGTTTAAATACTATAAAACTCTAGTAAAATATAATAAAAACGGTTTTAAATACTATAAAATTTTAGTAAAATATTAATAAAATATGAATAATAAAAATAAAGTTAGAGTGAGAAACAATATCTTTTAAAAATTAAAAAAAAAAAACAAAAAGATAATTTATTTTCGTGTACGGGAACAAAAAATAGTCTGATGGCAGAAATAGTTCACTATACTCATCTCCGCAAGAAAATTTTGGAATTTCACAAAAAATACTATTACGGAGCTAAAATGAAATTTGTTAGTATTGCAGGTCATCTCCGCAAGAAAGTTTTGGAATTTCACGAAAAATACTATTACGGAGCTAAAATGTAGGAAGTACATTTTTTTACCAAAGTTTGTTTTTAATTTGCATTACCTGATTGCAAAATCTCATTAAATAACATCATTGAATAACATACAGAAATTTTTTTTACAAAAACCAAACGTTATGTCTGCCATATTATATTTAACCATTTATTACTCTAGACTATTTCTTTCTCATGATGATATTTATGTTCTAGTTATTGATGATATATGTCTAATGTTTTGTAGTAAATATTTTGCTCTTTTTAAATGTCTAATGTTTTGTAGTAAATATTTTGCTCTTTTTAAATTTCAGTAATAATGCATTAATATTCTGTATGTGCGTGTAATTTCACTCAGTGTTGGTTATCTTAAATCTAGAATTTAAATAGTTTATGATGTGATTTATTAATAATGATATAATTAATATGTCAGAGAGTCCAGGAAACTTGTTCTCCTTTTTCAAATCTCGAAGGTGGGCTACATCTTTAACTGCTATTGTTGAAGAATCTGAAATATATCGTACATCCATACATACCTTAAGTTGTTGGACAAAGTTTGTCCATCAAAATGAGATATTTGAGGAACTTAAGTGTATTGGAAAAATAGAATTCATATTTGGAGATGAGAAGTTTCAATGTGATTACGCTGCTAAGCTGTCAGATTAGTTAATTATTATGTTTGTTTTTCTATGTTTTAATAGGTTAATTATTATTATTTTTATCATTTTCCACGGGAACGGGAAAATGTGAATAAAGGTTTCATTCCATATGAAAGAATTTTTTCTAAAACCTATTAAGGGTATATTAGTTGAAGGGCACATGTTCCTTTGTAATGTAGGAGCGTAAACACTCTTGTGTATCTTTCACTTGGAGTTTCTCTGTCTTATTATTTCGTATATTTTCTTAAATTGACAATTGCATTTAAACTATATATACTTTTGCATACTGTAAAATTGTATCTATTTAGGGTACTGATCTATTTAGAGTACAGTTTGGCATCACATAGTTTAATTGTATCATTGGTAATGGAACCAATATACTCTTGATTGCTGTGTTGTTTCCACTAATAGTTAACATGAGTCACGAGGGACCAGAGTTACAGTAAGCAAAAGTATTTAGAAAAGATTGTTGATTGTTGTGTCATTAGTAATAAACAAGTGAAAGATTGAAGGTAGAAGAGAATAATTGTTTATTACTAATGTATTGGTTTAGGTAGTTATTTATTCTCTTATATTATTTCCTTAACTTATAGGGTACTGATCTGTTTTATTTAGTACTAATGATACTTTTGACACAACAATCAGGAGTAAGCATTAGTAACTTTTATTAGTAACTTTTAGGGTACCGATCTATATAAGTCTAAATGCAATTGTCAATTTAAAAAAATATACGAAGTAATAAAACAGAAAAATACACAAGAGCGGTTACGCTCCTACAAAGGAACCTGCACTCTTCAACTAATATACCCTTAATATCTAAGTTTTACCCTTAATATCTAAGTTTTAGAAAAGATTCTTTTATATGAAATAAAACTTTTATTTATAGGTTCCTCGTAATCTTATAGGGGAAAATGATAAAAAAAATAAAATTAATTAACCTATTAAAACATAGAAAAACAAAACAAACATAATAATTAACTAGCTCAATAACTCTTAACAAAACAAACATAATAATCACATTGAGACTTCTCATCTCCAAATATGAATTCCATTTTTTCAATACACTTAAATTCTTCAAATATTCATTTTGGTGGACAAACTTTGCCCAACAAAGTATTGATACACTTAAGTTATAATGAAGAAAAGAAATAAAAAAAAAATGGGGTTACCTTTTGTAGACTAAAGTGTATGGAAATGACAAAAATGTAAACTATGGATGTACAATATATTCCAGATTCTTTAGCCACCCACAAGATTTGAAAAAGCAAAACAAGCTTCCTGGACCCTCTAACATGTTAATTATATCATTATTAATAAAACACAATATAAACTATTCAACTTCTAGATTTAAGATGACTAACACTTTGAGTGAAATTACACATACAGAATAGTAAAACATTATTACTGAAATTTTAAAAAAGCAAAATATTTACTACAAAGCATTGACATATATCATCAATAATTAGAACATAAGCCCACTACATATTTACATTGATGAATCTTAATTCTAGAGTTCAGAAGTGAAATAAATGGTTAAATATCTTACCATACTCAAGAATATGACACACATATCCGTCTGATTTTTGTAAAAATTGTTTTTACAGAGACAAAAATGTCCAAGATAGTTTAAGAATATCCATATCTGAATCTGAAGCTTTCACTTAATATAGTTTTCCCCACTTCCAAATGGAGATTTGTGGTTTATCTTTCTTTGTAAAGAGCGCCCGAAATGGCTTCCAATTGCGAGCTTTTTTAATATTTTTCATAACTGTCTGAGATTCATTTCTACATAATCGAATAGTTTTACAACCCAATCTTACATTAAATCAAGAGACTTTGCTCAAAAGAATATCAATATTTAAATAAAACTATATTATTTAATGCGATTTTGTTCCCTACGTTATCTACGTAAAGATAAATACATAAAATAGAAATATCAATAATACATTATATAATCTAAAAAAACTAATTGACCAACAAATCAGTGAAGAACATAATACAACATACCAGGAAGGAATTTATTATAAGGATGATTGAGTTTTGATGTATGGCACCTGCAAATGTTGAAGATGCCGATCAAGAGAATCTTTGTGATATACTAAAATTTAGGGAAAGTGTGTGAGGAATTTGGTGTGTTGCTTGTCTCCACGAGTTAAGCACTATTAAATTAATTAATTATTAATTTTGATTGATTCGGTTGAGAAAAGGAAAGGGTATCTGAGAGTCGCTATTGGTCTAACGAATCAGTGTTGTTGGTGTTGCTGTGCGATTGGGTGCATTGTAAATTCGTAGACACACATTAAGTGTCATTTTGTTAAAAATGAAAGTCTTAATTCAGTGTACAATAATTAGCCTTACATATTTTGTTCAGTCTTCAAATGTATCCGTTATTTTCCGTATAGATTCTCCAAACAAAAAAATATCATTAACCTTATCTTGACTTAGAGCATCTTCAACTAAAGCCCATTTTTTCTAGGGCCGGTCATATAGCTGAATTGTTGTTCATCTATCTTCAATATTTATTTAAAATATAAAAAAAAAATTATTAGATTGAAGGTTCCGATTAATTAGTAATTTTAGTTTTTTATTAATGAATTGATTTTTTCATTATCAAATTATAAAATCCAATAAAATGCTGAGAATTATAGGAGAATTGAAAATATTCAATATATAGATAGGTAATTAAGACTAGTTTTTTTAAATCTATTTAAATTTTAGCATGAAATAAATTGGACAGTTTAAATTTGTAGATTTATAGGTTGATTTGGGGTATGTGTAACTATAATATTTAAAAAATAAAATATGACGACTATATTACTTTTGAATTTGTTAATGAGTTACAGACTAATTAATGCTTTTGCGTTATATAAATTACATTTTAGTATCATTTTTTTTTATACTTTTAATAATTGTAAGTTCATAAGACTTGACTTATATGGTCAATGTGTTATAATGCCTCAATGGTTTGTAGGTTTCAGGCTAGAAGTTGAGAAGACTGACTTGTAGGACCAGGTGTTGTAATTCAGGTTCTGAATTAGTGGATAAACCATTTAACGTGAGGGGACTGGACATAGCTACCACGTGGATAAATCCTTATATATCGTGGTGTTTTCCCCCTATGTCACGATGCTTTGTTTTATTGTTGCCTCTGTTATGTTATATTTGTTGTAGTATCTCGAATCAAATTTTAAAAATAAAGTTTTCAATAAGGTAAAACACAATTCAACCCCTCTTCTCGTGTTTTTGCACCTTCAATTGGCATTAGAGCTCAGTTTCAAGGTTGAGCACTTTACAATGTTTGAGAAAATATCCACTTTTCGACATGTCTGGTTTTGGTTATAAAGCCTTAGGAGGAAAAAATCAACGCCATTTGTTTGATGGAGAATGATTTGATGACTAGAAGGACAGATTGAGAAGTTTCTTTATTTCACAAGATCTTGAGCTTTGGTATTTGGTTGAAGATGAGTACATTGTTCCTACCAACGAGGATGGTACTAAAGTTTCCAAAAAGAAGATGAATGTTGATCAGAAGAAGAAGTATAAGATGCATCATAAGGCTAGAACATTTATGACAAATGCGATCACATTCAAGGAGTTTGAAAAGTGCGCTAACAAGGAGACGCCTAAAAGTATCTACGATGATCTAGTTCTTACCTATGAAGGAAACAGGTAGGTCCAAGAAGAAAAAGCTAATCTCTTGGTCAGAAAGTACCAGCTTTTTCATATGGAGGAAGATGAAGACATTGAGACTATGTTTTCCAAGTTTCAGACTCTGGTCTCAGGGTTAAAAGTGCTTCAAAAGAGCTACGCAACTGCAGATCATGTCAAGAAGATTCTCAAGAGTCTGCCTAGCAAATGGAGATCTAAGATCACATTTATTCAAGAAGCAAAGGACCTTAACAGTCTTCCCCTAGAATAGTTAATCAGCTCTCTTAGGTCTCATGAGATTGAGCTTGTAGAGGATGAGTTCAAGAAGAAGAAGAAAACTATGGCTCTCAAATCCAAGATTAAGAAAGCTCTACAAGCAGCAGTAGAATCAGAGGATTAGAATGGAGACTCAGAAGATGATGAGCTTGCTTTCATATCCAGAAAGATTAAGAGGATGTGGCACAACAACAAGAAGTGTTTCCTTCATAAAGGTTCCAAACAATCCAATAGAGGAAAAATGATATATTTGACAAGAAAAGTATCATCTGCTATGGGTGCAATGAATGTAGTCATGTTAAGTCAGAATGTCTGAATTTGGAGAAAAGGAAATTCCAAAGGAAAAATTCAAAGTCTAGGAAGATGGTGGCACGAGAAGACTCTGATGATGAATAACAAGTTGATATGGCTTTGATGACTGATATTGACTCTGACTTTGGAAATGAGTCTGTGGATGAAGAAATTGAGGTACTATCTAATTTATCCCGTTTTGAATTAATTAATGTTATCAATGATTTTTTTTAATAAAAATCACATTATTTCTTTAAAACTGAAAACTCTCAGAAAAGTTAGCTCGAATTTGACTGAATAATACAATTCTCTCAAAAATGATTTTGAAGAACTTAAGAGAGAAAATATGACTCTGAATAGTAAAATTATTTCAAAACCATCAGAGGCAAACAACATAGATAGAAACAAACTTGCATCTATGATTTATAGTGTTAGCAGAAATTATAAGAGAGAATATGCTTTAAAGAAACAGTGATTAAATCTAAATTTAGTCCTTCTGATTAGATGTGTATTGTCTGCTCCAGAAAAGGTTACAATAAAATATCTTGTCATATGTTAACAACATGGAAAGACAAAAAACCTATTAAAACTAACAAACCAGAACCCAACAAAATTTGGGTACCCAATGATAAAATTGTGTATGTTGCAGATGATCTCAGCAACCAAATTAAAATGTCAGTCATGGTACCTGGACAGTGGATGCTAGCGACATATGACAGTTTTGTTATGTTAGTTTAGATTGTCTAGAAGATCAAACTCGTGAATACAAGGTTGTGGCATTACCACTAGGGTGAAACACCACAAAGGTAAAGTTGATCCATCAAAGTGAACACTAATGTCCCAAATAAACAAAGAGTTAGTTGCAATGATAACAAGATCCAACAGTAGAAATTAACTAAGTTGATTTACTATGTGGCATTAGATCCAAAAGTTTTTCCTTCAATTTCAGTAAGTAGATAAATGCCGTCATTTTCTTCAACATTATAGTAATATATCTAACAAATCTCAATCCCTCTTGCTAAGCCGCCCCCTATCCTAATTACTCCTTTCATCCCATATTATAAGTCATTTTAACAAAACAAATTTGTCCCATTTTATATGTTGTTTTACAATATCAATGAAGTATATTAATTACTTTTTCCCTATTATAACTTTAATCATTATTGTTGTCTACATTTCAATTCTTGTAATTAATATGAGAAGGAGTTTAGTAAAGTATACAATATCTTTTATGAAATCAGTAATATTAATTGCATTTCTGAATTCATGTTCCAAAACCTTATGACTTATAATATGAAACAGAGGGAGTAGTATTACTATGACTTGTGAGAAAATAACAAAGTCAAAGAAAAATAAAAAATTTTGGAGTATGGTGGAGTTATGTAATTCCACCACAATAGAGCTGAAAATGAAGTGAAATGCATGTAAATACAAGGGACAACTAATTATGCAAACTAAACCCAATTTTGATCATCTTAGAAATGATTCAGTAAGACAAAGTAGTTATTAGTGAGAGATCACACCTTAGGGAGATGGAATTCAGTCAAATGAAAGTTGGCACATTCCAGAGGCTCTTGGCACATTACTTAATCTTTTGAGAGTATCAAACTTCTTCTTTAGGTCCACCGAAATATCAGCAATAACCATTGTCTTCAAAACAAGTCCTTTTTGCAAAACATACTCAGCAAATAATAGCTCATCTACAGATCCTCGATATCCTTTAAATTGAATAACAATCAAGTGCGATACAAGACAACTAGGAACACTTGTCTGTGCAGCCCATTTTGGTAAGGGTGATTGTTCCTGCCAGCAACAAACGACACCGCAACTAACATAAGATGCAATCATATATATAGTAATAAATCATGTTATATATCCTCGTGATTATTTGGAGTATGCATAAAACGAGGCCTTGCGTAATCTATTTCATAAATAGATTGAATTAATAAATTTCATATAGATCGAAGTTATTAAGTGGTGTACATGAAGTTAAATAAACTAAAGCTTACATTAAAAAAAGCTTAAGAACTCAACAAACCTTGTCGTTTTGAATTATGAGAACTTGAAGTATACGACATGTCTGGAGTAGGCTCAGTAGAGAATTTGAGTTAAACCACGGAAGAATGAGCTCTAGATGAATTAAATGGCGAAATTAACATAGATCAGCAGGACCACCCAATAGCCACTGCTTGTACATAACAACAAGTAACAATGATGTAATGTTAGCTAGTAAAGAACTGATCGTTGATGATACGGTACCATAATTTTCTATAGTTATTTTTGTGATATCCAATCATACCACTAAAGATTAGGTTGTGGTTAGAAAGCTTATTTATATGTGATTTGTACATATCCTTGACTCGGCTATCTAAGGATTATTGTTAGCATGATATTAAAAGAATGGTGTAGGGTGATATTAAAAGAATGGTGTAGGGTGATATTAAAAGAATGGTGTAGTCACCTATTTTAGCATGGTATCAGAGCAAACCAGTTCTGATAATACATTGCCCAAATTTCTGTCATGACATGAAACAATGAGGGACACCTCATACTGATAGAGCCAAAACTTATGAAGTCAATATCGATATAGCCAAGAAATCTCCTTCATACCATGTGATTTGAATGCAAACAACAACCCCTGAGGCATGATCACACAAGCACATTTGCAAGGCTAGAGAACTACAAAGAATGGGCCCAAAACATAAGAGCTTTGTAACCTGCTTGAAGAAAGTAGGGCTTCATTGAAGGAACCCACAAACAACTTGACATAGACGCACAAACAATGGGGAGTTGATAGACAGTTAAGTACTTAAGTCCATGCTTGTGTCATGGATATTAAATATCATTGTACCCACTTTGCATTCCACTGTAACATACATGGAAAATGAATTGTGGGAAGATATCTAGGAATGGTTTTCAGTAGTGAATGGTCTATGGATTCAACCACTGAAAGCTAAAATGGCAAAGTGCAAAACAACAGGGAATGACCAAGGTTGCATGCTATGGGGAAACTAAAAACACTTGGGATGAGTCACAATATTAAAAGCAGATCCCAAAGTAGTCCATCTAAACTTGAAAAACGAAGAGAAGAGAGAGTTTATAAACTCGAGATGATATTATTATTGCCGGCAATGATTCTATCACTATACACCGACTCAAGCTTTATCTTCATACCTACTTTCATCTGAAGGATTTGGGAAGATTAAAGAATTCCTAAGTGTGGAAGCTGCAAGATCGGCTATTGGATTATTGATAGCGTGATTTTGAGAGCATTGTGCGGAATGATTGGATTATATTACTTGTACATACATATGTGAATGTAATTGATCAATGAAATACATCAGTCATTTACATTTTGGCACTATATCTATAATATATATTATAAACCGTGATGATAAAATTATACCTTTGTTGTTGAACGACTCATCATTAGATGTTTTATTCCAGAGAGAGCGCTGAGGAGATTGAGTAAAGTGAAAGCAGAAGCACCCGGGGAAGGAAAAACATCAAGGGATGCATCCACCACATTTTGCAAGTTTCCAACATCACCAAACATGATATCGGCAATGCTAAGGTACTCAAGAATAGGCGCGTAAATTTCAAGGGAAGCCCCAATTTCGTCCCTATTGGCAATAACGATTTTCAACCTCTTCAATGAAGGTGGCACGCGAATAATGCCGTATTCCTCAGCATCAAAGCAAAGATCCAGAGTTTCTAGGGTAGGGCAGTCAGAGATGAGGGCGTTCATGGAAGACACATTGACATAATCAATGTCGAGTTTCAGCTTCTTCAGTGATGGTAACCGAATTGCTGTAGCGCGTTTCAAGTCAAAAAATGTTTCACCGATGATACTGAACTACATGTTAATTGTTATTATGTTACTATCACATTATTAAGAGCAACTAAAAAAACAAAAACAATCAAACTAGATATAAATAAAAAAGAGTAAATATCCAATTTTCTCCCTAAAACTGCAAACCTAGTCCTCCACATTCTCAATATCCCAAAACCTTGCCTTGGTTCGAATCCAGAACCTTGCAGTTGTGTGTGTGCGAGAGAGTGAATTTCAAATGGTGTTCACCACTATGTCTACACACCCAAAAAAATGTTAACCAAGTCAGTCCCTCTATCTATCGTGGTTATCAAAAGCATATACTCCCTCCAGAAATATAAGCAAAAATAGCAACTGAAAAGTAGATTTATCCGGTTTGGTTACCATTTTTTCTTATACTTATTTCATTCATATTATTCACTTAATTTCAAATGCATACCCCACATTACCACCCACTTAATCATTGCAGTCCCTATGAATACCAACATAGCGAAGAATCCGATAAACCTTTTGAAATTCCATATATCATTTTAAAATAATGTTTGCAGGAGACAAGATTGATACTATTAATCCTACAATTTCAGGGACTATTTACTCGAAATAAAAAAATATACTAAACCCTAAAAATAAATTATTTTTTTAAGAAAAAAAAAAAAGATAGAAAGAAATGAATGTGCTTACCTGAGGGAAACAAGATTAATGCAAGCAGAGAGATTGATTGGGGGCTCAAAGCAGTAAGCGTCATTGGAAAAGAGTGTGAGGTCCAGTTCCTTAAGGTGGGGCCCAATGACGGAACGGACCCACATGTTAACGGAATAGACACAGAACTTGTCGTCGATGAGAGATTTGGTACATGAGAGACGGAACTTACGAACTTCGCAGTGCTTACGAAGAGTTAAAACGCTGTTTACGAAAACGGCTAAGGTTTTGAAGAGTTCAAACCGTTTTTCTTCGTTGTATTTGAAGGATTCGTCGGAGATGTCGAGAACTGAGAGATCCTGCTCCCAAATGTGACGCCACCGGTGAGACAGAAGACTTGTTGCGACGGAGGTTTTGGTTGGGAGGAATGATAGGATATTGATCAGTACAGCGTCTGGTAGACTACTGATTATGTCTTCGCTTTGTTCTTCTGGTTTTTGTCGTTTGGAGGTCGCCGACGACTCTGGCGTTGTCGTTTCAACACTTGCCATTTCAAACGTCTGAAGATCGGCGGAAAGGTTTCACTTTGCAACACTTCGCAACCTAGCACCAGGGACGTCAATTTTAAGTTAACAAAAATAAAAGGAAAAATTGTATCAATAATTCCACCAAATTAGATTTTTTCGTCCTCTAAATTATGTCTAGATTTTATATTCCATTTCCGTCTTTAAATTATAAACTAAACTTATCACCACTAAACAATTGTTCTTTTTCACACATTGACTCTACATTCTTTGCTTTTATTTTATTTTTAGTTTTAAATTTTAATTGTATGATTAGTTTTTGTCACTAACCATAATATATTTATTTATGTATGTATTTTTTATTTATTTGTCTATGTTTTGTTTGTTAATATATTTTTTTAATTTATATGACATATTAGTAAATACTTATATTTTAAATTATTAATTTTTTTCTTTTGTTTTAAATTGTAGCAAGATCAACAATTTCTATTTGGCTGAAGTAAGAACTAAAAAAAAAAATTATTTCAACTAGGATCTTATCGATCAAGTTCTATTGTTCTAATTTATCTTTAATCTTGTTGAATTTGTGTTGTTTCTATTTTCATATATATAAATGTCAACTCGAAAATATGAGTTAAACTATTCAAAATTACAAACAAAAACATTTTATTGAATAGTAAGAAATAATATAGATGAATTTATCAAAACAACCAAAAAAACTAAAATTAAAAATATTGGTGATTGATAGTTGGATGAGCAGGATAACATTGTAGAAATAAATGAAAATATGAAATCAAAATTCGTTTGCAATTAATAAATCAATGAATTAGAAGAATCCATTCCCAAAAAGATATATGATCCAAGTCAATGGACAAATATTGATACAAGTTTAACATATTTATCGATAAAAAAAATGGCAGGTTAAACTTATTGATATAGATTTTTTTAAAGATAAATCTTCAAGACACTTTTCGTCGTCCCTTTCCATTCAAAAGTTGTCCAATAAAGAAACACACGAAAGAAGATGGTTGGTTTATTCTCAAGACTTGGATAAAACATTTTGTTTTTGTTGCAAATTATTTAATGTTGTGCAAGTAAATTGGCTAAAGAATGTAGTAGGAATTGGAGAAATATTTGTTATAAATTGAGAAATCGTGATACAAGTAGTAAATTGCTAACATGAGTTCTTGGATGGATTTAAAATTAAGATTGTCAAAACGAAAAACAATTGACAAAGATGTTCAAAAATAAATAAATAGAGACAGAGAACATTGTAGAAATGAATTATTTAGAATTATTGTTATTGTTAAAATTCTTGGAAGAAACAACTTACCTTACGTGGAACAGATGAAAAATTATATCAAGAAAATAATGAGAAATTTTTAAGTCTAATTGAAATTATTGCAGATTTTGATCCTATAATGCAAGAACATGTTCGTCGAGATAAAGACAATGAAATTCATAACCACTACCTTGGACAAAGAATACAAAATGATTTGATAAATTTGCTACTTAATTATATAAGAAGATTATATTCCTTTTCAAATGCATATATTGCTTATAGAATAATGTTAACAACTCCTGTAACTGATGCTTCAGCAGAAAAAAAAAAAAAAAAGTTTTCAAAACTCAAATTAATTAAATTTTATCTAAGATCAACGATGTCACAAGAAAGATTAAATGAATTAGCTTTATTGTCGATTGAAAAAGAATTGTTAAATGAAATCGATTATAATAGTTTGATAAATAATTTTGCATCGAAAAAAGTGCGAATGATAAATTTTAAATAAAATATTAATAATTTATTTATAAACTTTGAAAATGTCTCGTCTAATAATTTCGTTTTAGGTCTCATAACATGTTGGGTTGGTCCTGTAGATGAATATAGTATAATTACTACTAAAAATCCATGCACTGAATTTACAGTTTTAAACTTAATATTCAAAGTAACATATCGGTATTTGTCAGTTTTTTTTGGTCTTTAAAATCATCAAATTGTATATTTTAATCTCTTAAATTATAAACATTAATAATAATAATAATAAAGACAAAACTAACTAATATTTGTAAGGGATCAAAAACATAATTCAGGTCTGATAGTTCTCTTTATTATATCTATTATATCCATTTTTGTTGCTTCAAATATTTAGATTTAGATTTTGTAAAATACTTAGCCACCCATAATTTTCTTTTATCCTTTATTTTTCTTCATCCGTCGGAGAGATGTGGTTTATGATCAATTTTTTTTTCTAAAATTGATTTGTCCTTCTCTTTTGTCTAAATAAATGATTTACACATATATTTAATTTTTTATCCATGTTTTTTCTCGTCTTAATACTACATTATTTTGTTTGTTGTCTTAATGCGACATTATTTTGATTTCTCATCTTAATGCATGTTTATTTGATTCAAATTGATAAATTAATTTTGGTCTAGTGCGAATTTAATCAATAGTTGTCGTCAATATTATATATCTAGATATATAAGTATTACAAAAACACTTCAATTTTGACAATAGACACTTTGCTGTTTATATTATTAGTTTGATAAAAGTACGTTTTCTATTTTCAATTGTCCTCAATCTCAAAATTTTACTATTATGTGTCATCTGGTACAAATACAAGTCAAATAGAGAGTTGAACAATCATGGTTGAAATTATAGGAGTATCAATTTGAAAAATATTAGACGGTATACAATGGAGTCCATCTCAACTGTGGAATAAGAAAATTGAGTGTTTATAGAGATGAGTCTTTATAGACCCCCTCTCTCATTTTATTAAATTGTATTAAAATAAATAAATCTGTTGTTAAAATATAATAAAAAGAGAAAGTTAGATAGAGATTTGTTTGTTTATGCAGATCTCATGAATGAAAGCGCATTAAACATGAACTTGGAATAAATACCCAAATTTAAATATCTCAGCACAAAATTTAAAAAAATAAGAATTCACATTCGAAATATGTAAACAAACTAAACTCATGACTATGAAGCATTCCCTCAAGCTGAGAACAATCTCTCAAGCCACTTATGACCCATAAATATGTCTGTGCACTGGTGCGGTTTCTAGACTCTTGACAACTTCCAACCAAGGTTTGTCTACCAAAAAGAATGAATTTTTTGACATGTACGCTAAAAATAAAACAGGATTCTTTAAGGGTAAAACATTAAAATTCTTATATTTAATTTTCTTCTTGACATTAAGATTTTGTAAACTCTGGGCTGTTGAATCTTGAATATCTAGCATATCATTGTCATCTGGCTCCGCAAACAAACCAATGTCAATCAAGCACATTGCCCTGAAGATAGAACAATATTTAAACATGAGAAATAAATATTTCAAACAAAAATAAAAGTTAACACATTATAAATTTAATATTTTTCAAAGCTTCTACTTAAATGATTAACTATCGGTATATCGCAATTCTGAAACCAACTGACATAAATGGTTAATGTAGATGCAACTTTAAACTGCTTTTGAGTCTATTAGTTGCCCAAAAAAAACATTAACGGAAAAGTGCATGACATGTACAAAACATAAACCACTAATTTGAAATTAATAAACCATTATTCTATATCAATAAAATTATGTTGCATATAACATGTAATCCTCTCATTTCTTTTGCTCACCAATGTATAATGCAAAGTGTCAACTTCATATTTGAAAAGAACATACCTGGAGCTATAAACAACAAATGACGATGAACTTGACGAAGGAAGGAATGAAAGCCCAATAATTTCACCAGGAAAATCCCGGAAAGGAAGAGCACGTGTCTTCCGATTTGACCATTCTCCCAACTTCTTGGCCTCAATGTCAAATGCATACACTTTATTTGAGGAAGTTGTAACTATCAATACATTGTTGTTCTGGGGCGCAAATCCACCAGCTGTAACAGAGGCACCGTCCAATCTTGAAATGAACCAGTGCTGCCTGTTGCACAAAAAGTAGGCTGAGTCTCCCTAAAAGTTTGTCTTTCTTATTTTTAAGGATTTTAAGCATTAAATGGGTATTCTAGAGTAATATGTTTCTTAAATTAAAAAAAAAAAAAAAAGGTTAGGCAAATTAGAGACAATACCTTAGTATCTCCAAGTTAAATATGTATATATCTCCAAAGCAATTCACGGCTGCCAACCACTGCTTATCAGAACTGCTAAACAATTTCGTTATGGGCGGCTCGGTAAGAGGTGATTCATCATCTTGCAACTCACGACGGGGTGTAAAAGTGTGCACTAGTTCTGAGCTGCATGCATCCGCAACCTATATAGCATTCAAAAGTGAAGAGAGTCAATAATGCAGACTATAAAGTTCTTTAATCTAAAGATTATGATATTTTAATCCAAAAATGAAGGTGAACTATATGGCTAGCTCACATATATCTTTCTATCATGCCCAGCTAGTATTAACCAAGTGGAGTCATGAGTAAAAATCATAGAATGTGTAAATGGTAATCTTTGAGGAAGTTTTTTTGTACTTAATGTAATTTTCCCAACTTCACACTTCAATTCAAGGAGACTAGTCTTTAATTGATTAGAGTATGCAACAAACACCCCTGAATTAGAAATGGTGCTGCAAATTATCTGTTGAGAAGCCCGACTTGGGACTCTGATTGATGCATATATTTTGAAGTGTTGCATTTCAGGATTTGCATGGCCTCCAGCTGTGTGAACATTTCTGAGTTGTAGCAAATGAATATCTAAACAATGCGAAGACTGGACTAAAAGCATTGACGAGTGGTTGAAGGCAGTATTAAGGACGAGCTGAATAGGTGTTCTCTGAGGCACAGGACATATATCTTGGAAATGAGTACTGGTGAAATTTTTCACAGGGTGAGCACATAGTTTTGTATCATCTCCTGCAGAGATAAGCATGGGACCCTCCATACGGGCCGACCTATTGTATCTGAAATCCTTGGGTTTTTCTTCAGTGCGAATTCTTTTAATCCTCACATCAGGCAAAAAATCTGCTAAGAACACGAGTGCATAGTTAAGGAACAGAAATAGCAAATGCATTCATAACTAAAGATCTCACATACATGCATCTCGGCATATTTAGTGCCCAACTTGACAAGTTTCTTACAGAAAATAAACACCTTTTCTAAATATATCAGTTATTTATTATGCTTTGCATATTTAGTTGACTTTCTGAAAATAACAGTAAATATAGTTTCCAGCTTTTTCTTTAACAAATTAAAATTTCAACTTTTCCAGAAATGCTTTGCTTATGCATAGCATCTTAGGATTTTGCATAATAAGCTCATCCAAACTTGTTAATACAACTTTCAGTTTTCACGGAATAAATAACTAAAATTAAAAACAAATAAACTTTCAATGAACTCTCAAAGAGACCTTCTTCAACTATTGGTTCTGCAACAGTCAAGGCCCTGACATCGTGGGTATGAGCCCTTACACTTTTAACATGGATCCATTTCGTCGTAGTGGGAGAATTGACATTGTTAGATGATTTTGACATCGTATAAAGAATAACCTTCATATAAAATAAAATAAACCAACACTATTATAATGCACTTGCTTAATAGACTAAGCATAATAACATATGGAACTTGAGGCGAAATTAGAGCAGTTAGAAAATAATTTGATGAATAAATAATAACAATATGACAACACTTTGACTTGCAGATAACACATAATGACATGCTTCTTGAGAATATATAAAAGCAGAAGAATTCAATAAATATAACACATACTGATATGTGAGATATGATAGACAATGAACCTCCACCAAGAGCAATTAAAGAGACAGAGATATTCACATTTGAAGCAAAAGGACGGCACAACATATATTGCATAACCATAGATATTAGGGAATATAAGGTTGGGGTGGGGAAGTTAGGGAGTGGAGTGATAAGAAGGTCGCAGGTTCGATCCCCACACTTGACAAAATACTAACAATATTAACAATACTAATTAGTAACATTGGCCGTCACAAAAAAAATATAATCATAGATTTTTAAATTTTAAACCAGAAAAAGAGGCACAGAAAACAAACCAGAGTGAAAAAACTAAAGATATTGCCAGCAAGCAACCTTATTACTTTTCAGTTACACGGCTAATATACAGAATAATTTTGCCTCAAAGGTACAAAAACCACTGTGAGTTGCTATAAACAGAAATACATAATGTTAAATGGAATGGATTATCTTTTACTGAGTTTTGTTATATACTAGTTGCACTATTTGATATAATTAGATGAAAGTTTTGAAAGAAAAATTAAGATTAAGATCGGAGATGGCGGTTCCACAATTTTCACAAGGCAATGTGATAAAATCAACATTGATAGAGGTTGGAGGAAGGGATAATTTTGGAATATATGCTTAAATCATTAAGAGCTTTTCCATTTTGGTAATAGCACAGAATCTACTAATAATGTTACTGCATCTCTTCTATTACCCCTCATAGGCAGCTCAATCTCCAAGAACAAATAGAGTGAATAAATTTGGAAAAACTAGTTGCAACCTTGTTTTACTCACATCAAAACCCGCCAATCCACGAGCAATCACAGAAACACATAACCATCAATGAAAAGAAGTACAATTACTTTGGTTTCATAAGGATTCAACAGATTATGCAATTCCATACCTGGCCATCAGAACCAGCAGAGAATACCATATCATGACTAGGTGCTGCTGCAAGAGCAGTTGCATCTCCCTCATGTAATGAATGTGCTTGCAACAGTGTTCGATTTCGACTGTCCCAAAACTGGACACTGCCGCTGCTGTCAGCACTAACAAGTGTCCCAGACCTAAAATAGTATCAAACTAATCAGTACCAAAGGATGTGAATATTAAGTGAACAAGTATTCATATCAACAAAATGATGCCTCCGTTGTCACCTTAAACACAGCAATGACCATATACAAAGTTTTGGTCCGCTGCCCGAACCTCCACATTCAGCTGGCATCCAATCGACTTCATGACCTGACATAGCATCCCAGATTCGTATTGACCTGTGAGGAGATAAAGACAAGAAGTATGTGTAAGCCTATGTAATTATATAGTAGCAATGATACAAAATTAAGAAAATATTGGTGGATTATGTAGTATCTGCTTGATCAATGAATTGCAGAATCAAGCATATAAACTTGTACTCTAGCAAATGAAGAAACAAGAAAAGTTCCCGAAGCAAGACAGTAATCACTCAGTGACCACCGATCATCAATCACAACATTAATACGTACCCGTCACTACTGCCAGAATATATGTAGTTAGCATCTTCGCTCCAAGTCACACTTAAAACTCGTCCTGAAAACAATACCACAAAACATTTTCTTAATGTGAATCAACAAATCAAGCATAACAGAAAGAAAACTTCCAGGCAAAAATATCTTCACACCTTTGACTCGAGGCAAGGATTTGACGTACATAAATTCATCTGTATCAGAGACGGCATAAATTTTCACACATCCATCATCATACGCAATTGCTACATGTGGATACTCAAGAACAGATTGCATGACAGTAGCAGGCGAGTCAGAATCTTCATCACTTTCGCTGTTTTCAGATTCATCAGAATCAACTTGTCCCTTCCTCAAATGATCACCCTTTGTCTCAGCATTTATAACACTACTCTTAGGCAGTGCAACAGCCATTTTCCATATTGAGACACCATCTGAATCTAGCACTGTCTGTAAACACATCATAAATCATAAATATAGTTAAGTCAAGAAAATAACTATTTAGAGACAACCTATAAAGTGCTTACATATATATAGATATCAGAAACAACACTAACACATCGACGCCAACACTAATTCGAGAAAATGAAAGTGATTAAATGCAGCCACGTGTTGTAGTCGGACATTGACATATGTCAGACACCAAACACGTTTTCAATCTTAAGTGTTATTGCCCCATAGATGACAACAATAAATATACATAGAATGAATGCACCGGCCTTAACACCAAAAACAGCCGCGGCAGCATCAACAACAACAACATAATAATAATGATGATGATAATGATAATGATAATAATAATTTAACTTATGTTTTCATTCTATAGTTTACATAACTCAGGAAATTGAGTTTATGCCCTGTTTGGATAACCAATTTAACTAAATGCCATGTATATTATATAAGTGTTTATGAATAATCTATATTTATTAATATGTCAATTCATAAGCTATTTTAATTGGCTCTCCCAACAAGTCTGACAAATGCTTATACCACTAGATAAGTACAAATAAATCAATCCAAAAAAGTGTTTAGCCTCCAACATATTACATAAAATAAAATAAAATTGAAATTGGTGCTAGGTTAACAAATTAGGTCAAGCTATCACCAAATTGATCCTCATAAGTAAAGTGATAAGTGAGACACACAATATCCCATAATATAGACCGCCGGTATAAACAGCTTTTAATTATATGTCAATCACAACTATTTAGTCAATTACAACCGTTAAAATATTGAATAGCCATACCGTTTGTTTCAAGTTGAAAAAATCCCACGTAGAAACAGTGCCATCTAAATTAGAAGAGAATAACCGACCGAAAGCGGAACCATTACACCAAACAAGTGAAGAAACTCTTTTGTTAGGGTCACCATGAATGGTTAATAGACAATGCCAATTGGCTTCACCGGGAGATACAACCCAGAGTTCAAGAGAACCATTTTCTCGAGCGGCGGCGACACGTAAACCGTCGACGCTGGTGGCTAAAGCTATGACAGATGAAGGCTTCCAATCAATTTTCAACCCATCAACTTTTACAAAGGAAGGACTCCAATCAATGCTGTTACTCTGGTGAAGTTCTTCCATATTTATATCATCGTTGTGGTTGTTATAGGCGACTGAGCTACGCCGCGCACGGGTTTGTCTCGGCCGCATGCTGAACCTGAAGGCGGAGGGTATGGGTAGAACTGTATTGTTATTGTTAACGTCACATATTCGCTACACCACTTTTACTATACCGTAAAAGTTAAAACGATACTTAAAGTTTTAAATATCATCAAAAATTTCTCGACCGTGGATAATATTTTTTTAAAAATATATATTTTAATATTTTATAACCTTCTCATTTTAAAAATTAAATCGTAGAATAATTTATATCGATTTAATATATAATATATATTTGTTTTTATATATTTAAATTATAAAAATAAAAATGAAAAGAAAGTCAACATTTGTTATCAATTATCAAAAACTAATTTTTGAATTGCATGAATTGTTTTAAGTTGTGTCCTGTTATGTAAATTTTACTATTTAAAAATAATAAAATTTAATTTAATTTATCTTACCGTACTTATTATGGGTTTCAGTCATATATCACAAATTTGAATTTGAGTGATATCATATTTTATTTTAAATTATAATAACAAAAAATAAATTTGTTACTTTGACATATATTATTAAGTTATTTAAGCATTATACAAAATAAGGTGTTAAATGATATCAACTAATATGTTATAATATTTGAGGTGATTTATGGTTATTTTTTAGTCTGAAATACTCTTTCAATTTTTTTTTCTCGCCTTAGTGTAGCGTTTTTTGTATTTTTTTTTATGTTTTGGTACGGTGTTCGTTTGTTTTAGATCGTGCGAGAAACTTTGATCAATTACATATTTCAATCAATAACTTTGGCATCATCAACGTTTCAGATCCGAACGCATGGGTATTTCAGACACTTGAATTTTGTCATATTTGTAGTCACGTTGTCATTTTATGCTAAATTGTTATTTTGTGCTATTAACTTAGATGTTATGAGTTTGTTCACAAATTTGTCTTTTTCAGTCTTAGCGAATTTGAATTTGTATTGTATCGATATATTTTATCAATTTTAATGACTGAATATCGTCATTTTTTAAGTAAAAAAAATGTTATATATTTTATAAAAAATGTTGCATGAATTAAATTTATTTAAAAATATATTTTGAAATTTAATTTTAATTTACAATTATTTATATAGGCAACAATCTACCTCGTGCATTACACATGATCACATACTAGTAAAAACGAACCTCTACTTATGAGAGACAATGTCTATGATTATTAGAGTTTTAAACATTTTTTTAAAAAAAAAACATTCAAATTGGACTCCATATTTTAAATTAGTGAAGAAGAATGACGCGTCACTTCTCTATTTGTCACTAAAACTCCTTTTTTTTAACACTGACTAACATCATAGATGATTTTAAAACATAACTAAATTTACAAAGTTAAAATTTAAATAAAAAAAATTCATGAATAAAAATAAAAAAATGCGCAAAACTAGAAAAATCAAGAATGGTGTGATATTTGAAAGTAAGAGATCAAGGCGAATAACTAATAAGGGAGGCAACTGAAATCAACTTTACTCAAACTAGACGTGCAATCGTGTGATGGGGTTAAAAATAAAATGCTATCTATAAAAATAAAAGAATGTAACAATAACAATATAAGTTATCAGTGTAATACAAAAGAGAATAACAATCATATAAAATAATGTAGCAATATAAGTTATATGGTTTTTGTTTGCCTCTGATACTTGTTTGTCTCTAGTAGTTTTTGGTTTATGGTTACCTCTGGTTCCTATTTGTCTCTGGTTGCCTTTGGTTGCTGATTGATTTTGATTCTGTTTACATCTAGTTGTAGTTTGCCTCTGGTTCCTATTTATGTTTTGTTGTTGGTTGCTTATGATTTTGTTTACCTCTGGTTCCATTTTCCCTCTAGTTGCATCTAGTTCCTGTTTGTCTCTGATTCCATTTTGCCTCTGGTTGCATCCATTTTGCTTCTGGTTCTTGGTTGCCTTTGGTTTCTTTGTATGACATTGTTAAGTTAGAATCTTCAAGAATCAATAAGACTGCCAATATTATACTCTATGTGTTAAGATTGAAGAACATAGTATAAGGTATATATATGATATGATGACATGTGGTTTCTCATGTATATATAGGGGTGTTGAGCAATAAAGGTGTATCATATCTTGGCGGCTTAAGCATTTAGTACAATCATTGGGAACCAAAAATGTCTCCCACGTGTTGTAGACAGACATATGATTACATTATAAATTCCAATGAGTTATTAAAGCATTTTCATTTATAAGCTTTACTTAATCATTTATATTCCAACATGTGTGTAGTTATTGGTAGAATGAAGAATTATAATTAATGCAGGTAGGTACTACTGCAGAGTCATAATTAATTGTAGTTATTATGGTTTAGATGGGAAATGGGTTGCTTCTGGTTTCAGTTTGCTCTAGTTCGTGAATGTCTCTGGTTTCTATTTGTCTATAATTCGTGGTGGCATTTGGTTTTATTTGTCTCTGGTTTTATTCGCATTTACAAACACTCAATAACAAAACAATAGTGTTAAAAATGAAGCAGGTTAAAAATTATGTGAGCTTCGGCTTAAAAATTATGTGATAGCTTTTATCCTATTTCGCTCTGGTTTCAGTTTGCCTTTGGTTTTGTTTGCTTCCGAGTCGTGTCTGCCTTTGATTTTGTTTGCCTCTGGTCTCTGATTACCTCTAATTTTGTTTGCCTCTGATTCGTGGTTGCATATGGTTTTTTTTGCCTCTAGGTCGTGTCTACCTCTGATTCGTTGTTGCCTTTAGTTCCTTGTTGCTTTTGGTTTTGTTTGTCGATGGTTCCTGTTTGCCTTTGATTTGTGGTTGCCTATGATTTTTTTTGCCTCTGGTCCATTGTTGCCTCTAGTTTTAAACTTTAGTGTCAAAGTACAATTATGTTTGCCTCTCGTTTTAAAATTAGAATCTTCCTCTAATTTCGTTTACTTTAGTTATAGGTAGCAACTATTACTTTCGGGTTGCCCCTGGTTTTTCTGTGTCTTATTAGTTTGACTTAATGAATTTTTAGGAGCTTAATAGTTAAAGTGGAAGATTAATGATGTACTATGACAATAAAAATAACTTATAAATTTGAAGCTTCACAATTAGATGTAACTTGAAGAGTACAACATATTTAAAGTCGCATTTACCGACACTCAATAACAAAACAACAATCTTAAAAATGAAGCATGTGAAAAATTATGTGGGCTTCGTCTTAAAAATTATGTGATAGCTTATTTCGTGTTTCACTCTGGTTCATGTTTGCCTCTGGTTCTGATCGCTTCTGATTTTGTTTGCTTCTGGTTCCTGTTTGCCCTAGTTCCTAATTGCTTTTGGTTCCTGTTTGCCCCTTGTTACCTCTGGTTCCTGCTTGACTCTAGTTCTAGTTTGTTTTTGGTTTTGTTTGCTTCTAGTTCTTGAACCATGCCATGACGACTTTGTGGAGCGTGAGTACGAATAGCTTGCACTTCACGGGGCCTCAGGCTCCCCGAAAACTAATTAAATATGTTAATCTATATCGAGATTTTTAGATTTCATAATTCTTCATAGATTTTCGTAGTCACTGTTTTGTTTCAAGTTGGATTAATTGAATGTCAAGTGTTGTTGAGCATATATTGCTTTTGAGTAAATGCACAATAGCTATATGTAATTACTATTCTTAGACCTACGTGGATTATGAAATTGAAAACTCATTGACAGAACCACAAACCACAAACTTATATATATTGGTTGAGTTACATATTATGGTATTTTGAGTTAGTGAGAGTTTGTTATGGCATTTTTAAATGCTTAGACTATTGTAAATTTAGTGGTTTATTTGAATTGTAAGTCTATTACATGTATGATTTATTTTCTATATTGGATACAATTTCAATAACTTTAAAGCTTACTTCTCTTTGGATAACAACTAACAAGTGCTTGGAAAATAGCTATACAATTTCATGTTGATTTAGCATTTGATTATTGTCATTCAAGTGAGAAAGTGCTAGATTAATCCTTTAATTAATTATGGATTGACCATAGTCAATTATTGAGAGCTATTGTTAATATAAATTATGGTATATTATCATTAAGCCATAATTATTTGATGAATATGTGTTGGATTTTGATTTAGAATGGACCATAATAGATTAAACCATTCTATTAAAACCAATGAGAGGCTCTTGCCCTTAGTTATTTAAATATTTAATTGTTGTCCTACTAGACAGTTAGTCTAATGCCGAAAATTTAAACAACAATGAAGGTAGTTCAACACTCATTTGTATTCTCTTAGAAACAATCTCTCGAATCTAAAAGGTACACAATTCTTAATCATTCTTATTATATAAATATGTCGTGAATTGTATATATCAATATAGTTAAAAACTTAAAATCATTTACCGAGACTTATCTTTTTAACACTAAACTAAACCAATAAAATTTCATAGTGTATCTCTCTGTCTTCAATTATTATGAATGAAACTGTCGTGAGATAACGTGAGTAAAAAAAATACTCAATGCATTGTTGTTATATCACCTTAAAATAAAATTTAATTTCCAAGTATTTTTATCCACGCCTACATCATTTACCCTTATTAAAACTTTCATATTTATCACCACAACAAACAAGATGTTGTGTTTAAAATATTTAACAGGATCAAATCCAAGTCCTTGGGTAGAATAAAGATACGCTAAACCACCACAACAAACAAGATGTTGTGTTTAAAATTAAACACATTAGTTCTATATGCTGAAACATTGTTTTTTTTTTTTTTTAATTTAAACACAAAATTTATTTAATTTTATCATGGTTTAACTAATTTGAAGGTCCCTAAATATCACCCCCTTAAATTATAAAGAAGGTTTTAAAAAATATAACTAAAATTCTCATTGAAAAATGAAAGCTTTTACAATCCATGTTTTAAAAAAAATAAAAATTTGATTCACACCTTTATTTATATTACAAGCCATGAGGAATCTTCTTAAATTAATCAAAAAATATAATTCAATTAACTAAAATACATAACAATTACAAACTCAAGGAAAAGAAATAAATCCTAAGACTAAGACTCAAAATTGTGATTTGATATCGTGACTTAACTCTATTAAAAAGTTGAGGAGCAACCCAAATATATTCTTCAGTTCTTCAATGCTAAATACTTAGATACATCATCCCACCAATGTAGTGAGTCATAAAACTCAATAACATAAAATAAAAAAATAATTTTAAGATGTTCTCGACCATACTTGGTGTGCTAAGTATGAAAAAAAAAATCCTTTCATCAGTAATTCTTAAAAATCATAAGTAACTTAATAGGATTAAATTCGTATTTTTTGTTATTAAGATGAATCATATACTTAACCATATATATAAATTTATATAATAACAGTCAAAATCTTCTAAAAACTTGTATACTAGATCACCCAAGCGCAATTTACCCGAGAGATTTTAGTCCATAATAAGGTAAGCCAGACGTCACGACTGCAAAAAATTTCCTACTTGCTCTTCTCTTACTAATTCCCCCTTTACTGAAGGAATTCTGTCAACTCAACATAAAAAATATATTTCTTCTTTACTGAAGAAATCCATTAAGGTGTATGAATATGATCCATCAAATACTTATTTGAATATTTATATCAATAAATATAATAAAGTCTCTCTTCAATAAGAGATTACCAAACCATTATTCAACTCATATTGAATTCACCAAACTCAACTTCATTCATACAAAAACTATAGATTTAACTATCATGTCAAAGTTTTGGAATTTCACAGAAAATACTATTCCGGAGCTAAAATGAAATTTGTTATTATTGTGGAAGGTACTTTTTTTTTACCAAGTTTGTTTTTAATTTGCATTACATTGGCTGATTGCAAATATACTGTGAAATACTGCAAAATCGCATTAAATAATATAGTTTTATTTAAATATTGATATTCTTTTAAACAAAGTCTCCTGATTTAATGCAAGATTGGGTTGTAAAACTTCGATTCTGTAAAAATGGATCTCAGACAGTTATGAAAAAGACTAAAAAAGCTCGCAATTGGAAGCCATTGAAAGATAAACCACAAACTTTTCAAAAAAATAAATTTCCATTTGGAAGGGTGAAAAACTATATTCAATGGAAGCTCCAGGTGATATGAATATTCTTGAACTATCTTGGACGTTGCCGTCTCTGCAGAAACAATTTTTACAAAAACCAGACGGTTATGTTTGCCATATTCTTTGAGTATGGTAAAATATTTAACCATTTATTTCACCTCTGAACTCTAGAATCAAGATTCATCGATGTGATTGATGAATTCTGACAAATATGTAGAGTTCAGAGGTGAAATAAATGGTTAAATATCTTATCATACTCAAGAATATGACACACATATCCGTCTCGTTTTTGTAAAAATTGTTTCTGCAGATACGGCAATGTCCAAGATAGTTCAAGAATATCCATATCACCTTGAGCTTCCATTGAATATAGTTTTCCACACTTCCAAATGGAAGTTTTTTTGGAAAGTTTGTGGTTTATCTTTCAATGGCTTCCAATTGCGAGCTTTTTTAGTCTTTTTCATAACTGTCTGAGATCCATTTTTACATAATCGAATAGTTTTACAACCCAATCTTGCATTAAATCAAGAGACTTTGCTTAAAAGAATATCAATATTTAAATAAAACTATATTATTTAATGCGATTTTGCAGTATTTCACAATATATTTGCAATCAGCCAATGTAATGCAAATTAAAAACAAACTTGGTAAAAAAAAATGTACCTCCCCAATAATAAAAAATTTCATTTTAGCTCCTTAATAGTATTTTTTTTTTGGAAATTTCAAAACTTTCATTGCGGAGATGAATATAGTCGTCCATTTTTGCCATCAGACTATCAGACTATTTTTGTTCCCTTTACGTTATCTACACGAAGATAAATACATAAAATAGAAATATCAATAATACATTATATAATCTAAAAAAATTATTTGACCAACAAATCAGTGAAGAACATAATACAACATACCAGGAAGGAATTTATTACAAGGATGATTGAGTTTTGATGTATGGCACCTGCAAATGTTGAAGACGCCGATCAAGAGAATCTTTGTCTAATCCAAATTCTGTTTAGAAAAACAAATTAAGTTTTCCCCTTCAAAAAAGAAAGAAAAATAGAAATCAGATTCATAATATTGAAATGAAAATACCTTCATCAAGTGCAATTAGTTCCTGCTCTAAGGTTTCCTCTTTTACAAGAGTTGAAATAAAGCATTGAGAAAATCTAATGAAAAAAACAATACAAAATGTTAAGCGATACTTGCGAATCTTGGAAAATGTCATAAACTCGTCTTTCATGGTGGAAGCTTCTATTGAAAAACAGAACAAAGCAAAACAAGAATGAAAGTGTGAAAATGGATGAGAATAAACCTGAGTGGGAGAGAGAAGGTTTATGTTGACGATGAGTGAGGGTAAGGCGTCCAAACAGAAAGAACCGTTGTGGGTAGGACAAAAAGTGTGGAAGCTGCAAGATCGGCTATTGGATTATTGTTAGCGTGATTTTGAGAGCATTGTGGGGAATGATTGGATTATATTACTTGTACATATGTGAATGTAATTGATCAATGAAATACATCAGTCATTTACATTTTGGCACTATATCTATAATATATATTATAAACCGTGATGATAAAATTATACCTTTGTTGTTGAACGACTCATCATTAGATGTTTTATTCCAGAGAGAGCGCTGAGGAGCTTGAGTAAAGTGAAGGCAGAAGCACCCGGGGAAGGAAAAACATCAAGGGATGCATCCACCACATTTTGCAAGTTTCCCACATCGCCAAACATGATTTCGGCAATGCTAAGGTACTCAAGAATAGGCGCGTAAATTTCAAGAGAAGCCCCAATGTCGTTCCTATTGGCAATAACGATTTTCAACCTCTTCAATGAAGCTGGCACGCGAATAATGCCGTATTCCTCAGCATAAAAGCAAAGATCCAGAGTTTCTAGGGTAGGGCAGCCAGAGATGAGGGCGTTCATGGAAGACACATTGACATAACCAATGTTGAGTTTCAGCTTCTTCAGTGATGGTAAACGAATTGCCGTAGCGCGTTTCAAGTCAAAAAATGTTGCACCGTTGATACTGAACTACATGTTAATTGTTATTATGTTACTATCACATTATTAAGAGCAACTAAAAAAACAAAAACAATCAAATTAGATAGAAATAAAAAAGAGTAAATACCCAATTTTCTCCCTAAAACTGCAAACCTAGTCCTCCACATTCTCAATATCCCAAAATGATACTAGAATTGTAAAATACTAATCGAGTTCGTATGAGTTAGCTCAACTGGCAAATGCCGATATTGCTAGGTTAGATATCTTGTCCTGGGTTCGAATCGAGAACCTTGCAGTTGTGTGTGTGCGTGAGAGTGAATTTCAAATGGTGTTCACCGATATGTCTACATACCCAAAAAAATGTTAACCAAGTCGGTCCCTCAATCTATCGTGGTTATCAAAAGCATATACTCCCTCCAGAAATATAAGCAAAAATAGTAACCGAAAAGTAGATTAATCCAGTTTCGTTACCATTTTTACTTATACTTATTTCATTCATATTATTCACTTAATTTCAAATGCATACCCCACATTACCACCAACTTAATCATTGTAGTCCCTATGAATACCAACATAGCGAAGAATCCGATAAACCTTTTGAAATTCCATATATCATATTAAAATATTGTTGGCAGGAGACTAGATTGATACTATTAATCCTAAAATTTCAGGGACTATTTGTTCGAAATAAAAAATATACTAAACCCTAAAAATAAATTTTAAAAAAAAAAAGATAGAAAGAAATGAATGTGCTTACCTGAGGGAAACAAGATTAATGCAAGCAGAGAGATTGATTGGGGGCTCAAAGCAGTAAGCGTCATTGGAAAAGAGTGTGAGGTCCAGTTCCTTAAGGTGGGGCCCAATGACGGAACGGACCCACATGTTAACGGAATAGACACAGAACTTGTCGTCGATGAGAGATTTGGTACATGAGAGACGGAGCTTACGAACTTCGCAGTGCTATGTTCTTCTGGTTTTTGTCGTTTGGAGGTCGCCGACGACTCTGGCGTTGTCGTTTCAACACTTGCCATTTCTGAAGATCGGCGGAAAGGTTTCACTTTGCAACCTAGCACCAGGGACGTCAATTTTAAGTTAACAAAAATAAAAGGAAAAATTGTGTCAATAATTCCACCAAATTAGATTTTTTCGTCCTCTAAATTATGTCTAGATTTTATATTCCATTTCTGTCTTTAAATTATAAACCAAACTTTACTATCACGACGACTAAACAATTGTTCTTTTTTTTTTACCCTATTTCCTTTGCTTTTATTTTATTTTTAGGTTTGAATTTTAATTGTGTTATTAGTTTTTGTCACTGACCATAATATATTCATGTATGTATTTTTAATTTATTCGTCTATATTTTATTTGTTAATATATTTTTCTAATTTATATGACATATAAGTAAATACTTATATTCTAAATTATTAATTTTTTTTCTTTTGTTTTAAATTGTAGCAAGATCAACCGTTTCTATTTGGCTGGAGCAAGAACGGAAAGAAATTTTGATTTCAACTAGTATCTTATCGATCAAGTTCTATTGTTCTAATATTTATCTTTAATCTTGTTGAATTTGTGTTGGTTCTATTTTCATATATATATAAATGTCAACTCGAAAATATGAGTCAGACTAATCAAAATTAAAAAATAAAAAATAAAAAAAATAAAAAACTAAAGCTTTTATTCAATAGTAAAAAGGACTATAGATGAATTTATCAAAACAACCAAAAAAACTAAAATTGAAAATATATGTGATTGATAATTGGATGAGCAGGATAACATTGTATAAATAAATGAAAATATGGAATCAAAATTCGTTCGCAATTAAGAAATCAATGAATTAGAAGAATCTATTCCCAAAAACATATACGATCCAAGTCAATGGACAAATATTGATACAAGTTTAAGATATTTATTGGTAAAAAAAATGTCACGTTAAACTCATTGATATAGATTTTCCTAAGGATTAATCTTCAAGACACTTTTCGTCGTCCCTTTCCATTCAAAAGTTGTTCAATAAAGAAACACGCAAAAGAAGATGGTTGGTTTATTCTCAAGATTTGGATAAAGCATTTTGTTTTTTATGCAAATTATTTAATATTCTTTCTAGTGCAAATAAATTGGCTAAGGAAGGTAGTAGGAATTGGAGAAATATTTGTTATAAATTGAGAAATCATGAGACAAGTAGTAAAACATATTGCTAACATGAGTTCTTGGATGAATTTAAAATTAAGATTGTTAAAACGAAAAACAATTGACAAAAATGTTCAAAAATAAATAAATAGGGACAAAGAACATTGGAGAAATGAATTATTTAGAATTATTGTTTTTGTTAAAATTCTTGGAAGAAACAACTTACCTTATCGTGGAACAAATGAAAAATTATATCAAGAAAATAATGGGAAATTTTTAAGTCTAATTGAAATGATTGCAGATTTTGATCCTATAATGCAAGAACATGTTCGTCGAGATAAAGACAATGAAATTCATAACCACTACCTTGGACAAAGAATACAAAATGAATTGATAAATTTGCTACTTAATTATATAAGAAGATTAGATTCTTTTGCAAATACATATATTGCTTATAAAATAATGTTAACAACTCCTTTAACTGTCGCTTCAGCAAAAAAAAAGCTTTTCGAAACTCAAATTAATTAAATTTTATTTAAGATCAACAATGTCACAAGAAAGATTAAATGAATTAACTTTATTGTCGATTGAAAAAGAATTGTTAAACGAAATTGATTATAATAGTTTGATAAATAATTTTGCATCGAAAAAAGTGCGAATGATAAATTTTAAATTAAAATATTAATAATTTATTCATAAACTTTGAAAAGATCTTGCCTAATAATTTCGTTTTAAGTCTCAAAACATGTTGGGTCGCTCCTGTAGATGAGTATAGTATAATTATTACTACCAATAAAGGTGTATCATTTCTTGGCGGCTTAAGCATTTAGTATAGTCATTGGGAACCAAAAATGTCTCCCACGTGTTGTAGACAGACACATGATTACATTTTAAGTTCCAATGAGTTATTAAAGCATTTTCATTTATAAGTTTTACTTAATCATTTATATTCCAATATGTGTGTAGCTATTGGTAGAATGAATAATTATAATTAATGCAGGTAGGTACTATTACAGAGTCATTATTAATGGCAATTATTATGGTTTGGACGGGAAATGGGTTGCCTCTGGTTTCTGTGTTGCCTCTGGCTCCGGTTTGCTCTAGTTCGTGAATGCCTCTAGTTCTTATTTGCCTCTAATTCGTGGTGGCATTTGGTTTTATTTGTCTCTGGTTTTATTCGCATTTATAAACACTTAATAACAAAACAATAGTGTTAGAAATGAAGTAGGTTAAAAATTATGTGAGTTTCGTCTTAAAAATTATGTGATAGCTTTTATCCTATTTCATTCTAGTTTCAGTTTGCCTCTGGTTCTATTTGGTTCTGAGTCCTGTCTACCTTTGATTTTGTTTGCTTCTGGTTTTTGGTTACCTCTGGTTCTGTTTGTCTCTGATTTGTGGTTGCCTATGTTTTTTTTTTTGCCTATGGGTTATGTTTGCCTCTGATTAGTGGTTGCATTTGGTTTTGTTTACCTCTGATTAATGGTTTCCTCTGATTCGTGATTGCCTTTAGTTTTGTGTGCCTCTGGTTCTATATCCTTCTGAGTCATGTCTGCCTCTGATTCGTGGTTACATATGGTTTTTGGTTTGACTCGGTCGTGTCTACCTCTGATTTGTTGTTGCCTTTGGTTCCTTGTTGCTTCTGGTTTTGTTTGTCGATGGTTCCTGTTTGCCTCTGATCTGTGGTTGCGTATGATTTTTTTTGCCTCTGGTTCGTGGCTGTCTTTAGTTTTAAGCTTTAGTGTTAAAGTACAATTATGTTTGCCTCTAGTTTTAAAATTAGAACCTTCTTCTAATTTTGTTTACTTTAGTTATAGGTAGCAACTATTATTTTCGGGTTGCCCCTGGTTTTTCTGTGTCTTATCAGTTTGGTCGAATTAATTTTTAGGAGCTTAATAGTTAAAGTGGAAGATTAATCATGTATTATGACAATAAAAATAACTTATAGATTTGAAGCTTCACAATTTAGATGTAACTTGAAGAGTACAATATATTTAAAGTCACATTTACAAACACTCAATAATCAAACAACAATCTTAAAAATGAAGCACGTGAAAAATTATGTGGGCTTCGTCTTAAAAATTATGTGACACCTTCTTTCGTGTTTCACTCTGGTTCCTGTTTGTCTCTGGTTTTGTTTGCTTCTAGTTCCTGTTTGCCCTAGTTCCTGGTTGTTTTTGGTTTTGTTTGACCTTGTTACCTCTCGTTCCTGTTTGACTTTAATTCTGGTTTGTCTATGATTCTGTTTGCTTCTAGTTCGTGGTTGTCTCTAATTGACTCTATTGAAAGGCAACACCCAAATGAAAATAAACTACAAAATAAATAAAGAGAAAACATGAGTATTTGAGAAAAGTTTATCAAAATAAGAAGAAATGGAAGATAAAAATCTAGCAATACAAATGGAATGAAGAAAACAATGGAATTGAATATAAGAGATAGTAAATCAAACACAAACATGGAACTAAATGGATAAATTATAAAATGTGTGCAAAGCGAAATCAAATTAGGGAATTTTTATATTAAGGAATGGAGATCTAGCTGACCTTTATCAAAAAGAAGAAAAGGAATCAGATGCAACAAAAAGGGAATGAGTTTTCTTAGTACCACATTGAACTTCCAAAAGGGAATCAAAAGTTGTCACAATCTGATGCAGCAGAAGGTCGAGTTGCAAATTTGATTAGTGTTCTATCCATTGCCTTTGATTGAAAGCATTGGAAGTTGAAGTTGCTTAATTAATGGTGGTAGTTTGTTTATCTTTTCAAAGCATTGGAAGTTGCAGAGCCAAAATAAATGGCAATAGTTATGACTTATGCATGATTACGAAGAATTTGCCTCTGGAAATTAATGGCTATTGCAAACTCTGTTTTGCCTCTGATTTCTTTTTGTCTCTGGTTTTATGTGTCTAGTTTAGGGTACTAATAGTTTTGCCTATGGAACTTATTAATATTTAGATAGTAACAGAAGTCCAAAAATCAGCAATGCATGTGATTCAAGGCAGGTATGTTGACTCAAGACCGGTATTGAGATATTTGAAGTCCTCATCTAACTATAAAAATGAAACTTTGTCATTATTATATTTTTTCTTGTAAAAATATTAATAATTTATTAATTATATTCAATATTCTTTAAAAAATTATTTGTAATACAAATGAAAACAAGATTATTTAATCTATCTTAAAATATAGTAGATCACAAGTAATTAAGATTTTAATAATTTCAATTTAGAGCAATAGGTCTCAATAGATGCAACAATAACAATAATTATTAATATTATTCTATAAATTATGCATGCATTATAAAAATAATTAAGTTTTATCAATATTATAAATCTTAACTTTGATTCAATTGTTAAAATATTTATAATGATTTTTAATATTTCAAAAGTAATTTTTTTCATCGATATTATAAGAATTATCCTATTTTATATAAGTTTCAATATGTTTGGAACATAGTTTCAACTAATTATCAGATTATGGTTTAAGTTTTCAAGACAAAAAATCTATTTGTATGTATTATACTATTCAACG
>JBBPBP010000004.1:61010252-61026971 GCA_037974735.1 Cicer chorassanicum
GTTATATTTCAATTCTCTTCATTTATTTTTTAGATTTTTTTTTCTTTTTTTCCTAAATATATATAAAATAAAAAATAATATGTAACATGCCAATTTACACATATACATTTTTATAGTAATAATATAAGAATTGTTATCAAATCCATAATTAATATGTTAGAGAACCTCGCATAAAATATAATAATAACGGTTTTAAATACTATAAAACTTTAATTAAATATAAATGATAAAAGTAAAGTTAGAGTGATAGAAAATATGTTTTAAAAATTAGTTATTTTTTTAATAAAAATGATTTATGGCATCTTCAACCCACTCTTGGTCTTCTTTAATAGAAATTCGTGAATCATGTACTTCAAGACCATTTGGAGTTTTAGAGTTTTACGATTCGCTAATCTCGAACGACATAGAATTGCGAATCTTGGACATAGAATTGCGAATCTTGGAAAATGACACAAGATCGTCTTTAAATTGAATAATTATAATAAAATCAAATATTAATTATTTCAAGTTATTATAGTTATTTAATTGAGTAAAATAAAATATAGCATTATTAATTAATGTTGATGTCAAGTGAAATTTATTTATTGTAATCGTGGATCAGGACATAAATGGTTGCTGACCATGTTGATCGGAATTGCATGTGTATATGGAAGATGTCATCATACACATGCATATGTATACATGGATGATTGAAGTAGTTTGTTTATTTCAACAATCAAATAAATATATTTAGTTTTTAATAGATTTAAATTTTTATATTTTAAAGTATATTTTATAGGTTAATTGAGTAAAAAAAAATTATTATATTCTATTAATTTATAACCACCCTATATTTATGATATGAATTTTAATTAAAGAGAAAATATACAATATAGTTCATAATTAACGTATTATTTCATGTTAATTTAACAAACGTTATAATTTAAATACATAGTTTATGTTATATCATGTCTTTTATTTTGCCATCAACTCACTGCCAAATTTAATAAGAGGTGAATAAACCTTGATCACCCACTAAAGAAGAGTATGATAAAATAATTGAGATAGTAATTATTAAATATTTTAAAATTATGACAGTAATTAATAATCTAAATTACTTCTCTTGTGAAAAGTTTGATTACATTTTTAATTCTAGAAAAAAATTCAATTTAACCAAAGATTTGGTTTTAATGTAAACATTAAAAATGCATTAACTTTTAAATTGTTGAAAAAGCGTTTTGTCGTTCATTGTAATTTTATCCGCTCGAATAATAATATCTTGTGTAAAGGAGATATATCTAATTCACAACAAATATAATTAGACAAAAATAAAAGTAACAATAGAATGAATAACAAAACTTTTGGTGTAGAAGTGTGAATTCTCAAACTTTGTAACACAAATATCGATGAAATTAAACAATATGCTGATTGGAAATTTCATGAGTTTATTTTTAGTTGTTTCTTTTTTTTCAACTAATTTTAGTAGTTTATTTTTTCTTATACTTCAAAACTCTTGTCAATAGTATAATAATCGATGATAATTTTTAACTCAATCGATAAATATCAAAAATAATAGATTGGACATTTTGTCACGAGCTCGAAACCTCGCAGTTATTTGTGAATTTATGGTGATATATATATATATATATATATATATATATATATATATATATATATATATATATATATATATATATATATATATATATATATATATAATGAACCTATTTGCGAGAAAATGTTGTCGTAAAATGAAAGTTTTATTTTATATTTTTAAGGTGGTACTAATTACTCCCTCTGTCCCATAATAATTGTCACTTTTGATATTCAATGCAACTTTAATTACTTTGTTTCAATTAATTACTTCGTGTGTATGACTCTCAAGTTATTATTTTTCATCTTGCATTTATGATAATGAAAATAAACTAATAGTTTGGTAAAACCATTGTTCTCTTTCATTTATTTATCATTATTTATTAATTTGTGTGAAATTGTCAACTACGACGATTATTTTAGAATGAATAGAGTATATATTTTTAATTGTATCATTTAATTAATATTATATGTACAACTCTCAACTCAATTTTCATTTATTGTAATGGTAAATATATCAGGACTTGATAAGGGTAATATAGTAAAAATATTATGTATTTGTTTCATTTATACATTTTTTAATTGATGTAAAAAGAGAAAGCACACATTTTTATATTGGTTAAAATTCATGGGAGACCCACCAAATTTATGTGGGCTCCACCAAATGTATAAAAATCGACCAATAGAAAGAAGTGAGTTGAAGAGTGTGTTGCTAGCATTTTTCATGCAAAAATAAAAGTAGTAATAAAATAAAGGCATCAGAATAATTGTTGTGTCATTTGTAAGGCTAAGTTCAATTGACAAATGTCGGTATGCTAAGCTGGAAATCATATCTCGAGTTCGAACTCAAGACTTTACAGTTGTGTGAATTTTTTTGTACCATTCCATAGAAGAAAAAAATAATAATTCTTATAAGTCCGTCAATATTAGAAGCACACTACTGCAAGTTGTTGCACAACCAATTCGCGATGTTGCACCATAAGGCTTACAGGCTACAACATCCTTCCTATGCTATTTCAAGATTTCAAAAGGATTATGTACCTTTCGTTTTAGTCCCTCCAAAATGAAAAATTCCAAAAAACTTGTGCAAAAATTAAGTTTAAAATAGTTAAATAAGAACTTGGGTGGTACTGTACAACAAATGTTTATAACTATAACCAAAATATATGTTATCATATCTATATCAAAGCTTTATAACCATATCAATCAAATGTTACATCAAAGGTTCATAACTGTATCCCAAAACAACAAGCTACATATCCAAAATATATGTAATCAAGTTACATATCATAATAACATATTACCAAAAAAACACAACATGATGATCTCAACACAATACATGTCATCAAATCATTGTGTCATTCGTTCCGAAATATCATCCCATGATTTCAAAGCACCAAAGCATGTTCCAAGTTTAGGATCAATCAGTTTTGGTTGTGACAATGTGCCAACTTCTTCCATAACTTCATCACCATCAATAGTCAATGGTTTTGGTGCATCACTTACAAGTTCTTTTGTGATTGATGGTTTCACATTTGTCATTCTACCACTTCTCCTAATGCTTTTAAGCTCAAACTTTCTTACAACCTTAATTTTTTTTAGTCTTATCTTCAAAACAAAACATAAAATCATATAGAAATCACATAACTATAGATTCATATAAAAACATAAAATGAGAAAGCATGCTTACACCAAGATTTTGTAGGCCACTAATTCTAATTCATGTAGTTCTGCCTCTTGCCTCTAACTACCTGAACCAAACAACTCAACATCTAACTCTAATGATTCAGTTATGTTCTGATGAAGAAACTCAACAGCTCTAATGGATAGTTAATGCTTTGATGGAGACTAAGCTATTTCACGATTCTAAAGTTCCAAGAACATATTATAATCTATTCCCGCTGCTCTTAAACAAGCGTATGACAGAAGATTCAATGAGAATTATTTTCAAGCGCTATCTGGACATTATCACACATAATCATTATAGAAGATTTGGTTGAAGATTCGTTTTGGAATTAATCAAGCTTCAATATTCATATTCCCAAACCGTATCTATCAAGGTTTATTTTTTGTGAAGATCTCTGTTGATCTCACGCAAGAAAGATACGCTCAGAAGATTCAAGGAGAATTATTTTCAAGCGCTATCTGAACGTTGTCGTACAAAATCATTCTAGAAGATTTGGTTGAAGATTTGTTTTGGAATTAATCAAGCTTCAAAGGTCATATTCCCAAATTGTATCTGTCAAGATTTATTTTTTGTGAAGATCTCTATTGACCTCGCGCAAGGAAGATACACTCATAAGATTCAAGAAAAATTATTTTCAAGCGCTATTTGGACATTCTCACACATAATCATTCTACAAGATTTGATTGAAGATTCGTTTTCGAATTAATCAAGCTTCAACGATCATATTCCCAAACAGTATCTATCAAGGTTTTTTTTTATGAAGATCTTTGTTGATCTTGCGCAAAGAATATATGCTCAGAAATTTGTTTATGACAATATTGAAACTCTAATTCATACTATATATAGAGATCAATTATGAAGAAAAATACACAACAACTTAGAAAACCTTACGAACGCAAAAAAGTCTCTAAGAATTCAGTTTCAAGATTTCAATTTCAAAGCAAATACACTTATTCAATTTATATTACTTAGTGTTTAGTGCTCTATTTTAAATGTGTAATTCATTGTAATCATTATGCTTAGAAGAAGCAATACAGAACCAAGTTTCACCCCTTTGTAACCCAGCCCGATAGTGGCTATTTTGCCTTAAAGCTTTGTAGGTTTTTGATGTTGTAAGTTCAGAAGACTTGACTTATAGGGTCAAAGTGTTGTAGTGCCTCAACGGTCTGTAGGTTTCAGACCGGAAGATGAGAAGACTGACTTGTAGGGTCAGGTGTTGTAATTCAGGTTCAGAATTAGTGGATAAACCATTTTATGTGAGAGGACTGAACGTAGCTACCACGTGGATAAATCCTTATATATCGTGGTGTTTTCCCCATCTGCCTTGATACTTTGTTTTATTGTTGCCTCTATTATGTTATATTTGTTGTAGTATCTCGAACCAAATTTTTAAAAAGAAGTTTTCAACAAGGTAAAACACAATTCAACCTTTCTTCTCGTATTTTTGCACCTTCAATTGGCATTAGAGCTCAACTTCAAGGATGAACACTTTACAGTGTTTGAGAAAAGATCCACTTTTCGACGTGTGTGGTTTTGGTTATAAAGCCTTAGGAGGAAACATCAACAAACGCCCTTTGTTTGATGGAATGTGCTTTGATGACTAGAAAGACAAATTGAGAAGTTTCTTTATTTCACAAGATCCTGAGCTTTATGATTTGGTTGAAGATGGGTCCACTGCTCCAACCAACGAGGACGGTACTAAAGTTTCCAAAAAGAAGATGAATGTTGATTAGAATAAGCAGTATAAGATGCATCATAAAGCTAGAACATTTATGACAAATGCGATCACATTCAAGGAGTTTGACAAGTGCGCTAACAAGGAGACGCCTAAAAGTATCTACGATGATCTAGTTCTTACCTATGAAGAAAACAAGTAGGTCCAAGAAGAAAAAGCTAATCTCCTAGTCAGAAAGTACGAGCTTTTTCGTATGGAGGAAGATGAAGACATTGAGAATATGTTTTCCAGGTTTTAGACTCTGGTCTCAGGGTTAAAAGTTCTTCAAAAGTATCTCAGGACCTTAACAATCTTTCCTAGAATAGTTAATCAGCTCTTTCAGGTCTCATGAGATTGAGCTTGCAGAGGATGAGTCCAAAAAGAAGAAGAAGAAGACTATGGCTCTCAAATCCAAAGGAAAGATTAAGAAAGCTCTACAAGCAGCAGTAGAATCATAGGAAAATGATTTGGATGATTAGAATGGAGACTCGAAAGACGAGGAGCTTGCTTTCATATCCAGAAAGATTAAGAGGATGTGGCACAACAAGAAGAAGTATTTCTCTCATAAAGGTTGCAAAGAGTCCAATAGAGGAAATAATGATATATCTAACAAAAAAAGTATCATATGTTATGGGTGCAATGAATGTAGTCATGTTAAGTCATAATGTCTGAATTTGGAGAAAGGAAAATTCCGACAAAGTTATTAATGAGGTAATTCTCATAAAAAGAATATGTACTATTTTACCTTCACTAGAATTTGATAGATGTCTATCTTCCTACATTCTATAGCTCCCATAATTAAATAACATTCACTCCATTGTGCTAATGTATCTAATAAGGGTCTCTTAATATATTTGTAAGTTATATGAGTTGCATCCTATATATAAAACGGCCTTATAAGAATGTACCTTATAGAGCATAATAAAATATTCTGTCTTTTAAGTTAATTTCATAACAATATTAATTATCTTTTACCTTTATAATTAAAATTGTCTCCCTAAAATAAATAATTACGAAAGCAAAGAAACAAGGGAAGCAGATGTTTTCTGCATCAGAGAAATAATTTCCTAGTTCCTGAACAACACTCAAACTGAAAATCTCTTCTGATGTTTGTAATATGTTAGTAATGTGCTTAATTTGACTGCAGCAACTTCGCAGAAATCATTCTTAATAGTGGTTACTTATGATTTATAAGTCCATGTTAAGTTAAAAACAGTAATGAGTCAAAATAATGGAAAGGGTTTATTTAGGTTTCAAACAATTTAGGTTGCAATTATCCTAATTTTTTGCTGAGGATATGCATATTAAGCTAAAAAAGTAAAACGAAATTGGTTGGTGACGTAGTTATTCCATAACATAACATAAAAAACACAACTTTGGATAGAAAATATAAGTCAATAGGATCCAAACGCAGAGATAAAGGAAAAGACGGCTGGAGCTATGATGGCAATAAATTAAAAAAAAAACTAAGATAATAGTAATAATAATAATAAAATTTCCTGCACTACAAAAGAGCAGATCCTACTCACAAATCACAATTGACTTTTTTTGTTTTTTTTTTCGAATACGTTCGACGATTCTTTTTTTTCCACGCTTGACGACCTTAGCAGTAGAGCTAGAACACTTAACCAAATGAGAGTGAGAAACAGAATTATCCTCCACAAGCGACTCATATTGAGAAGAAGTTACAGGTTGAGAATCCGAGAGAGAAGTGGTTGATTTCTTCTTAACGGTTAACATATCTTCCAAATCAATAAGGGGAACCTTATTGGCATCAAATCCACGCCCACATCGATGCCATGCTAGGCCTCGGACTCGATCTGGGTCGTACATCATATCCCGATAAGAAGGGCTATGAACGTTAATTTTAATACGTCTAGGTAAAGTTTTACTCGCGACCGACTTTTTCCCATCTTCTTCTTTCTTCCTCTCAATCTCCTATCTCACCTTTACCTTCTCTTCAATCTATTATTTATAATAATATGCTATTAGGGTTTCGCACAAACAATTCAAATCATAATAACAAAATTCAATTTTTCGGAATCCAATCACTTAATTATTAAAATTCATATCATTAACTTATTTACTTTAAAATTTTAACATGTTTGTCAAAATAAATCATAAATTATTTTATTATTTGTTCTATTTAGGAGAAAACATTAAAAAGATATATAAATTTAAATAAGAAATAAAACCCTTCAAAAGAGTAAAAAATATAAAGTAGAGTTTGTCACGGAGAAAATAAAATAAAGTTTTAATTTCCTGTAATTGATTTTGTAATAATGAATCAAGAAACATATTTATATATTCACATGGTAAATAAGGTCTTCATTTTAAAAACATAAAATCTTAATTTTAAACTAATTCTTACTTAATTATATAATCAAGTAAATAAATAACAATGCAAAGTTTTCTCTCAAATTGAATTGAAGTAACCATTCAAAGAATATATTAATAATCAAATACATTTCCTATTAAAAAAATAAAATAACCAAATACATTTTTCTTACTTTCCCTAAAGAATTATAAAGCATTACTTAGAAGCATAAGGCATGCTCCAAGTAGGTTAAATGTAACATCTGATTTTCATTAACAAAAATTAAAATAAGTTTAGAGTCGACTTTTAAGTGTTAAAAATAAAGTTATGATTTATTGGGATTTAATTTAGAAAGCTTACTTAAGAATTAAGCAAGCAAACTTGTTCCCCAAGTAAGAAATATGTATCTTGGCCGCAACTTAAATTGTTTAGGGAAACCATTCTTGACTTAGTCTGATCCAGCCAAATTCACTAAGCAAAAATGTCGTGTTAGAGCAAAAGGAGACAAATTAGACTTGTTTTCTGTTATTGGTTGTTTTCTTCTTTTTCACTATTATGTCTGGATATTTTTATTTATGTATTGGTTAGGTTTGTATAACATTTCTTCTGTTTGGATATATGCTCACTTGGTTGAGCTTATGTTGTATGGATTATTTTGATTGAATGCTTATTTTGATTTTGGCTTGTTGTTTTATGATAATGCCTATGTTGAAATTTTGTGATAACTAAGCGATAGACGATGTTGCTTATATTCTATATATTCCTCTTCTATGTTGTATGAACATTTGTTCTTTTTCTTGTTTTGTGGAGGAGTAAATATGAATTATGACTTTATTTTATTTTATTTGGACACTTCTAATTTTATGTGGGTGTTTCTTTCTTTTTGACAATGTCAAAGGATAGCATATATTAAGACTCTTAGAAGTTTTTGTAAGTACACATTAAGGGAGAACACCTTCTTCATATTATTGAGAAGCTTTAAATGAGTTTTGCTATCATAAAAAGGAGTATGTGAGTGTATGTTCCCTATAATTTATACTAAGTTTATTTTGAGTGATATCAAAATTAGTTTTAGATTAGACGATGTAAATAGGTCTTTCTCAATAATCATCAACATCGTAGGATACGAGAAAATTAATATTTTAAATCTGAATTAAAACCAATTTTAAAGTCATTTTAATCCTTGAAAATGTTGGGTTTCAAACATGCATTAAAAATCACGATTTTCATGTATTTTTACTATGTGATTCGAATCAAGCTTGTGTTGATTCAAATTTAGGGGTTTTCAAGATATAACAAAGATTGAAGACATTTGATTCAGATGCAGTTTGAAATCAACAGGGATCAAGACATTTATGATTGTAATCGACATTCATTTGATTATATTGAAGATTGAAGAAACTATATCACTCATTATGAAGGGACTAGAGTAGACAACAAGCAAGACAAAGGTGGATGAACTAGGATAAAAATCTGTATTGAGCTAGGCATTTTTAATCATACGGTGAAAAGTCATAACTTTGAAATTGTGCAGAATTTGTATTGAGGTGTTCATTAAAATTGCATTGATTTTGTTGTTAGTGATTTGGTTATTGTAAAAATTGGTTTGTGATAGATCTATCCAAAGTATATACCAATTGTATGTGATTTATTTGCATCCAAGTAAATATTACCTAACCGAATTAAGGTTCAATTAGTGAATTAAGTACTTTTTTGTTTGATTTTATTAAGCCTTTGTGTTTTGCAATCAATATAGTGACTTGTTCTCAACTGAATCCAATAACGTTTAAAAAAGATTTTGTAACCAATTTTAAAACTGCACTTGTCGCTTGCTCTAGATTACGAGAAACGATCTAGCCTAGCAAAGGCAATCCTTCAAAATATGCTATCTGGAAGTGTCCCTCCCTCTCCCTCCAACAAAATACATTTTTAATCAAATAGGATACTATTTGACACGAAATAGTGTGTTACTACACTATTCATGATTGCATTAATATTGAGTGGATATGGGGTGGGTCCCACATCAATTTTGGAGGACGGGGCGGTCCTAGTTTCTCGACATCAGGTGTAGGGTCGTTAACTGAAGGGCCTATCGGGTGGGGATTTAGTTAGGGTTTGGATTTAGGGGGACGACCGCTAGGGCTGGACAAGAACAACCGGTCCGAGGTCCAAAACACGCACGCGGGCGGATAAATTCGGGTAGAACGGGTAAGCGGGTGGGGAATGGCGGATTGGGCTGGTTATACACGGGCGGGTTCGGGTTGTAAAAATTGGACCGTAATAAACCGAACCCGACTATAGATGTATGTGATGGGAAAATTTGACCCCGTACCCCACAATTATCCCTATACCCCCAAAAAGTCAGTGAAAATACCATAATACCCTCGTATATATTACGTCAAAATTTTCATTTTTACCGGAAAACTAACACCACTCCGAAAACTTGAAAAAAGTTTTCTGATAGTTCCGGAAAACTTTTTTCAAGTTTTCCGGAAATAATGAACTACCGGAAAACTTGTTAATGACTTTTCCGAAAGTTATCGGAAAACTTCACCCACAAGTTTTCCGGTAGTTTCATATTTTTTATTTTATTTTAATTTTTTAATTATATTAGTATTTAATTAATTTATTTGATATAACTATATTTTTTTCGGTGGGCAGGGATTGAGATAAAGACGGCAAAGTTATAGCCACGGATTTCATTATGATATAGAGTTGCCGAGCACCCCAAAATTTTCAATAATTGTTAAATGATATAAAAAAATTAATAAAATTTATTTTTTTTTTTAAAAAAATAAGAGTGTGTACCGGAAAACTTGTGAGGAAATAAGTTTTCCGGAAACACGTTCTATACCGGAAAAGTTGAAAAAAGTTTTCCGGTACACACATTTTTTCCTTCTGTACTGGAAATTTTTTTTTTAGTTTTCCGTAAACATCCTTCTGTACCGGAAAACTTTTTACAAGTTTTCCGGTAAAATTTTGTGTACCGGAATTCTTGAAAATAGTTTTCCGGAATTGAAAATGGATTTTGGAAGAAAAAAAATGAGGGTATTTTTGGCATTTTCAAAAAATTGTGGGGGTATAGGGATAAAAGTGGGGGTACAGGGTCAATTTTTCATGTGATGGGCGTTTGGGCCACCAGAAAGCAACAGGCCCAGTCCCAATCCTACCACGATCCAAAGTATAAATACTTACTAATAACCAAACCATAGTTTTCTCATTCTGCCTCCACACTCTCTCTTCGCCGTTTCCACTCTCAGAGAAAGAACGAAACCCTAATTTTTTTCTCATTCCGCCTCCACACAAAACCCTATCTCTTTTGTTTTGTTCAAGTCTCTCTCCGACTATCGTTCCAATTTATGTTCGTCGTGGTTCCATTGTAAGTCTAACATCCTTCATTCTTTTAGTTATTTTGTAGCTTTTTTTTTTTTCTTTCAAATTTAGCGTTTTCATTTTCGTTCAACATATTTTCATTTTCGTTCAACATGTATTTATTTTCATTGTTGAGGTTGATAACCGAACAAACTTGATGTATTGAAGGGTTGAAGTATCACCATACCTTTATTATTAAAGGTTATAGATTTTAATGTTTTTATTTTTTTGTTTAGGATGTCTTCTGACAAGGCTTTTTTAGGTTTTGATTTCAGAGTTGAGATTTAGGGTTTTTGTCATTTTGGTATTTTGTTTAAGACTTAGGGTTTCTGGGTTTTGTTATTATGTATTTTCTTCAAATAGCACTTATAAGTTTTCTCTGTATTTCTAGTTTAAGGTTTGGATATTGATTATGGTTTGTTTAAGTGTTCTAATTTTTTTTGTTTTATTCCTAAAAAATGTATAATGTTTTATTTCTACTGATTATGGTTTGTTTGTGTGTTCTATGTGAAGGTTTCTAGTTTAAGGTTTGAATACTGATTATAGTTTGTTTAAGTGTTCTGTTATTTTTTTTTATTCCTAAAAAATGTTTTATTCCTACTGATTATAGTTTGTTTATGTGTTCTATGTGCAGGTTTAGAGACGGATTATGGTTTGTTTAGGTGTTTTATGTGAAGGTTTCTAGTTTAAGGTTTGGATAATGATGATGGTTTGTTTAAGTGTTCTGTTTTTTTTTTTATTCCTAAAAAATGTATAATGTTTTATTCCTACTAATTATAGTTTGTCTATATGTTCTATGTGTAAGTTTATGGCTGAAATTAATCACATTTTTGAAAGAATATGAAATTTTATTTGTGGATTGAAATGAAAAGCAGAACCATTGAAGGCTTAAATCTTGTTGATTGTTGATCTGTGGTCTCATGGTTCATCATCAATCAATGAAAAAATGGGACAATATCTAAATTTTGAAGGAAAAATAATCAATTTAAAAGTTAGACAAAATTAGATTAATATAAATGAAAGTATTACTATTTTGATTAGTTTTGCATTGTAAAAGGGTTAATTACTCAAAGGAAAACTGAGTCAACAATAATTTAATATTAAAGGAATAAATTAACAAAATTGTTTTACTCAAATTAACCTCTTAAATAAATATAAAAATGCTTGGTAATTGGGGCAAATTTTATTGAGTGGCCCAAAAAAAATTTACGGACTTGATTGGATAAAAGAATCAATTTTGACTCAACAAATATGACATAGCCCAAGAAGTGTCTAACCTAAATCTATCCACCCGTAAGACCTGCTCACCCGTGTTCCGACACCCGTCAAACAGAAAATTAAAAGTGCGAAATTGGGTCTCTTTTCACCACCCGCGGATTGTACTGGATTTAAAATTTGGGTCCGAAACCGCCTGTTGTCCACCCCTAACGACCGTGGCCCCTTTGGGTTATGGGAGTGAAAGGGAGGCGAAATTCGGAATGAGATCTAGGGATAGTGGGTGGTGGAGGGAAAGAGGAAGGTAGTTTGTAAGATTTTTTGAACATGATGAGAAGACCAGCAGATTTCAAGTGGTTTAGGTGTTGCGTTAACATGGTGTTGTGTTGTGGTGGTAGAACTTCACTGTACACTTGCTCTATGTACTTAATAATTAGGTTTGTGTGAACAATGTAATGTAATAATAACAATAATAATCTCTCGAAATCTGCGTTTGGGAATGGAAGCGAGCGAGAGTGGATTCTTACCAAGGGGAAGAATCAAAGAGAAAAGTGGGAAGGGAGAGAGGTTAAATGGAGTTTTTTTTTTTTTTTTTGGTTTTGTATATTTTAAATGTTTTTAAATAATTAAGTAATTAATTATAATAATAATAATACATTAATAATAATAATAATTAATAAATATTAATAATAATACATTAATATATAATACTAATAATAATAATTAATAAATAAATAATAATATATTAATAAATAATAATAATAATAGTTGTAATAGATAATATATTAATAATAAAAATAAATAATAATAATAATTATTATTATTATAAATGATGATAATTAAAAATAAAAAAAATTATTAAAATTTTAAAGAAAATACATTAAAAAAGAAAAAAAAATACATTACAACCGTCTCTATCATTACTTCACCTAGATGTCCATACATAAGTTTCATCTTATGATCCAAGTGGTAGTGGTTCTAATCCATACAGAAGTTTTCATCTTATGATCCAAGTGGTAGTGGTTCTAATCCATACAGAAGTTTATCAGCCTCAAAATTTTATGAAATCATGTGGTAGTGGTTCTAATCCACTACGACTTACATTGAGGATAATGATCATGATAAACCGAAAAAACATCAACTCATTTAAAGAACAAGACGAGTTCGACGACATCCTGGAATTGGAGGTGCACATCAATAATTTAATGTATTTTGTATTTTGTTTTATTTTATTTGATGTATTTTTTTTCTTTTTTAATGTATTTTCTTTAAAATTTTAATATAATTTTTCATTTTTAATTATTTTTAATTATCATTATTTATAATAATAATTAATTATTATTATTATTATTTATTATTATGTATTATTTATTACAACTATTATTATTATTAATAATTAATTAATTAATTAATTAATTATTATAATTATAATTATAATTAATTAATTAATTATTTAAGAACATCTAAAATACACAAAACGACAAAAAAAAAACACAGACTGATAATTAAAATTAGGAGTAGAGTATATTGAGAAAAAAAAATAAAAAAAAAAATCCTACAATGGAAAGGGAATATCCTTTTTTTTTTCTTCGTAACAAAAATAATAATAATACGAAAACGAGTAGGAGGAGCGTTTTGTTACGTATCGTCAACTTCCCCCAAGAAGTGTCGGTGTAGGATGCACCTACAAAATTGCCATTGTCTTGTGAATATCCACTTGTGTTGCAAAGCGAGGAACATATATTGTAAATAAAAACGCGTCTATATAACTTTAATTTAGTGTGTGCTCTTTTGTTGCAATTGATTTTTGATAGAGTAAAAGAAAATTGCAATTCTAAATAATGGAGATAAAGAGATTTAAAACAAAAATACCCGCCAACCATAACATAAAAACAACCTCACATCAAAAATAAAAATAATAGGTGAGTCAAATATACTATACTCAATGGCGGATTTTCAACTATAATATTGGGTGGCCAAATATTGAAGAGAGATAGTAAATCAAATTTTAGTTAATATTTTTAATAATTAAAAATGAGTTGAGATTTAGGTTGAAAATTTTATTTTATTTTATGATTATAGGAGTTATTTTTATAATTTTTTTATAAATTATTCCATTGATTTTTTTATAATACACGTCTTTAATAATTAAAAAAATTGGTAAAATAAATTTTAGTTCGTATACACACATCAATCCAATGACATCTACACATATCGATCTTCATGTCATTTGGTTAGATTAATTCATGTAATAAGAAAAAATGCACACATATCAATCTTCATGTCATTTGGTTAGATTAATTCATGTAACAAGAAAAAATACACATATAGTATGTTATCTTCATATATATTATACTGAAATGTTATCTTCATATATATTATACTGAAATGTTATCTTCATATATATTATACTGAAACATACATCTTCATGTATATAATTTTTCTTTTCACATGTAACAATTAATAGTTCTTTTTCAAATTTCGTTAGATATTATTTTCTTATAAATTTTAACAATTTCTACATATTTAATCAAATTTTTATTTTAAAAAAAAAAGTAGATATAAATTCATGTTTTCCTATAAAATATTTGTACAATGATAAGATAAATTTTGATTTAATCTATATTAATTTTTATTTAATATATAGTATTATTTTGGACAATTTTTATTTAACAAATTATATTATTATTTTGGGTTACCGTACCTACTCTATATCTCAACGATGAGTGAGTTACTATATTATAAAAGTGAGTGACTATACCATATTATAAAACTTAAATAAATCAAGAAATCAAAGTGTAAACAGACAAAATAAAGTGATGAACATACCATTATAGTGCTTCCCTAATAGAAATTCGAGAATCATGTACTTCAAAACTATTGTGGAGTTTTACGATTCGTTAATTTCGAACGACATAGAATTGCGAATCTTGGAAAATGTCACAAGATCGTCTTTCACAGTGGAATTGAAAAATAAAACAAAGGCAACTATGTGTGAAAATGGGTGAGAATAAACCTTACTCGAGATGAAATGAAAAATGAAATGTTTAAATAGAGAACTAGGCCGAGAAGATTCTGTTTGAGTGATTGCAAAGAGTTAAAAGAGAGAAGATAATTAGTTACATTTCTATTCTTCCGAATCAAAAATTTAAATTGAATAATAATAATAATAAAATCACATATTAATTATTTCACGTTATTATAGTTATTTAATTGAGTAAAATAAAATATAGTATTATTAATTAATTTTGATGTCAAGTGAAATTTATTTATTGTAATCGTGGATCATGACATAAATGGTTGCTGAGCATGTTTATTGGAATTGAAGGTGTATATGGAATAAATAAAGTATCAATACACGATTGATATTTAACATGTAATATATCATTTTTTTAAACTTATTAAAATTCATATCATTAATTTATTTACTTTAAATTTTTAACATGTTTATCAAAATAAATCATAAATTATTTTATTATTTGTTTTATTATTGGTTTTGGCTTTGTTACATTTTCTCTGTTGTTATCTTACTTTCCGTTGGATAAGAGATTTTAGATTTTCAGAAAATTTGTGTCCCTCCTCATCTTTGAGATTTCTCCTCTTTATAATCTTGGATATAACATAAAGTAGACTTAATAAATTGATTTAAAATTTAGACAACATATATTTATTTTTATTAATTAATTCTAAGTTGAAAAAATAAATAGAAAATGAAAAGGTAAAAATGAATTAATGAACCTCATTGAAACTTTTTTCAATAATTTTTTTTTTGAAATTAGTTTAAGAAATTTTTTTTGAACTCAAAAAGTAGAAAAATAATTAAAGAAAAATATAAAACTTGAAATAATAGTATGAATAATTATATAATTAAGGTAGGATACATATTTATATAATGCTCTTAAGAATAATTATCATACCCAACTTTTATACTTAATTATAACTTACTTCTAACTAACTACACATGTCTAATTAACTCATTGTATGTGATTTATTTGCATCCAAATAAATATTACCTAACCGAATTAAGGTTCAATTCTTGAATTAAGTACTTTGCTGTTTCATTTTATTAAGCCTTTGTGTTTTGCAATCAATATAGTGACTTGTTCTCAATTGAATCCAATAATGCTTAAAAAAGATTTTGTAACCAATTTTAAAACTGCACTTGTCGCTTGCATATTAAATAATTTATTCACTTCCTCTAGATTACGAGAAACCATGTAGCATAACAAAGGCAATCCTTCAAAATATGCTATCTCAAAGTGTTCAAAATATGCAATCCTTAGTTATTTAAAACCTACTAGACGGTTAGTTTAACGCCGAGAATTTAGACAACAACGAAGGTAGTTCAACACTTATTTGTATTCTCTTAGAAACAATCTCTCTCGAATCTAAACGGTATACAATTCTTAATCATTCTTATTATATAAATATGCTATGAATTATATATATCAATATAGTTAAAAACTTAAAAATCATTTACTGAAACCTATCTTTTTAACACTAGACCAAACCAATGAAATTTCATAATGTATCTCTTTGTGTCTTCAATTATTGTGAATGAAACTATGTGAGATAACGTGAATACAAAAAAATACTCAATGCATTATTGTTATATCACCTTAAAATATAATTTAATTTCCAAGCATTTTTATCCACACCTACATCATTTACCCTTATTAAAACTTTCATATTTATCACTTATTTACAGTTTTATCACTATTTTATTATAGTTACTTATACAAATGCCTAAATGTCGATGTCATTGTAAGTCTATTTAAAGGTAGTTTAGTTATACTATATGCATACTAATTATCTTTAAAAATTATCATATTTGATATTATT